>CM029371.1:1672468-1697468 GCA_017165825.1 Hepsetus odoe
CTGTGTTGGTCCTTTATTGTTCCTGTAGGGGTTCTGTGATGGTCCTGTAGGGGTATTGTTTTGGTCCTATGTTGGTCCTGTAGGGGTCCTGTGATGGTCCTGCAGAGGTCTTGTTTTGGTCCTGTGTTGGTCCTGTGTTGGTCCTGTAGGGTTCCTGTGATGGTCCTGCAGGGGTATTGTTTTGGTCCTGTGTTGGTCCTGCAGGGATCCTGTGATGGTCCTGTAGGGGTCTTGTTTTCGTCCTGTGTTGGTCCTGTAGGGGTCCTGTGATGGTCCTGTAGGGGTACTGTGATGGTCCTGCAGAGGTCCATGCTTCCACCAGTAGGTCATCTGGACCAACAGCCTTTCCATTCTTCATCCTCTTCATCACTGCCCTTACTTTACTCAGACTGACCCTCCTGCAAAGGATATAATCCACCTGTGAGCATCTTCCTCCACTCTTATACGTCACCATGTGCTCCTCCCTCTCCTTCAAATAAGTATTAACTACAGCCATTTCCTGGTTACACTCTCTATCACTTCATCTGACTCACTCCACAATTTTCCACAATGGTCCTATGTTGGTCCTGTGTTGGTCCTGTAGGGGTCCAGTGATGGTCCTGCAGGAGTATTGTTTTGGTCCTATGTTGGTCCTGTGTTGGTCCTGTAGGGGTCCAGTGTTGGTGCTGTAGGGATCGCACTCTATTTCCTTACATGGTTCTGACACTTTGTGGCTGAATTTCTGTCCCTAAATGCCTCCACTTTGGGCTACACCACTTACAGCGGATGGAAAACAGTAACCGTGGCAGCAAAAGTGCATTAGGACCATAAAGGTGGAGAAAGAAAGAGAAGAATGTGGCCCCTGATGATCTGCAGGATGCCCCCGAAATAAAGCTGTCAGCAGGAATAAGAGGCGGCGCGTGACCTTTAATTCCAGAGCGTTTCGGGAAAAGCTTCGGCATTTATGTTCAGCACTGTGGCTGAGGAACACACACACACATATTCTTGTCCTTGATGCACAGTTTCAGAGCCGCTCAGTGAAGGTATGAGGAAACACTAAGAACAGTCCAGAAATAAAAGAACCAAGATCTGAAGAAGATCCACAAAAAGATAAAAATGACGGTCTAATCAAGAGCAATTAATCAAACTTCTAATATCCACACTGAAACCTCTGTAGCGTTTTGGGTAACTTCTAAAAAAAAAAAAAAGGATATAGAATTAATTCTAATGAAATTAATATCTAGAATGAAGTTTTGATAAAAAATATAAGACAGATAAATACAATAAGCAGAATACAATATTATCAAGAATTAATTTTAATGAAATCAATATACAGAATATTTAAATAAAATTTAAATACAGAATGAAATTCTAATAAAATAGTATCAAAAATAAATATTAATGAATCCAGAATGAAATAAGAATGGCATGAGAGAAAGAAACTGAGAGAGAGAGAGAGAGAGAGAGAGAGAGAGAGAGAGAGAGAGAGATTGATGGTGGAGAATTTGTGAGCTTCTGTTTAACAGCCACAAGGAAAGTAGTTCAAACAGAGTGGTGTGTGTGTGTGTGTGTGTGTGTGTGTGTGTGTGTGTGTGTGTGTGTGTTTGTAACTTCTAAGAGTACAGTACCACAATGCTTTCATGTCTGATTACCCTAAAGCTATTAACACACAGTGGATAGATAGAGCAAGAGAGAGAGAGAAGAGTGAGAGAGAGAGAGAGAGAGAGAGAGAGAGAAGAGTGAGAGAGAGAGAAGAGTGAGAGAGAGAGAGAGAGAGAAGAGTGAGAGAGAGAGAAGAGTGAGAGAGAGAGAGAGAGAGAGAGAGAGAGACAGAGAGAGAGAGAGAAGAGTGAGAGAGAGAGATTTACTGTTAGACTCAACATAATCTTGTTATCCAGATAGCATGTAATCTTTATATCATCTCTTCTGTTTTCTCAAACACACACACACACACACACACACACACACACACACACACACATACACACACACACACACACCCCCTTGGTAGTGTTGTGTTTGAAACTGATGAAGTTTATGATAAACAATCCTGGATCATCAGACTATCAGACTTGACATCTTTCTGGAGGATTAAACCTGAACTTTCATCACATTACACTCGCCAATATATACACATACACATAGACAGGAGGACAGACAGAAAGATAGATAGATAGATAGATAGATAGATAGATAGATAGATAGATAGATAGATAGATAGATAGATGGACGGACAGACAGACAGACAGACAGACAGACAGACATAGATAGATAGATGGATGGACGGATGGACGGATGGACGGACGGACGGACGGACGGACGGACAGACAGACGGATGGATGGACGGACGGACAGACAGACAGAGAGAGAGAGAGAGAGAGAGAGAGAGAGAGAGAGGGAGAGGGAGAAAGATACAGAGTGTTGTCAGTGATTATTTGTTATAAAGTTTCGTTCTAATCTCAGGCTCCACTGAGTGTGAAAACTCATTTGTGAGAATCATAATCCTAACAATCTCTCTCTCTCTCTCTCTCTGAACGACAGACAGTGTGGAAGGTCCTGTGTTTGCATCGCTCCTGCAAATGTTACTTAATTTAAAGTACAACTGTCTATTTATTGGTGAAACACACACGGGTTATTGTGTGTGACGTGTATGTATATATGAGGAGAACACACAGAGAGAGAGAGAGAGAGAGAGAGAGAGAGAGAGAGAGAGAGAGAAGTATCTCCTCATCAGACATTTCATTTCCAGGCTATAAATAATGAATTTATTGGCAATAAATATTCCGAGAGCTGCAGGTTCAGTCTTTGAGATTCTAAAGCTTAATCCCCATAGGAGCGTTTAGCAACACTAGTCATAAAACATACACACACACACACACACACACACACACACACACACACACACACCAAGAACATCTGCTCTCATGCACACACTCTTCTTTGCAAAAAATCCTGCCAGCATGACAAATGTGAGTCCCGGCTTGTGTTTGTGATGTCACACGAGGCCTACATGGAAATAGATCACAGATACACAGACACCCGCACACCCACACACACACCCACACACCCACACACACACATACAAATACACACACACATTCATTCATTATTCAGCTAATAACGATGCATATTCATCTGATTAATCTCGACTGAGACTATTCAGCAAGGCACATGAGCTATTACTCTTCTGATTAAAACTAGCTGCTGTGTGTGTGTGTGTGTGTGTGTGTGTGTGTGTGTCCATTGGGGTTTAATGGCCCACAACCTACGCTGAATATTGATGACATGCGTTGACTACAGTTGGGGACACATGCTGTAAAGTAAGACAGTAAACAGGCTTTATTGTTATCACTCTGTGTTTTTTTTTTCCCCTTGAAGTAGAAATTCTACCTAAAACAGCTTTGAATTATATAATGAATTATATTATATGTTATATTATATGTTATTTAATTACATGTTAACTGAATATTTTTAGATGAGGACACATCTAAGAAAATAGTCCAATCTTTGTGTCACATGCTGTTGAAGATTATTCACTTCTGATGCATTTTATTAATTTGAAAAAATGTAAAGAAATATTGATTTACTCATTTATCACCTCAAGACTAGATTATTGTTCTGTCCTGCTGTCAGGATGTTCCAATAAAAGCTTCATAAACTCCAGTTAGTCTAGAACACAGTCCTCACCAGATCTAGAACATTTCATCATATTAGCCCGATATTATCTAGACTTCACTGGCTTCCTGCGAAATTCCGCATTGACTATAAAATTTTACTGCTAACTTACAAAGCCCTAAATGGCCTTGCTACTGATTATCTCTCAACATCGAGTTTGCCAGAGTCTCAGTTCTACACTCCATACATTGAGCCCAAAACAGATCTAATGTCTCTCTCTCTGTTTGAGATGGACGGCTGGCCACCACCTGTACAGTGAACAGCTTAGGCATTTCCGGAAAGTAAAGGTCTCTCAGCCAAGTCCATCAACCACCGTGAGGGTTTCCTGAACACCAGACCAGCTACTCCACCGAGTTGATAAAATGACTATCATCACATTCCTCTCCTCACCTGAACTTCAGATCAGCTACAGGGACAAGGCCTTCAAGTCAGGGGACAGAGAACCCATGGCCACTTCAAGAACACTGGTGATACGCGGCGCATGTGGCAGGGCATTCAGGCCCTCACCAACTACAGGTCATCTCCACCTGCCTGTGATGGTGAGTCCTCCCTCCCAGATGTGCTGAACCACTTCTATGCATGGTCTGATGCAGCGAACAACACGGAAATGAGGAAGACCACCCCTCCTCCTAATGACCAGGTTCTCTAGTGAGAGTCAACCCCACAGAAAGCTGCCGGTCCATACAACATACAAGGTCATGTGCTCAGAGGATGCGCAGAACAACTGGCACATGTTTTCACCGACATCTTCAACATCTCCCTGAGCACCACTGTTGTTCCTAGGTGCATCAAGACCACCAGCATCATCCCAGTGCCAAAGAAATCATCTGTCTTCTGCATAAATGACTATCGTCCCATCGCACTCACACCTATCATCATGAAGTGCTTCGAGAGGCTGGTCATGAGGCACGTCAAGTCTCAGATCCCTTCCTCACTAAACCCCCTGCAGTTTGCGTATTGTCCTAACCGCTCAATGGACAATGCAATCTTCACCACCCTCAATCTGGCCCTTTCTCATCTGGACAGAAAGGACAGTAGAGTAGAGTAATCTTTCTTCTGACAGTTATGTCAGAATTCTGTTCATCAACTACAGTTCATCATTCAACACCATCATCCCTCAGCATCTGAGGACCACTCTCCACTGAATACCAACAACTCCCTGGTGGAGATGGTCCAGAGCACCAAGTTTCTTGGTGTTCACATATCCAACAACCTCACGTGGACCCTCAACACAAACTCCATAACAAAGAAAGCCCAGCAGCATCTCTACTTCCTACACAGTCTAAGAAAAGCCCATCTCCCACCTCCCATTCTCACCATCTTCTACTGAGGAACCATCAAGAGCATCCTGAACAGCTACATTACTGCCTGGTATGGGAACTGCAACGTTTCAGACCGCAAGGCCCTACAACGGATAGTGAGAACTACTGAGAAGATCATCGGTGTCTCTCTGCCTTCTGTACAGGATGTTTTCACCACTTGCTGTATCCGCAAAGCAACCAGCACTGTGGATGGATCCTCTCATCCATCCCACACTGTCTTCTCCTTCCTGCCATCCGGGAAAAGGTTCCGCAGCATACCGGCCTCCACTACCAGGATGGGAAATAGTTTCTTCCCCCTGGCCATCAGACTTCTGAACTGTTAATGTCTTCTGCACTAATGCACATTCATGTACATGAACCACCTTACCACCACTTTATACACAATTTATATTTATTTTTTGCACTCCGGACTTTAGCCATAATAATGCTGCTCTGTTACACTGCCCAACAACTTGTGCTGCTTTGTTTCATAACACTGCGGCTCTCTGACAGATGAATGTACTGTCATCAACAAAACTGGACCTCTGCATTAAACCCATTCAAACACCGTGCAGCATGGGGCAGCTATGAAACCTTGCTCAAGGGTACCTCAGTGCAACCTACTGGTAAGGGGTTTGAACCCACAATCTTCCAATCCTGTGGATTGGATTTGTACTGTCTGTTGTTGTCTGCATTTGTTTGCCTTGTCTTCTTTTTTATGTTGTGTCTGATGTCGCCTTATGTGCAGCACCAGGGTCCTGGAGGAACGTTATTTTGTTTCACTGTGTACTGTGCATATGGTTGGAATGACAATAAAAATCTGCTTGACTTGACTTGACTTGACTTGAGGAGGATGGGTTCCCCTTTTGAGTCTTGGTTCCTCCCAAGGGTTCTTCCTCCTGTTTTAGGGAGTTCTGCCTCTGTCACCCTTGGCTTAATCACTTGGGGCTCGAACTGGATTCTGTAAAGCTGCTTTTTGACAACAACAATTGTAAAAAGTGCAACATAAAAAAAACTGACTTGACTTAAATTGACATTAGACAGTATCTTCATGTCTGTGAGGACATTCAGACATCTGGTTCTAGTCACCAACACTGGGAATGGTTCTGACTTGCTAAGTTTATGCAGAACAACCCACCAAACCAACTGCCTGTGTGACTTTTCTCTGTATTTTTCACAAAACTTTGTTTTCCACACTGCTTTGTCAATGCCTTCAATATCTTGAAAACAGTAACAAACCACATCCTATAAACCTGCCCTGATCTACTGTCTTTCATCTGCTCAAAATTTGAGGCTCATTTCCACCTCTAACCTTTAGGATCCAAAAATTTGGTTTTTGGAAAATTTCCACTGGAGAACCCAGTGCTGGAAGAACCTCACATTTTGGGCAAACATCTGACGAAACTTATTGCCATGTTTGGATCATTTTTTTCAGTGCTGAGAAATATAGTAATTACTTAGTAGCTCAAACATCTCAAGAACAATCAAAATATGTACAGCCCTTGAACTTTTTAGATCCTTTCCAGAACATTGTTCATAACTTAAATGTCCCATTAAAAAGTTTAGTAGAGTAGAGTAGAGTAGAGTGATCTTTTATTATCCCACAAATGGGAAATTTGGGCGTTACAGGGCTCTTATAAAAAAAGACAGGTGTACAGACAGAAAAGAAAAAATATATAAAGATATAGAGAAAGAGGAACAGGAACAAGTACAGGAGAAAAGTATAGGAGCTATAAATAAATAATAATAAATTATCTATCTATATATATCTATATATATATATATACATATCTACAAAAGTAATATACACGGTAATAATTCAAAAGTTTTATATAACTTAAGTTCCTCCAAAGGTTATAGAACTTCAGTCAAGATGTTCCTAGTTTTAGAATCTAAGAACTTCAGTTACTCAATAATATTTCATATTGTTTAAATGCTCTGGAACTCTTGTTTGCTGATCATCAGTCAAAATTTTGTCAAAAGTTTCTATTTCTCATTAACTTTCTAGAAGGTGGGTGCTAGAACTTTAGTGAAGATGTGTAAAGTTCTAGAACTCTGTAGATCCTCAACCATCACTCAGTATAACTGTTATCTCCTCTCTGGGTAGGTAGGGTGGTCCTCCCTCTCCCCCATCACTCAGTATAACTGTCCTCTCTCTCTCAGGGTGTGTAGGGTGGTCCTCCCTTCCCCCATCACTCAGTATAACTGTCCTCTTTCTCTCAGGGTGTGCAGGGTGGTCCTCCCTCTCCCCCATCACTCAGTATAACTGTCCTCTCTCTCTCAGGGTGTGTAGGGTGGTCCTCCCTCTCCCCATCACTCAGTATAACTGTCCTCTTTCTCTCAGGGTGTGCAGGGTGGTCCTCCCTCTCCCCCATCACTCAGTATAACTGTCCTCTCTCTCTCAGGGTGTGTAGGGTGGTCCTCCCTCTCCCCATCACTCAGTATAACTGTCCTCTTTCTCTCAGGGTGTGCAGGGTGGTCCTCCCTCTCCCCCATCACTCAGTATAACTGTCCTCTCTCTCTCAGGGTGTGTAGGGTGGTCCTCCCTCTCCCCATCACTCAGTATAACTGTCCTCTTTCTCTCAGGGTGTGCAGGGTGGTCCTCCCTCTCCCCCATCACTCAGTATAACTGTCCTCTCTCTCTCAGGGTGTGTAGGGTGGTCCTCCCTCTCCCCATCACTCAGTATAACTGTCCTCTTTCTCTCAGGGTGTGCAGGGTGGTCCTCCCTCTCCCCCATCACTCAGTATAACTGTCCTCTCTCTCTCAGGGTGTGTAGGGTGGTCCTCCCTCTCCCCATCACTCAGTATAACTGTCCTCTTTCTCTCAGGGTGTGCAGGGTGGTCCTCCCTCTCCCCCATCACTCAGTATAACTGTCCTCTCTCTCTCAGGGTGTGTAGGGTGGTCCTCCCTCTCCCCATCACTCAGTATAACTGTCCTCTTTCTCTCAGGGTGTGCAGGGTGGTCCTCCCTCTCCCCCATCACTCAGTATAACTGTCCTCTCTCTCTCAGGGTGTGTAGGGTGGTCCTCCCTCTCCCCATCACTCAGTATAACTGTCCTCTCTCTCTCTGGGTGTGTAGGGTGGTCCTCCCTCTCCCCATCACTCAGTATAACTGTCCTCTCTCTCTCTGGGTGTGTAGGGTGGTCCTCCCTCTCCCCATCACTCAGTATAACTGTCCTCTCTCTCTCTGGGTGTGTAGGGTGGTCCTCCCTCTCCCCATCACTCAGTATAACTGTCCTCTCTCTCTCTGGGTGTGTAGGGTGGTCCTCCCTCTCCCCATCACTCAGTATAACTGTCCTCTCTCTCTCTGGGTGTGTAGGGTGGTCCTCCCTCTCCCCATCACTCAGTATAACTGTCCTCTCTCTCTCTGGGTGTGTAGGGTGGTCCTCCCTCTCCCCATCACTCAGTATAACTGTCCTCTCTCTCTCTGGGTGTGTAGGGTGGTCCTCCCTCTCCCCATCACTCAGTATAACTGTCCTCTCTCTCTCTGGGTGTGTAGGGTGGTCCTCCCTCTCCCCATCACTCAGTATAACTGTCCTCTCTCTCTCTGGGTGTGTAGGGTGGTCCTCCCTCTCCCCATCACTCAGTATAACTGTCCTCTCTCTCTCTGGGTGTGTAGGGTGGTCCTCCCTCTCCCCATCACTCAGTAGAACTGTCCTCTCTCTCTCTGGGTGTGTAGGGTGGTCCTCCCTCTCCCCCATCACTCAGTAGAACTGTCCTCTCTCTCTCTGGGTGTGTAGGGTGGTCCTCCCTCTCCCCCATCACTCAGTAGAACTGTCCTCTCTCTCTCTGGGTGTGTAGGGTGGTCCTCCCTCTCCCCCATCACTCAGTAGAACTGTCCTCTCTCTCTCTGGGTGTGTAGGGTGGTCCTCCCTCTCCCCCATCACTCAGTAGAACTGTCCTCTCTCTCTCTGGGTGTGTAGGGTGGTCCTCCCTCTCCCCCATCACTCAGTAGAACTGTCCTCTCTCTCTCTGGGTGTGTAGGGTGGTCCTCCCTCTCCCCCATCACTCAGTAGAACTGTCCTCTCTCTCTCTGGGTGTGTAGGGTGGTCCTCCCTCTCCCCCATCACTCAGTAGAACTGTCCTCTCTCTCTCTGGGTGTGTAGGGTGGTCCTCCCTCTCCCCCATCACTCAGTAGAACTGTCCTCTCTCTCTCTGGGTGTGTAGGGTGGTCCTCCCTCTCCCCCATCACTCAGTAGAACTGTTCTCTCTCTCTCTGGGTGTGTAGGGTGGTCCTCCCTCTCCCCATCACTCAGTATAACTGTTCTCTCTCTCTCTGGGTGTGTAGGGTGGTCCTCCCTCTCCCCATCACTCAGTATAACTGTCCTCTCTCTCTCGGGGAGGAAAGGTTGGTCTCAAGTATCGCCAAAGTATCGCTTTAAGGCCCCGCCCACTCACCCCAACAAGCTCTGCGTGTTCGAAGAGCCACGCCCCCTACATCCCCTCCACCCTCTCGTTTGGGGGCTGGGCTTCAGGTTCGCTCGTGACGCCGCGCGGAGCACCTCGCGCAGCTCGGAGGATAAAAACCGCAGCGCCTCTGAAACGGCGCGCGCGCGAGGAGCACGAGACGAACGGCGGAGCGTCTCGCGCACAACGTCTCTGAGCATCAGATAGGACTAAACGCTGAACACACACGTACCACCCTGAACACACATACACACACCCAGCCACCCACACATTGACTGCGCACATAACGAACACCCACCCACCCACACACACACGCACACGCACGGATTCTTCTGGACGGGCACACGCACGGATTCTTCTGGACGGTAGCGCGCGAGAGACGAAGGGGCACGAACAAACCGGTAAAGGCGCAAACACACGCACACACACACACACACACACATGCACACACGCGCTTTGGCTGAGATTGTATTGTTATTACTAATGTCATGGTTATTAATCGGTTCCAATATACCACACACACGCGCGTGCACACCTACACATCCACACACACAGATAGACAAGATACAGAGGGAGAGAGAAAGAGAGGGAGAGAGAGGTGTTATTATTATTAGTGTTATTGTTGTTGTTACACCTCTCGCTGCACTGATGCTATTGACCATATTGATGGTGTTGATCATATTGATGGTGTTGACCATATTGATGGTGTTGATGGTGTTGATCATATTGATGGTGTTGACCATATTGATGGTGTTGATGATGTTGATCATTTTGAAGGTGTTGATCAGGTACTGGCGATCGATGATGTTGATTGGTTGAGCTGTATTAGTTTATTTAATGAATATTTATTATTGTTACAGATAAGACTAATAAACTCAATGTGAAGTCAAGCCTCTCATCCTTAACGATCATCATCACAGTGTATTGATCCATATCGATCAGCATCGTATTGATCAGCATTGAGCTATGTAGTTGCGACGCTCCATTTTACCATAACCGTCATTTTGGATCTGTGTGTGTGTGTGTGTGTGTGTGTGAGTGCATACTGGGTGTCTGCTGCATCTGTCTGTTCAGTCTGTGCTTCTGAATGATTCAAACAGAGTAACTAACGGGGAGAGAGAGAGAGAGAGAGAGAGAGAGAGAAGAAACAGAATCCAGAGGAGAAAAGAGGAGAGGAAGAAGAATGGGAAAAGAAGAATGGGAACGAGGTAGGGAGGATCAAAAAGAGAACAAGGATAAAGAAGACAAGAAGAATGGAGGGAGGGAAGAGAGGAAAGAGGAAAGGAAGACCAAGAGGAAAAGGTTAATAAAGAGTAAGAGAGAAAGAACGACATGAGGAACAAGGAGAAAAAGGGCAGAGGAGTAAAGATGAGTGAGGAAAGAAAGGATGAGGACAATGAAGAGGAAAAGGATAAAGAGAAAAAGTGTAAGAATGAGGGGAGAAAGAGGAAAAAGAGCAGAGGAGAGGAAAGCAGAGTGAAGAGAATAAAAAAAACAGAGGAGGAATGAGAAGAGGGGAGGAAGGAAAAGAAGAGGAGGGCCAAGAAGAAGGTAGATACAAAGAAAGAGGAGGAAAGAGAGGAGAATACATAGAAATGGAGGAGGAATTAAGGGAAGGAAGAAAGTAAGTAGAAACTAGGAGAGGATGCGTGAAAAGTGTGTAAAGGGGATGAGGGGACAGAAAGGGGAGATGACAGGTCAGAGAGAAGGGATAAAGAGAGGAGAGAAGAAAAGGAGAGAGAAAGAAAGGAAGGAGGGCAGGTTCGGGGGAGAGGAAGATTTTCTCTCTTACTCTTTATTATGGGTGGCGGTGGTCTAGTGGTGGTACTTGGCTACGGACCTCTGGATCAAGAGGCCCCTGGTTCGAATCCCACCTCTAGCACTACCACCACTGGGTCCCTGAGCAAGACCCTTAACCCTGAATTGCTCCAGGGGGACTGTCCCTGTAATTAGGACATGGAAGTCGCTCTGGATAAGAGCATCTGCTAAATGCCATAAATGTAAATGTAAGATTTTAAAGTACAGTTCTTGCTGTCCCCAACACTGCTCCCTGGATGCTGGTTGTATGGTTGTCCCCCGACTCACTGTATTTGGGTTAAATATGGAGGATTGTGTCACTTTCACTTAAATGGTTGCATCATTAGTAAAACATCAAATGGGATGATGTCGTACCTCTGCTGTCATGGACGGAAGTGAGGATGATGTAAAAAAGTGTCCCCGGAGGACAAACAGTAAGATGACTTTATCCAGTACAATGAAACACCTTAAAAGCTTAGATGTGTTTCCATAGCAACACGATTTGCTTCATTAAAGTTATTTTAATGCTGAAATCTGAATGGACACTTTCACTTTTCACTCCGATTATCATGGTGAGGTGGTTCCACCAGGGGTAGTGAAAAAGCTAAATGCCATTTCACCCTGTTTAGTTTCAGCTCTGGACAAGACAAGCTGGGCTGCAAGTGGACATGATCTTGTGATCTTAGACAAGCCCGTCCTGAGTCACAGTTCACAGTCTGCATCCTGTGAAGGGGGTGTGGTCTTCAGAGACAGCGAAGGATGGACTCGATCGTGAACCGAGCATTTAAACAAGGCGGTCCGGCCTACAGATGAAGTCCTGTTGCCTAGCAACCCCAAGAGATACAGCCAGTGCTCTGACTTTTATCAACAAACGGTCTCCTGCTAAACTGGAAAAAGAAGATAGTTTAGTATCTTATTTGTTTTATTTTTAAATATTTTTCACCTGATAAAAATAAACCACCTCGCATTGAACCTTGGGATACTGTGGGGCGACAAAGGATCTGCCTATCGAATCCTCTGTTTCCATGGAAACGAGGGCCCGCACTTCCGGTGCGAGTGTGAAAGGAGCCTTCGGAATTGGACAGCATCTCTGAGGAACGTACAATAACACAGGCTGCTTTATCTGGTCTGTCGCAGTGATGGTGAGGCGATGAAATGCATCAAAGGCTATGAAGCGTCTCCATAGCAACAGGATCGGTTCCACTAAAGGAGCCTTGTTTTACTTTAAAGCCGAAACCGAATCAAGTGAGAGGTGTAAAGTCCCACATCTCTGGGTCTGGTTTTCCGGTGAAACCTGAACACCCTGGATGATCCTGTAAAGCAGCACCAAGGCATTCCTGCAGCCATGTTCAGATTTGGTTCTGTGCGGAGTCAGTATCTAGAACAAGGTTCTTTAGACACTGATGATGATGCAGCTGGGTGGAACCTTTTAAGGCGGGACAGGCTTGAGGACACAGAAAGCAGAATTAAATTTTTTAAGGGGTTTTCAGTTCTCTTTAAGTTTAAGTTTAATGGTTAGAAAATGTATAGATTAGAAAGTGGTGTTTTACTCGTGCCAAAAATAACAATCAAAAAAACATCTGTATTAAGTGTGTGTGTGATTGTGAGTTGGAGGGTGGGACGGGGGGGGGGGGGTGTTTGTTTGTGTGTGTGGGATTGTGTGTGCGTTTGTGTGTGTGTGTTGCAATTGGTATGCTGAGAAACTCATAAAGCCCAATTCTATACTGTGTGTGTGTGTGTGTGTGTGGGTGGGTATGTGTGTGTGTGTGTTTTATATGCGGCAGCAATTGGTATACTGAGAAACTCATAAAGTCCAATTCTATACTTTGTGTGTGTGAGTGTGTGTGTGTGTATTTGTACGCAGCAGCAATTGCTCTGTTGTGAAACTAATAAAGCCCAATTCTATACTCTGTATTTTTGTGTGTGTGTGTGTGTGTTGCACTATATTGTACTACTGTGTGTGTGTGTGTGTGTGTGTGTGTGTGTGTGTGTGCGTGTGGAGGGGCTGTCAGTGTGTTATTGTCTCTGACTCAGTGTGGATTAGTATTTGTGCCAGTCAGTAATAGTGAGTGAGTGAGTGAGTTTGTGAGTGTGTGTGTGTGTTTGGCAGCAGTGATAATAACAATTATATCTCATATTTAATAACTGATGACAATGGAACCTCATTAAAGGGCCTTTATTTGTGCAGTTAGTACATTGTCACTCTCTCATTTTGGTTGAAGCAGATTTTCTACGTTGTTTATGGGTGTTTACAATAAAGTGGCCCTTCAGTACAGTTGCTGGAGAATTGCTTCCATGTCAGGCATGATGTCAGGAATAAATTTTGGATCATTTGCAGTGTTTTTTTTTTCTTTATGTTTTCAAGGACAATTAAATGAAAATTTGTGGAACATTAAGTTCTAATGAAACTAAAATCTGGATGCTTAAATTAAACATTTTTAACATCCTAAAATGATAATATTAAAGAGCTTGGGTTATATCATGCTTTCTCCTCTGTAAATACCCCCTCTCTTTCTCTATAACTTTGGACACCCCCCAGTGTTTTGTCCACTGTGGCCTTCCACATTTTTCTGTTCTGACTCTACCTCTCCATCATCTAACAATAGGAGTGTAAACCTCAGGGCCTATCTGTCCTTACACACACACACACACACACACACACACATGCTCACACACACATACCCTCACATACACACACACGTGCGCGAACACACACACCATTTACTGTTCGTTTATGTTGATCGTTTTGGATCCTCTGAGCTCATTTTACTGTCTGTCATGAAGGTCATTTATAACCGTGTTTGGTGGAGAATGTTTGGTGGGGTTTGGTGTTTGGTGGAGAATGTTTGGTGGGGTTTGGTGTTTGGTGGAGAATGTTTGGTGGGGTTTGGTGTTTGGTGGAGAATGTTTGGTGGGAATTTCTCTCTCTCTCTCTCTCTCTCTCTCTCTCTCTCTCTCTCTCTCTCTTATTGTTGTTCTAACAGGGTATTAATTCTGGTATTAACTCTGAAGGAAGAGTATGTGGAGAGTGTTTTGGAGGTGAAGAGGGTGTCAGGGAAGGTGATGAGTTTGAAGCTGGAAGTTGAAGGTGTGATGATGTATGTTGTTAGTGCTTATGCCCCACAAGTTGGTTGTGAGATGGAGAAGAAAGAAGATTTCTGGAGTGAGTTAGATGAAGTGATAGAGAGTGTTTCCAGGGGAGAGAGAGTGGTGATTGGTGAAGATTTTAATGGTCATGCTGGTGAAGGTAGCAGAGGTGATGATGATGTGATGGGTAGGTATGGTGTCAGTGAGAGGAATGCTGAAGGTCAGATGGTTGTAGATTTTGTGAAAAGGATGGAAATGACAGTTAATACTTATTTTAGCAGCTTGAGGAGAACCTGGAGAGATGGAGATATGCTCTAGAGAGGGGAGGAATGAAAGTGAGTAAGTCAAAGACAGAATACATGAGTGTGAATGAAAGGGAGGAAAGTGGAGTGGTTAGGATGCAGGGAGTAGAGGTAACAAAGGTGAAGGAGTTTAAATACTTGGGATTGGATACTTGGAACAGTTCAGAGTAACGGCGAGTGTGGAAGAGAGGTGAAGAAGAGAGTGCAGGAAGGTTGGAACGGGTGGAGAAGAGTGGCTGGAGCGATTTGTGACAGACGGGTACCAGCTAGAGTAAAAGGGAAGGTTTACAGGACAGTAGTGAAACCAGCTATGTTGTATGGGTTGGAGACGGTGGCCCTGACGAAAAGACAGGTGGCAGAGCTGGAGGTGTCAGAGTTAAAGATGCTGAGATGTTTGTTGGGTGTGACAAGGATGGACAGGATTAGAAATGAGAATATTAGAGGGACAGCTCAGTTTGGACGTTTTGGAGACAAAATTAGAGCAAGGTCTGGACATATCCAGAGGAGAGACGGGGATTATATTGGAAGGAGAATGTTGAAGATGGAGCTGCCAAGAAAGAGGAGAAGAGGAAGACCAAAGAGGAGGTTTATGGACGTGGTGAGAGAGGACATGCAGGTGGTTGCTTTGAAGGAGGAAGATGCAGAGGAAGAAATGGAGACGGTTGATCCGCTGTGGTTAATACCAGAATTAATACCAGAGTTAATATCACAATTAATATCACAATTAATACCAGACATAATACCAGAATTAATACCGGAGTTAATACCTGAGTTAATATGAGACTTAATACCAGAGTTAATACGAGTTAATACCATAACTAATACCAGAGTTAATACCACAATTAATACCAAAATTAAATCCAGACCTAATGCCAGAGTTAATTCCAGAATTAATACAAGAATTAATACCAGAATTTAATACCAGAGTTCTTCTTCTTCTTTTTCTTTTGGTCTTAATTCTGGTATTAATTCTGGTATTTAGTCTGGTATTAATTGTGGTATTAACTCTGGTAGTAGCTATGGCCTAGTGGTTAGGCAGCCCCTGATTGGAAGATTGTGGGTTCAATTCCCTCACCAGTAGGTTGCCCTGAGGTGCCCTTGAGCAAGGTACTGCTCCTCGGGCACTTTCAATTGCTGCCCCCTGCTGCATGTGTGTGTATGGGTGAAATGCAGAGGTTGAATTTCGTTGTGTTGTGCTGTGCTGCATTTCACCATGATGAGGGTAGTCGCTTTCACTTTCACTTTTTGATATTAATTCTGGTATTAACTCTGGAATTAATTCTGGTTCTTCCTCATGTTTTCTGCTCCGGATCGACAGTCGAGCGACACTGGGTTCACACAGCGGCTGGTCTGGTTGGGCAGATAAGACTGGGTTCTTTGTGGTTCTGAGATTGAGTGAAGCACAATGACACTTAACTGAGATGCTGATGAGCGAGCGTTTCAGTACAACATTATTTCTAACAAATGTTTGAAGAATTGTTTGGTCGGGATTGTTTGGCTGGGAATTTTTGGAATTATCAGCTAGGAATGTTAGGTTGGGCATACACAGCTCAGAATGTTTAGTTCTCTTCTTCTTTTTCCTGGCAGCTTCCATCCTCAACATCCTTCTCCTGATATACTCCTCTAATAATTAATTTATTCATTCATTCATTCATTCATTTTCTGCCGCTTGTCCCAAGCGGGGTCGCGGGGGAGTGCTGGAGTCCATCCCAGCTCACACAGGGCGAAGGACGGGGTACACACCCTGGACAGGTCACCAGCCCATCACAGGGAGGAGCGAGACGGGGACGGCACCTTGCTCAAGGGTACCTCAGGGCAACCTATTGGGAAGGGGTTCCAACCCCTGATCATGCAGCCAACGCCCAAACCACTAGGCCACCGCTGCCCCCTCCTCTAATAACTCGTCCTTAATCCTGTCCATCCTCGTTCCTTCCGACACAGATCTCTGCATCTTTAACTCTGACACCTCCAGCTCTGCCTCCTGTCTTTACATCACTGTTTCCAACACGCATAACATAGCTGGTCTCACTATTGTTTATATAATCTTTCGTCCTGTCGGCAGTGTAAGGGGAGGGATTCTCCACTAGACAGAAACAGATGTCCCCAAAGTGGAGCTCTGGACGGAATGTCCAAATGTTTTTTTAGGGACTGAAATACTGCAGCGTGGCTGAAAACAAACTGTTTGTTCTCATATCTTTGTGTTTTATTCGTTCAGTGAACAAAACGTGTTTGCTGGGAAAAGAGTGAGAATGAAGTTGCTGATAGTGAAGTTCTTGTGTAAGTCACTTACTTTCAACAGCTGACCCTGTGAGTCAGATGAACTTTTGTTGGGGGGGGACAGGGCAGCAAGTGCTAAGCATTTTAATCTAAAGGTAAACGTTAATGATGAAGTTGTTGAATTTTTCATGTTTGAAAGTGACGAAGCTTGAGGCAGGAAGAGGCTACGACCTCAGAAACTTTATATTGTGAACTTCTCGAGCCATTTATTAATGCTGTTATAAAGGCTGCGCTACGCTAACAGAGCTTAGAGGCCTTTGTAGGTCAATGGTGTGTGTGTGTGTGTGTATGTGTGTGTGTGTGTGTGTGTGTGTGTGTGTGTGTGTGTGTGTGTGTGTTTATAGGGCTCTTGGTTGATGGTGGAAGCTTGGGCGGTCAATCCTTTATTCCTTATTAATGACCCCCCCATCTCTCTCTCTCTCTCTCTCTCTCTCTCTCTCTCTCTCTCCCCCTCTTTCTCTCGCTCTCTCTTTCTCTCTCCCTCTCTTTCTCTCGCTCTCTCTTTCTCTCTCCCTCTCTCCCCCTTCTTTCTCTCACTCTCTCTCTCCCTCTCTCCCCCTTCTTTCTCTCACTCTCTCTCTCTCTCCCTCTCTCCTCCTTCTTTCTCTCACTCTCTCTCTCTCTCTCTCTCTCTCTCTCTCTCTCTCTCTCTCTCTCTGTCTGTCCCCCCCCCATGCTGTGTCTCAGCTTTTCTCTCCTGCTTGTTCAAAGTGTTCAGTCACTCCTGCAAGTCGTCTCTCTCTGTTGGGATGGATGGACTACAGCGTTTATGATGAAAGAATGTCATTTTCTCACTCCCTGTTAAAATCGCACACCATCCCTCCTCCCTCCTGCTCGCACCAGTTCTTTACTGACTTTTATCCTACTATCCGAGGCTTTTATCCACCCCTTCACTGGGCCAGTGTTTGGGGTATATATATATTTATACAGTACTGTGCAAAAGTTTTAGGCAGGTGTGGAAAAGGTGTGGACAAGCAGGAGAGAAAAGCTGAGACACAGCATGAGAGGGGGGGGGGCAGAGAGAGAGAGAGAGAGAGTGAGAGAAAGAAGGAGGAGAGAGGGAGAGAGAAAGAGAGAGCGAGAGAAAGAGGGGAGAGAGATGGGATTGTATATATATATATATATATATATATATATATATATATATATATATAATATATGGGCCCTTTAAAACAGTTTCGTTCATTATGACTCACTCTGACCCTTTTACATGCATTTATATATATTTATATTTATATTTATATAAATAAATAAATAATAATAATTATTGAGATCCACAGAGTTGAACGTATGGTAAGTCCCCCCTTTAAGTCTGAAAAAATCAATCACATCTTCATCATGGTGTCATTTCAGCTTTCTATACTTCTTTTTGGGGGGCTGAACTATCACTGTAAACAGACATAGAAGAACCACACAGAGGAGAACCACACAGAGGAGAACCAGGACCAGATCTATCTCTCTCTCCACAAAGGCTTAGCAGAAAACAAGTGAAGACTGCGCTATGAAAGACTGTAGAGTGTGTGTGTGTGTGTGTGTGTGTGTGTGTGTGTGTGTGTTTCCTGAGGCGGACCTGTGTGCAAGTTCCTGCTCTGGAAATCTTCCAGTCCTTTTGTTTTGTTGTTTGTTTTTTTTGTTGTTTCGTTCTCAGCAGAACAGAAGCATTTTTGGTCCTTTTTTTCAGCTACACATGTTTTTCAAATATGGATATTTGAATATTTGTTTAAAATTTCTGTTTAATTTTCTTAAATAGTATAGTGGTCTTCACAGTGAGGAAGATCCTGGGTTTGATTCCTGTCTGGGTCCTTTCTATGAGGTGAACAAGTTGTCCCTGTGTCTGTATGATATCCTCCCACCGTCCAATGACATGCACGTCAGGTGGACTGGAGATGCTAAATTGTCCCCCAAGGTGTGAGTGTTTGTGTGTGTGAGAGTGTGGGTGTGTGTGTGTGTGTGTGTGTGTTTGCTCTGCAACAAACTGTTGAGCTGTCCAGGGTGTGTCCCTTTTGCCTTTCGCCCTGTGAGACTCCAGCACTGCCCATGACCCTAATCAGGACAAATGGCTCAGAAAATGAGTGAGCGAGTAATTTAATGTTGAATTTAGGCTAAAGCACAAGATCAGCTCAGATCAGGTTTCTCAGCTGTGAGGAGCTGATGGTCCAGCTGGAGATCGAACCTCTAATGACTCTCATTGAACAGCATGAGAGTTTCACCATCAGCAGCTCCCCTCATCAACACAACCACTAATTAGAGAGAGAGAGAGAGAGAGAAAGAAAGAGAGATTGAAGCTGTGATTTACTGGAACTAATATGTTCAGCAGTTCTGCTTCTTCAGTTCAGACTCGTCTTTAATCAGCAGCACAGGGTCACATGATTCTGATCCAGATCGTTCAGTTCTTCATCACATATCTCACAACATCACATGTTGTTTTCAGTTGCAGGTTTTAACAGCCTTGAGGTTTCGGCCTGATTTATTGGATCGTCTTTGTCTTAAGGAAATGAGGGTCCCCACCATGGACTTGCTGTTTCTAAACTCTCCATGAATGTCCTCTTTCGAGATATTCTTAGAATTCTTCTCTAAAATCCCCACGTCTCCACTTTTTCCACAAAATAATATTTAATAAGTTTTGAATTTATGTTGAAATTTGTGGTATTGAATCATTAAATCAGTCTAAAACACAGATAAATGACTAAATCAGCCTAAAACACAGAAATAAATCTTTAAATCAGCCTAAAACAGAGAGATAAATCTTTTTAAATCAGCTTAAAACAGAGATAAATCACTAAATCAGTCTTTTTTAGTTTGTACACTGTACCAACAGAAATGCGTCCAAATGATTTTGAATAAAACTCCTGAAACAAACTGAAGGAAACATGCTAACAATAGAAGAGGAAGAATAAGAGGAAAGAGAAGAAGAGGAGACATGTTTTCTCTGTCTTCCTGTTGAAGGCTAAGACTCTGGTGTATTGGGACTCGACTCTGGTTCTCGGTTCAGAATCAGACGTCATTATTGGACACTTTAGCAGGACCTCCTGAAAAGAGGCTGAAAAAATTCAATTCAATTCAATTTATTCTTGTATAGCGCCCTTTACAACAAAGTTGCCCCAAGGCACTTTACATTGATAACAGGTTACAGTAATAGATGTTTAAGCCGGACGACTACGGAGGAGAGGAACCAAAAACTCCACTATGTGGAGAAAAAAAACCTCTGAGGGTCCAAGGTCAACCGGCTACCCAACCCCCTTGGGTATACTAACAGTACAGAGTTAGTTTGGTTTTAAACTCCAGGATCAGTGAGGAGTCCCAAGTTGCTTCCAGGTACCAATGAGCCGCCAGGGTCCCTTGGCGCATCAGATGCATCACACAGACCAGATGGTAGCTCGGCATTGGACTCAGGTGATGACCACAATGGGCCCCCCCGGACATGTGGGGAGAGAAATGGAATGAGGGGGTCAGTAATGAGCAGGATCCAGTAGTGACAGACACAGAAATGAAACAGTGCGATGGCATGTACAGCAGCACCAGCGACATTACTAGTGGTGCACTATGGTGATTGGTGCGGGTAGGCTAAACTAAAGAAGTAAGGTGAAAGAGAAGCTTCCAGCAGACGTCCGCTCTTACAAGGTTTCTGCAGATTTACAGCAGGCTCTCTGGGCTCTGAGGCTCTTCATATTAATCACAGACAGAAACGGCGACCAACTCCTCCAGCTTTGATTGGTCTGATTAAACCACTCATCTTTGTTGTGAAACCCTCAATCATTCATTTGATCTCTTTTATTTTTTCACTTCTTCCACTTCGCTGAAGAGCTTCACTCCCAACTCGACCCAACGAGCCATCAGCGCAGGGACAGTGGGAAGTTTACGACCCACCTTTAGTTTTCCTGCTTTTCACTAATGACAACCCAAAAAACAAGTTGTGGATAAAAATCTTAAATGATATCTGAATAATTAATGAAAGAAATGGATGAACTGACATATTTGTTTCGAAAATGGCATGAGAACTTTATTTCATCTTATAAATGAGAACTTTATTTCATCGTCTCTCTGTATTAATTATTATAAATACATTTCAAACTGATGCAGTTGAAACACAATTTTTCGACACTGTTACACGTTTTAATCTGTCACACTCCTCTCTTTAATCTGTTACTCTCCTCTCTTTAACCCTTTAAAAACTTTAAAAAAGGAAACAAAGAGAGACAGACAGTAAGGGAGACATAGAAACAAAAGATAGCAAAATAAAGAGAAGGACAGTGTTAGAGAGAGTGCAAGACTAAGAAAGAGACAGAATGAGTCAGCGAGAAAAGAAAGGAAAGAAGAGAGGGATAGAGCAAAAAAGAAAGCAATAGGGATGGGGGGAGAAGGAAAGAAAGAAAAAAAGAATGGAGGGACAAAATGAGAGGGAGAGAAACAAAAGATAGACATCAATTGGCTTTTGGAAGAATTTGGCATAATCCCCCCCCAAAAACACACACACACACACTCACACACACGGGCGTGGTTTTTTCAGAAATTGAGTTTTTTCCTGAAGTGTAAAGCACGTCTCTCGGGGATGACGCTCCAAATTGAATCCGGAGTAAATCCGAGGTTCGCTCAGGACGGATTTCCATGCTGGGCTCTGAAGGCGCGGCACGTTCGGCCCTCGTGAGGAAAAAAAGTAATTAAATTGTTTTAATTGAAAAGCTTGTTGGATGAAGTAATCATTTCCGGAAATTACAAGTCTGCGCCTGGTGTCTTCCGGGGCTTCATTCAGTTATTCCTGTGTTCCTGTAATAATGGCTAATAAAAATACACCGCTGGACTTCTCACCACCATCACTGCACCTGACATGAACCCAATTCCCAGGTCCCCCTCTGTCCATACTCCACCAATGTCCACCCAAAGTCCCCGCACCAGGGTCTCCACCAACACATTTCTTTCTGTTTTTTAGGGAACGGTCTCATCCTTGGGGTCAATTAAATGAAAGAATTAATGCTTTAGCGCTCCAGACTGTCTAAAGGTACAAGGTTGTAGATAAAGTTCCACTCAGCGTACAGCATCAGCAGTAAATGAATCACCTGATCATCTGGAATCATCTGGAATCATCTGGAATCATCTGCACCTGTTTCTTCATGTCTTAAGTTAGACGTTTTGTTCTGCTTGAAGGTTCAGACGTAGATCAGTGTGTGGTTTAACCAACAAACACTCAAACAGCTCAGGTACAGAGACTGTACGGAAAATGAGAGACAAGAACACTGTCCTTCAGGAAGATCTGGAGAACTGTTAACATTAACATTAAAAATACAAGAACGCCAGTGGTGGCGAATGTATCCCGGCATCCCAAATATGTGCCTTTTATTTCCACCAGCTCCACATTCCACACTGTCCTTCACAGCACATATTGCTTAAAAGCAAAAAAGTTTAAATTTTTTTCTCATTGAATAAAGTCTTTTTTTAAATATATATTTGTATAAATATTAAAATTAGTTTCAGAATTTAAAAACATTTGACATGTCAGATATGCAACATCAGAGAAAATCAGCAATGCGGCAGAAAAAAAAAAGGTTTTTTGTTTTTTTTTGGGGGGTGGTTGGCAGAAGCCGGAATTTGAACCTGCTGGTATTTGTGGTATTGAGCGATTTGACCTCTTGACCCCTGATCCTGTAGCTTTTCTCGGGTTCCTCTCGTCTCGGTAGGAGACGCCCAGTGAGACAAACAGCCCGGAACGTTGGATGGAGATCAATACTGTCTTCACGGAATGAGCAAAGAGAGAAAGGGAGGGAGATAGACAGACAGAATGAGACTCAGAACAAAAAAGAGAGACAGAGAAATACAGAAAGAGAGACACAGACAGTAAGAGAGAGTGAGTGAAATAGACATTGTGTGAGAAAGAGAGAGAGAGAGAGAGAGAGAGTCAGAGAGGGAGAGAGAGAGAGAGACAGAAAGACCGAGGGTGCAGAGATCCTGAACAAAGACAAATTATGAAAATTGATCCAATTTGTGATGTGCCACTGGGACAGGAAATCACATTATGAACTCCAGAAAATTAATATGGTTTTCTGAATGAGAATTAGAGCTCGGCCGCCTGCAGCTGAATTCTAAACATCCTATTAGTTGCGCGGCCCGTCGGCACCGCGTGCTCTGGAAAAAGAGATAGAAGCTTCCGGAGGAGCGGAAGATGGAGATTGAAAGGAGGAAAACCCAGCTGCTGGGATGCGGAGCGATGCTGGTGATGGACGTTTTGTAGCTCCTTTGATTGTGTTTAAGCCTGAAGGAGCTTCAGCGAGAGGAGCTGCTGAGTTTTACCTTTTTACCTTTTGTCGCCTTGATGAAAAAAAAAAACCTCTCATTTCTCTGATTTTTCTCTCTGGAGAGAACGAGAGAGGGGAAAAAAAATTGGACCACTGGAATTAGAGATTAGTTGAGGTGAAAAGTATAACATATACATCATTCTTTTCTTATGACCACTATATCTTGGGTTTAATTAGTTTTTTAATTCAACCTATAATTGAGTCTGGTCTAGGAATATTGGACTTGTCTGCACTTTTTATAGGAATGAATTTGGGGGTAACTTTTTTGGAAATGGTTCCCATTTCTTCCTGTCCTCTGCATCTTCCTCCTTCTGGGGGTGGTGGTGTTCTAGTGGTAGGATACTTGTCTATGAATCTATGGAGCAAGCAGTTGGAGGTTCGAATCCCACCTCTAGCACTATCACCATTGGGTTCCCGAGTAAAACCCTTAACCCCGAGTTGCTCCAGGGGGACTGTCCCTGTAATTAGGATGTGGAAGCTGCTCTGGATAAGAGCTTCTGCTAAATGCCGTGAATGTAACTGCGACTGCCTGCATGTCTTCTCTCACCATGTCCATAAACCTTTTTCCTTCATCTTTTCCTCTTTCCTGGCAGCTCCATCTTTAACATCCTCCTCCCAATATAATCTTCGTCTCTCTTCTGGACATTTCCAAACCAACGCAACCTCGCGTCTCTAACTTTGTCTCCAAGCCTAATCTGTCCCTCTAATATACTCATTGCTAATCCTGTCCATCCTCATCCCTCTTGACACAAATCTCAGCATCTATAACTCCTCCAGCTCCTCCTCCTGTCCCTCATTACAAAGGGAAGTTGTACCCAATGACCGGTCTACAAGTGGACGAGTTCATGTCCAGCACATCTGAACGCTGCATTGTAGAGACATTATGTTTTATTGACCACTTAGGGTCACCAGGAAGACCTGATTGATCCCTTTTGTTGTTCAGTGGAACATTGCCAATGTGCTGAAGGTGGTCTCTACCAAGATGACGTCCAGCAGAAGTGCAATGGGTCACCGAATGGTGCATTGGATCGTCGTCTGTCTTGTGTTTTTTTTTATTTTTGAGATGAACTGAGCAGACGCATGAGATGGAGGGATCTTCTAGAGGTTGTAATCCTTCTGTTTATTTGAAAGACGAAGGTGTTACGCAGTGCAGGCCCTCTTGTTCGCTGCTGCTCTAATTTGTAAGTTTGTATTGTTGTTTTGTCGTGGCAGAGCTTGTGATTGGTTTCTTTTCTTCGCGCCGAGGTCGTTCCACACTCCCTGCTGCTGTCTCTCGCTTCTCTCATTCCTAACCGATCCCGAGGGAGAAAAACAAGCTAGCGTGTCTCTTTCTCTCTGAAATGCTAATTCTCTCTCTCGCTCTCCTTCTTCCTCCCTTTCCCTCGCTCTCAGACGGAGTGTGTGGGAGGGAGAATGGCAGGCTGGTATTTTTTTCCTCCTCTAAGCGCTGTTTTGGGATCAGTCTTTTGAGCTCTTTAACAAGGACTTTGGAGATTTTTCAAAAAACATTTTTTCATGCAAACCATCACGTTTTTACGAAAAAACCCCCAACAAATTAATGTCCAATTAGGTTTATTAATTGGGCTTTTCCACTAGTACCAGGAACTGTATTGCGAAGAGTCATTTGTAAATGAAGCGAACCGAAACCAACCAAGTTCTGTGTAGAAAAGGGAGAGAGAAGGAGTGTGGAAAGAAGAAAGGAGAGATAGACAAGTGAATGAATGAGGAAAGGGGGTGAAAATAAACACTCTTGATGGCGTTTTTTGTGAAAGTGACCATTTGACATTGTGAACACAGTGAACCACAACCAAACACATCCTCTGTATTTAACACACACACACACACACACACACACACACACACACACACACACACACCGTCCAGCAGG
>CM029371.1:1702821-1727821 GCA_017165825.1 Hepsetus odoe
ACACACACACACACACACACACACACACACACACACACACACACACACACACACACACACACACACACACACACACAAACTCTTGCATACATTCTAGTATGTTTAATGTCCTGTTGAGGACCAGTTCTCCAGATCTTCCTGAGGGACAGTGTTGTTGTCTCTCATTTTCAGTCCAGTCTCTGTACCTGAGCAGTTCTCCAGATCTTCCTGAAGGACAGTGTTGTTGTCTCTCATGTTCAGTCCAGTCTCTGTACCTGAGCAGTTCTCCAGATCTTCCTGAAGGACAGTGTTGTTGTCTCTCATTTTCAGTACAGTCTCTGTACCTGAGCAGTTTGATAGTTCTGTGTTGGTTAATCCACACAGTGATCTGTCTGAACCTTCAAGCAGAACAAAGCATCTAACTTAAGACATGAAGCAGTGAAGAAACAGATGCAGATGATTCCAGATGATCAGGTGATTCGTTTACTACTGATGCTGAATGCTGAGTGGAGATCCCTTAATCTAGAACCTTGTATCTTAGGGCATATGTAGCAGACTATATTTGGACCATTCACGTTTCCTCAGTTGTAAAGGTAACCAATGACAGTGTAGAACATCTCAAGAACAACCTCAGTTTCTCGTAGAAGTGATGTAGAGCCACCAAAATTGGACTAACCAGATCAAACCGGACTTTTTCGGTACTGGAGTGATAAAATAAATAAAAGGTAATAAAAGGTTATGGTGTTTTGTGTATCAATGAAATCTGTCCTTTTTTTTTACTTTTTCCTCAAGAAATTAGCAGAAGCTAATTTAGCTAATAAAGAGAAGCTTTTTCCACCTGGTTCTTGAACTGTTCAGAACTGTTCTGTTCAGAAATCAATGAACCCTGGAGCCTTAAACAAACAGAAAATAACAAAGTGATTCCCTTGAAAAATATAACATTATTATTATAGTCTTTATTTATGGCTGCTGCTCAAAATGCTTTACATTTTATATAAATTATTAAAACAACTATTAATTGTAAAAAGAAATTGACATTGAAATTGATGATCAGTGAATCATAATGAATAAAATAAAAATGTAAAAATCAGGGGTGGACTTAAGCACCAAAGTAAGCAGGATTGTGTGTGTGTGTGTGTGTGTGTGTGTGTGTGTGTGTGTGTGTGTGTGTGTGTGTGTGTGTGTGTGTGTGTGTGTGTGTTTGTGTTAAAGCTCCAGGATGCATGTTGTCAGTATTGATCTTTTTGTCCTGCTCTTGTTGCCGTAGGCTCAGATTTTTTCTCTTTCTCACAGAGATGCTCCTCTCTGTCAGTACAGACTATAAAATGAAACTGTAAAAGATGAATCCTTAAATTAAACTGCAATATTAAACTGTAAAATTTAACTAAACTGTAAAATTAAACTGTAAAAATAAAACCTAAACTGCAAATATTAAACTGTAAAATTAAACTGTAAAATTGCAGTTACTCTGCTTGCTGTATTTGGCAGCGGTGACTGAGTTCAGGCTTTCCTGCACGTGAGAGAGAGAAATATTGTGTGTGTGTGTGTGTGTGTGTGTGTGTGTGTGTGTGTGTGTGTGTGTGTGTGTGTGTGTGTGTGTGTGTTCTGTGGGTCATAACACACACATGCTCACATGCGGAGGTTCAGTTTGAGTTTTAAGAGAGATGACAGGTTTTGAAGGGCAGGCTTTTAGCTCCCATATCACACTCTAAACACAAACTGAGACCAAGGGTGTGTGTTTGTGTGTGTGTGTGTGTGTGTGTGTGTGTGTGTGTGTGTGTGTGTGTGTGTGTGTGTGTGTATCACTGTGAGCCAGAATTAGCAACTCTTCAGAGAAACCCTCCACCCAGAAGATCTCAAACCTCTACACTAATGGAAAGGGAGAGAGAGAGAGAGAGAGACAGAGAGAGACAGAGAGAGAGAAAGACAGATAGAGAGAGGGAGGGGAGATGGAGACAGTGAATAAGAATAAAGGGGGGAAGAATGGAATCAAAATGGGAAGGATAGTTTCAGAGGTTAAAGAGAACAAGAGAGTTAAAGTAAGAAAAACAGAAGGATAGATAAATTGAGAGAGAGAGTGAGAGAGAGGGAGAGAGCGAGAGAGAGAGTATGAAAGAAAGAAGCAGAACAAAGCTGTTCTTGCAACCCATGACCTTCTGAAAGAAAGAAGAATGAAGAGATGGTAAAAGCTAGAATGGTAGATTATGATAGGAGTGTGAGAGAGAGATAAAGAAAAAGAGAGAATAGTGGATGCAAGAATGAGAAGAAAGAGAGAACCAAAAGGATGGGAGAAATATTGAAAGAATGCAGGAGCATATACATAAAATAGGGAAGGAGAGAATAAAGAAAGAAAGAAAGAAAGAAAAAGCAAAAAAGAAAGAAAGAAAGAAAGAAAGCGATGGGAGGTTAGAGAGACAGAGAGAGAGAGAGAAAAAAATAGTGAGTGTGTGTGTGTGTGTGCGTGTAAATATGATCTGATATTCTTCCCAGCAGTTGGACTTCAATAACGTTGTTGCCAAACACAGTGAGAGCTTCTTATTACACACTATACACACATACACACACACACACACACACACTGTGATTAGGACATTAAGGCCGTGGTTGGTTCAGAACATAAACACAGGATTAAATGGTGCTTATTTCTTTCGGCGCCCCTGGGGTGTGTAGGGTGTTTTACTTCGGTTCCTACTTATCTAGAACTGGCCTGAACCTTCAGACAGCAGGATGTGTTATTACAGTCAGGAAATATTATTTATCTTGTAATTTCACCCTCACTGCCCTCCAGTACACTCCAGTGCCCCAGTACTCTCCATAGCCCCCAAGTACAGTCCAGTGCCCTTCAGTTCTTTTCACCCTCCAGTGTCCCCAAGTGGCCTCCAGTGCTCTCCAGTACACTCCAGTGCCCTAGTATGCTCCAGAGCCTCTCCAGTATAGTCCAGTTCCATGCAGTGCCCCACCAGTATTTTCCAGTGCCCCCTAGTGCCCCCCAGTGCCCTCAGTGCCAATGTAACCAAATTAAATGGTGAATTTGAGAAATTTCTGAAAGTGAGTGCTGAACTGTACACGATTCCCTCTCTTTAAAGATTTATGACTGCGGTTTATCTTACCGTGTTTAGCTTGCAGAATCATTTAAACACTCTCAACAAGTAAAGACGTGTGCGTGTGTGTGTGTATGTGTGTGTGTGTGTATGTGTGTGTGCGCGTGTGTGTGTGTATGTGTGTGTATGTGCGTGTGTGCATGCGTGCGTGTGTGTAGGGCTATAATTATTTCATGAAAATGCCGTACTCAGTGCACACGATAGGGCATTCTGTACGAGAGAGAGAGAGACAGAGAGCGAGAGAGAGCATATACAATGTTTTGGATTCTTGCTTACATGCATGTCGTTGTGTGTGTGTGTGTGTTTGAAAAATGAATTGATTTCAGTCGATATAAATTTATACGATTATAACGTTGAAAGCCTGTTGGGCTCTGATTTACTTTTTTTGGGATGCAGGCTTCCAGGATTTTTTGTTATTTTTTTATTGATCACCTCTAAACTTGTCTGTAAACACCATTGAGCCACAACATCTGATCCCTTTTTCTGGTCTGGAATAACAAGTCTACTTCTGTCTGGAACAAAAACATCAGTGGGAGTGTCCTTGTGGATTTTCGTTGTGAAGCCCCTCCTCCATTGATAAAAAATTCTTAAGTTTGCTCCGAATGGGCAGAAATGCAGTTTGGTTCTTCAGAGGACACCAAGGTTCATGGAACCCTGACAGGAACCTCTAAAACAAATCCCCTGTGACCGTACTGGTGCACTGCGTCACAGTGCGTCCGGTTTGTTCATATCCTTTGCAAGTCCTCCCATTTACCCTCTTTCTAACTAATTCGGACCTCTGCAGGAACACCAGGACACCCAGATAAAAGTCCTTGTGGATTGTTATTTCAGACGGCGAAGGGAGCGAGGGAGGACGAGGACAGGAATCCCTTCAGTCTGCTTTGGCAGCCTCTTTTTTAATAAGATAAGGCTCATCGACCAATCATGGGGCACGAAGCCAGAGTGACGGGTTTAAGCACTCAGACCCGCCCACCTCCTCAATCAGTCATGCACTCTTCCCACCAGACAATTAGTGACCTGTCGCTGTGACAATGCAAACACGGCACTCCATAACGAGCTTTTGATTGCCATCGTTAACTTCCATTTAATGAGCGCTGTGTCATACACACCCATCCTAAGGCTAAATATAACTTGGTGTTTGTGGTGTTGCAGGATTATTATAGCCTGGGATTATTTTAATGGCTCATTTTAAAGCACAAGTCTAATATAGCCTGGGATTATTTTTATGGCTCGTTATAAAGCACAGGATTAATATGAACTGGGATTATTTTAATGGTTCATTATAAAGCACAGGATTAATATAACCTGGGATTTATATCATTTGGGGTGATTATATATCATGGGATTAATAAAACCAGGGGTTGCTTATGCAGGTTGATAGTACAGGATAAATATAATTTGGGATTATTTTAATGGTTAATTTTCAAGACCTGGATTAATGTAAACTGGGATAATTTCATCAGATTATCTTAAAACCCAGAATGAAAATATTTTGGGATTATTTTAATGGTTTATTTTATAGCACAGTCTTAATATAACCTCTGATTATTTCTGTTTTATTGTACAGGGATTATTCCAGGGATTATTTTCACTGCTTGTTTTCTAGCCAAAGGTTAAGATATATTGGGATTATTTCAGTGGTTTGTTATAAAGACTTGATATCACCTGGATTTATTTTCACTGCTTGTTTTCTAGTTCCTGATTAATACCACCTGGGATTGTTTTTTTAATTTTGAGAACCACAGGTGTTGTTTACACCAATCATTTTAATCCCAGGTTTAGCCCTGAAAACAGCCAGGACTTTGTGTAAAAAACAGCTGTTCTGGTGTGTTTCAGTGAAATAAAGCTCTCATGTGATGTTCAGGTGTGAAACTGCGCTGGGAACACGTGAGATAAATACTGATAATCATGGAAGCGAAGAAAAAGCGATAAGTGTGATAAGGCGGCCGTATCGTAAGGGATTTCAGATGGAGAGGGAAGCGAAGGCATTAAGGATGAGTGCAGTGAGTGGATCAGGGCTCTCTGTTCGTTCTGAATGAGTGTGATAAGGGTGTATTGTGCGCTGTCTGTTTCCAGGGCTGTGGTACTGTTGCAGATAAGAAAAAGAGCAGGATTCGCAACCTGAGCAGTGTGTGTGTGTGTGTGTGTGTGTGTGTGTGTGTGTGTGTGTGTGTTGGGAGAGCGTGAAGTCTCTGTGGTTTAGAAGAGTGTGAAGAGTGAAAGAGAAGAGAGAGGTGAAGCCAAGGGCAGATTTTGGTTGGATATGTTCACTTGACGTGTTACATTAGGACAAAGGGTGATTTCTTTTTTTCATTTCTATATTTGTAGAGAAAATGCTAATACAAATTATAGGTTATAATAAATATTTCAATATTTAGGCAGTTGTTCAGGGTATAGATTTATTTAGATTTAGACCTAGGTCCTTGTCAATCGATCACACAGATCAGGAAGCCTCTGATTGGCCAATAGATGGTGACGACAAGCTTATCCAGCACTGAGAAGTGGATCATTGACGTTGTTCGATGTTGGATTTATCTTTATAGGTTTTATTTATGATGGACACCCTTTGGCCCCTGCAAGCATTTTTTTAATGGATGGATGGATGGACGTATGGATTTGTCTCAGAAGTCTCAGCTAAGAATACACCTAGCAAGCACCTAGCAACCACTTAGCACTGCCCTTATAACCAACTGGTATTTTTTATGTGTTTTTCTGGCATGTCGCTTTACATAGAAACTTCCTGGCTGTGGTTGCTAGCCCTTAGTAACCATGGTGACACTGTGGGTAGTGCTGTTGCCTCACAGTCAGAAAGTTGTGGATTCAGATCGCAGTCTGAGTTCTTTCTGTCTGTTGCGGTTTCCTCCCAAAATACGAAGACAACAGGTGGACTGAGGATGCTAAATTGTCCCACATGTATGTGAGTGTATGTGTGTGTGTTCCCCATGATGGACTGGCAACCTGTCCAGGGTGTCCAGTGAGCGCCTGTCTGTCTTGTCCCTGACGTCTCTTCATGCCTTTTGTATTTTGTTACATTTTATAGCATGATTTTAAACAATGGAGTCAGTCAGAAGGTTGTGGGTTCAATTCACAGTCTGGGTACATTCTTTCGTTCTTTAACCATCTATGTTACAAACACATAGCTAGATCTTATCATTCATCTCACGTGATCTAGAAACTGCCTTGCCATGGTAACAAGCCCTTAGCAACCATGGTGGTGCAATGGGTAGTGGCATTGTCTCGCAATCAGAAGGTTATGGGTTCAATTCTTTCTGTCGGGAGCAGTATAAAGACATCAGGTGGACTGCTGATTTTAAACTGTCTCTTAGGTGTGTGTTTGTGTGTGTGTGCCCTGTGATGGACTAGTGACTTGTCCAGGGTGTTCTTTGAGTGCACGCCGAGAAACCTTGCTGGAACGGTTCCCCAACCAAAACCCCCTGTTTAAGGTTACAGTACCGAGATTATGAATGAGCCTGATCGTAAACATCATCTTTTTTATTAGAAAGGAAGTTGTTGTCCCTCCACCAATGGTGGTTTTATGAACTGAGGGGGACGGAAGGCTTTATACACAAAGCATGTAAGCTGGACTGAGTAATTCATTCTGCTTTTCCTTTCATTTTTGTACCTCTTCATCGTTCTTATCTCTCCGTCCATTTCTCTATCTCAGCATCTTTCTATCTCTTCATCTGTTCCCCACTATCTCCCTGCTTATCAACCCATCTCGTCTTTCCTTTGTCCTCCGAGAGCGAGTGTGTGTCCTGGGCCGAGTGAGTGTGTCAATAATGCGCAGGATTCATGCGGGGACTTTTTTTTTTCCGATTTAGCGCAGCGAGTTAATTTAAGGCCTTTACAGTGAACTATTTCCACAGAGCTGACAGCACAGAGTAATACAGTACACACACACACACGCACACACACACACACTCAGACCGGAAGAGACGTGTGCTGTCTAGGATCATCGCCAGAACACTGTGATCCAGTGGGTTTTAAATCTTGAGTTGTTACATTTGTTTCACTCTGCTGTTCAAATAAATTTGCATAATTACATCATTAACCAGACGTGTGTTTCTGCAGGAAAACGCTGGGTGATTGCATGGATGGTGTTGCTAGGCAGTAGCCGTGGCCTCCAGGAAGGTTGCTAAGTTGTTGCTAGGTGCTTGTTATGCCATTGGATGTGGTTGCTAAGGTGTTGCTTGCCTGTTGCTGTTGTATCTCTACTAGTTGCTTGGTGATTGCTGTGTGTTGCATGTGGTTGCTATGGTACTGGTAGGTAGGTACTACAATAGTGCAGGTGGTTGCTAAGATTTTGCTGGCCTTTTGCTATGGTATCTCAAGTGGTTGCTAGGTGATTGCCATGGTGTTGCAAGTGGTTGCTATGGAAGGTACTCCATTAGTGCAGTCACTCCAACTGTGGCTCTGACAGATAAGATTTAGATTTAATAAAAATTCTAAATGGAAGAGTATTAGTCATTAATCACTTTTTTCAGAAGATGAAAGTTCTCTGTTGAAGAGATGGATTTCATCCTGCTGTCATCCTGTGCTTTGACACGGAGACGCCCTCCTGGCTGCTGATGGAGGAGAGGAAACAGGAGGAAATTAAACAAGGAAAGAAAGATCTCACCTGGCAGTCGATCTGACACAAATTCACAGCATTTTACGCTCGGCCCGTTAACCCGACCAGCTCCCCCACGACTTGCTCACCTTTAGCTCCTCCCTTTATACTGGATATTAATCAAGTCTCACGCTCACACCTCACTGAGACAAGTGGAGAAATTCTGTCCCCATTAAAAGTAGAACGGGAGATCTTTACTGACCCTAAAAGTTCATGAAAGGTTTTGTCTGCAAGTTTTCGGCTCAGATCTCATCAGTAAATCAAGTAAATAAACTAAATATCATCCCTTCATTCATCCAACCATCCATCCATTCATTCATTTATTCAATGTAAAGTTGCAATTTAGCAACGCTTTTAATGAAAATACAAAAAATCCAGTTATACAGAATAAAGTTCTAATAAAAACAGTATCCAGAATGTAGTTCTAATACAAATTTAGAATAAAGTTCTAATAAAAGTCCAGAATAAGGTTTCAATAATAATTCAGTAACATTAATTCGTCTCTTTAAAAAAGTTTAATACATTTAATAACCAGAATAAATGTGTTTTTTGTAAAATGTTAAATAAAACATAGCCTTTTAACTGTGTTATGAATTAAAGGTAAATTACATTTAATGAAATATTCAAATATGAAATGTAATTTCTCAAAAACAAATTAAATATCAGTTGAAATTTGGTTCTTTTACTTACTGACTTTTTTTCTCCCTTTTCTGTCCAGAGTGTGTGTTGTGTGATTTGAAGTGTGTGTAAGAGTGTGTGAATGTGTGTGTGTGTGTAGGTGCCTGACGATGGATGAGAACGTGTATCAGTCTCTCTCTCGTCCGCGTCCTGGCATGGAGCTCAGTTATTCCAGCTCCTCTGAGGAAGATGAGGAAACCGACCTTCCTCACAAACACTACCGAGAAACACACTCGCACACACACTCCGACTACGAGCCCGACCGCAGGTTCACCTACAACAGCCACAAGGTGCGCAGAAAACCCAACGACCAGACCCAGAAAGGTAAGTGTGTGTGTGTGTGTGTGTGTGTGTGTGTGTGTGTGTGTGTGTGTGTGTGTGTGTGTGTGTGTGTGTGTGTGTGTGTCATTGTATAATCACCTGAATGAATTATAATATTGGATATGCAAATAAGGTTTTTTGTAAAGAGTTCAAAACAAACGAATGATGTATGAAGCAGTGTGTGTATAAATATTATCTATTTGTGTGTGTGTGTGTGTGTGTGTGTGTGTGTACAAGAGTCCAAGATGTGTGAATTGTTTACGTTGACTAATGTGACTGATTTGAAAATGGTTGAAAATTGAAACACTTTAAACTGTGTTTTAACCAGCATTTTATTCAATACATATATTTTTTATTCAAATAGAAAATAAGAAAGTATTTAAAGAAACTAAATATTTTATTTATTTACATGTATTAATCATTTAAATTATTTTTGAAATCCAATATTTCAGTTGCAATTTGAAAAAGGAATATTTTCTCTGAAAAAGGAATATTTTCCCTCTTTTTTTTATACCTTTTTAAACTCTTTTTTTTCCTGGAAAAAAAAGGATTTCTCAAACTTTGTAACTGCATGAACTGCGTCCATTCACAAACTCTGCTTTTTTAGATTCTATTGTTATTAATTTCCCCCAATTAAGCCTTCAGCTATTAAAGCAGGATGTCATTTAAGCTGCAGCTCTTTCTCTTTCTTTAATTGTGATGCTAAAATAAAATTGATTCATCGTTCAACCCTGAACCCGCAGTATGTTCTACTGCAGCCTCTTTTAGTCTGTTTTTAAAAAACTGGAATATTTTACTCTTCCTCTTCCTCCCGTCTGCCGCGGGGGAGGAAGTTGACGATGTGGTTTTTTTTTTTTCTTTCGCCTCAGATCCTCTCACTCGCTGCAGGGTTTCGTTTATCACAGCACTCTTTTACACTTCAGAAAAGGTGAAGTGTGTAAAAAATCTTACTATTGAGGCTTTTTCAGAAATATCTGGAGAACCTCATGTGGAACCGGCAAGAACACAAGCCTTCACCCACTTTGTCCAGCTGTAGCCTCTGATTTTGCCAAAAGTTTAGGGACACCTGCTTAAAAATTAGAGATGATGTGAAAGTGAAAGTGAACACACAGCTCAATATCCTCTGTTTTTAACCCACACACACTGTCCAGCAGGGGGCAGCCATATCCAGCACCCTGGTAGCAGTGATGGGGTCATTACCTTGCTCAAGGGTACCTTAGGGCAACCTACGGCTTTGAGATTCAAACTCACAAACTTCCAGTCCTTGGGCTTAGTCCCTAAACACTCAGACACAGTTTCACAGTGTCTTGCATCTTTTCACTTGCAAGATTTTGTCTCATGCATTTTGTCTCAAATGCGGTTACGCAGTTATAACCTGCAGCGGTGTGTACACAATGACAGTCACTTTCACTTTCACTTGGGCTAGGTAGCCATGAGGATTGCCATGACGATAAGAGGATTCTTCAAAGCACTTCACAGAAGCTGCAAACACACACTCACTCTCACAGTTCAACACAACATTTGGGGAATTTAGTTAAAGGCAATACTGATTATTGTCTGTAATTATTATTAGTAAAGAGTGTGTGTGTATGTGTTTGCTTGCCTGTCTGGGTGTGCCTGAACTGTGGCCTAATGGAAAGAGAAATGTGCTTGAATCTGGATGGGGTTCAATCCCCAGGACTGGCAGGAAAAATGTGTTTGGTGGGTGAACAAAGCTTTCCTGCTGCATTTCAGCATCCACAGCTGAAGTACCCTTGGGGGGTCTAGTGTTTAAGGGCTGGTCCCTGTGATCGGAAGGTCACGGGTTCGAGCCCTGGACTAGTGACAGGGACATCATCTCCAGTGTTGGAGCTGAAGCTGCGCAGCCTGTTGCTTTTTGGATCTGGAGGAATTTGGACCTGTCTCCTGCCCACTACTCTGGACAAAAACTAGACTCAGACAACTGTTTCCCAACCTTTCCTTGGAAAAACCCTTCAGCTAACAGCAAGACAAAGATTCCCTTCTATACATCTGTGTTTCCCAAAGGTCATACACCTGCTTCTACATCCTGAAGTTGACTAACCCCTGGGTGTAGAACTCAGACGGTCCCTAAGCATTTTCTTAGCAGGATGTTGGTGTTAGTTTTACCATTTGTCCTGCCTTATCCAGTGAGATAGTGGGGTTTAAATCACCAGTGAGATAGTGGGGTTTAAATGAAACCAGTATAAAACCAACTTCATTCGTCCAGCTGATAGAGAGAGAGAAAAAGAAAAAAAGAGAGAGAGAGAGAGAGAAAGAGAGAGAGTTGTGCAGCTACAACTGAATAATCAGTCCTTTTAATCAGTAGTGCCACTAATATCAGTGGATATCAATGTAAGGGGATGCCAACATTTATGCACACTTTGGCAATGTTCCACAGTTTACAAATTAAGCCTAAGATCTTCAGACAAGCCTGGAACTCAATTTAGGTTTACATCTGTTTGGAGAAACCAAGCAAGGAAGGTGTTGCTGAGAAAACTAGAAAAACCCCAGTTTGTTTAAAATGTCTTTTTTTTTTTTATTTCAGACATTGCGGTTTTTGTCTTGCTCGCCCTCTACGGGCAGAATTTGGGAAACACTGCACTACATGAGCACTCAGAACTCATGTGAAGCGTCTGTTCAGCATCTCTCGTATCTAGAACCTGGACTCCTCTGGATGAGAGGCGGGAAAATGGAAAGTTCTAGCTTTCTGGTTCTTAATACTGGACCAAAAGAAACCCAGCTTTTCACTTCATTAAAAGGTCGCTGCCAGAAAATCCAAATTTGTGAAATTGCATTGCGGTGCTAGCTGACGCACACACGCACACACATACACACACACACACACACACACACACACACACACACACACACAGTCCTGACATCACATTTCAGTGTTTGCTAATGATGAGTTAGTCGAGGGCTTGGAGTGTGTGTGTGTGGTGGTGGTGGGGGATCTGATGTGATTCACATTAAAAATGCATTTTGCTCTGTTCAAGCCTGTAAGGAGGACTGTTTAATTAAAAGACTCTCTCCATTGAAACACCAAGCATGTTCTGCACACGCACACACACACACACACACACACACACGGATATACACACACACACAAACGCTCGCAGTAAACACCTAACCAGCTTTAATGTCAATATTCATTACTACCATCATTATTCTTAGGCACAGCCTCAACTCTCTTAGACCAGCTTCTTACTTTAAGTCCTTCAATAACACCTTCTCCAGGCTTCTTGTAGGACGTCTGAAAACTTCTTTGGACCTAAGCTTTCTTTTGTCTTTTTGTGGAGATGATCCCACACTGCTTCTAAAACTGCTCAGGTACAGAGACTGTACTGAACATGAGAGACAAAACACTGTCCGTCAGGAAGATCTGGAGAACTGTTCCTCAACATTAACATTAAAAATACAAGAACATCTGGTTCTGATTCTGTTCCAGTGGTGGCAAATGGAACCAGCTATCCCAAATCTGTGCCTTTAATTTCCTGAGTGTCTCTGGGTGCCTCTATGGGACGGTGATGATGGTCTGAATAGTCTGAACTAAATCATAGCCTCACAACATCCTGCATGTATCCCTCCACCATGAACAGGTTCAGTTTTAGTGCAGAATCTTCTCTAAAACAATGTCTCAGGCATCAGGCAGCGTCTTCAAAAATCTGCTTCCGTTCATCACCACTTTGACTCCATAAGTGTCTCAAGAAAGAAAGTGTTTTACAGCAAACTACTTTCTTTGGTTAATGATCATTTAATTATACAGCAGCATCTGCAGAAATTAGATCCCCTTTAAGAAGTTCAAATAAAATAAATATCAGAAGCTTCATGTTGGTATCTTCAACTTACTGGTCCACAGCCACAGACTGTCCAACCCTCTGTCCAACCACCATTTAAGAAGCTCTGTCCTGTTTCTGCTTTTTAGTGTTGGACCATTCCAAACCTGTATATATGTATATATAGCCCAAAAAGCAACAGGTGTGTATTAAACTTACGCACACACATATATGTGGTGCTAAAATTCCTCTTTGGGTGAATTCAGATGTTAGGAGTTGAATAGCATACTTTCCTGGTTACCACGGAAACAGCAGAAGATGAACTGGTGCCAAAGAGAGAGAGAGAGAGAGTGTGTGTATGTTTGTGTGTGTGTGTGTGTGTGTGTATGTGTGTGTGGGTTAGATAGAGAGATGCAGGGTCATGTTCTGTTTAAAGGATGGTGTGTGTGTGCGTGTGTGTGTTCACGCACACTAAATAATTAGCACTCCGATGATTGCAGCACAACCACTGGTCTGCATAGTCGTCATGGTAACTGAACTCAGGGGGGTCGCTACAGAGACAGGAGTCAGGAGGGTTGCCGTGACGATAAGAGGATTCTTCAAAGCGCTTTGCAGAGGGCGCAACCTTCTCACTCAAACACGCGCACACACACACACACACACACACACACACACACACACACAGTCCAGTATAAAATACTTTGGAGAATTTAAAGAAAGGAGGTTTACTGACTAATCATTATTATTACTTCATTAGTAATTAATTAATTAATTAGGATACCTCTTGTCACCTGTTTGTAAGTGAAATAAGGTGTGAATTGGTCTTTATAATATGTGTGTGTGTGTATGTGTGTGTGTGTGTGTGTGTGTGTAACTCTTGGCCACATCTCCTTTTTCAGCTGTCCTTCACTATTGTGATCTAAGGTCCCCTTGTGCTCCTTGTGGTCACGTCAAACAGGCTTTAAAAGTATTCAGAAATACTGAAATATTTATTTTAAATACTCAACTCAAAAACCTTTACACCTCATGATTAACCGCAAATATAAAAAAAATTATCATTATTATTTTGTTGTAGTATTATATATTTTGGACTAAACGGCAAGAGGGTTAAAAATAATGTCTGAGAAACATGATGGACTCGCCTCTCCATCTTTTTCCCTTGGAATGCTGGGATAGAAAAACTGACTCTCTCTCTCTCTCTCTCTCGCTCTCTTTCTCTCTCTCTCTCTCAGAATCTACTCAGATGGCTTTTCCAGACTTCCAGACTGAACTCCATTCGGCCAATCAGGAGCTTGCCTACCCTGGAGGCCGGGCTTCAGTGGGAATGGCCTCGGACCCTGAGTCAGAAGGCGGGGCTTCCCCTGACCACGCCCTCCGACTGTGGATGCAGGAAGTGAAGTCGGAGCGCACTTCCTGTGTTTCGAGTCGAGCCAATTCCGTCCTGTCGCTGACCGACACAGAGCAAGAGGGACGGGGCGAACAGGATGACAATGGTAAGGACATGTTCGTGGGGGTGTGTGTGTGTGTGTGTGTGTGTGTGTGTGTGTGTGTGTATTGCTATGAAATACCAATTTGTTCATTTTTCTTTCTAAGAACTGAACTTTCTACAATACCAGAATAATATTATTATTTTATTACATAACCTTTAATAAACTACAATATTTCTGCTTAAATTTAAAACATTAGATTTTTTCCCTCTAAAAGTACATAAATAAATAATAATATTATTAATTATTTGTAGAACACTTCAGCTCAATACATTGAATTGTTTAATTGTTTTTTTTATACATTTGTAAAGAATTGTTCTATTAAATGTTCAGAGTGAACATCAGAGGGTTCACAAACTTTCAAAAACTACACCAAAACTACATTAGAGAACCAACCAGTCGTGCTCAGTCTCTTGGTTTCTCACAATCTCTTTTCTTTAGTTTAATTTTTAAAAATGTATTTAAAGGAAATCAGCCCTCAATTTTGTAAATCAGTGATTAATTTATTCATTATTTTAAAATAATTCATTAAAATTTGATCCGTCATGAAAGAATACAGTGAGTTTTAAATGTTCATATTGCTCCTCTTGAAGATGGGAGAAGATGATACAAAGGGCCTGGTGACCATTTTGCCGTGTGTGTGTGTAGGTGTGTGTGTGTAGGTGTGTGTGTGTGTGTGTGTGTGTGTGTGTGTGTGTGTGTGTGTGTGTGTGTGTGTGTGTGTGTGTGTGTACATGAGCAAGAGAACAGGACATGCTTTCATCCGTGTGTAAGTTTGCAGTTTTTATGAGATGCTCCGCAGAGGGACGTTCATTCACAGTTAAACTGACATCCTCAGCCAACACACACACACACACACACACACACACACACACACACACCTAAACTTGCATAAAAGTCCCTCTCGAGCACTCACTGATGCAGGATTCATGCACTGTGCTATTAACTAATACAGGATTTATAGCACACACACATACACAGACACAAACACACACACACACACACACACACACACACACTCTAGTGAACCTGATATACTCTGTTTCTTGTAAGACAAAAGGTTTTACAGTTTTATGCATTTTGACTTCTTCTTCTTCTTTCGGCTGCTCGCATTTAGGGGTTGCCACAGCGGATCAACCGTCTCCATTTCTTCCTGTCCTCTGCATCTTCCTCCTTCAAACTGACCACTTGCATGTCCTCTCTCTCCACATCCATAAACCTTCTCTTTGGTCTTCCTCTTTTCCTCTTTCCCGGCAGCTCCATCTTCAACATCCCCCTCCCAATATACTTCTCATCCAAACCAATGCAACCTTGCTTCTCCAAAATGTCCAACCTGACCTGTCCCTCTAATATACTCATTTCTAATCCTGTCCATCCTCATCACACCCAAGGAAAATCCCAGCATCTTAGACACCACCAACTCCACCTCCTGTCTTTTCATCACCATCTCCAACCCATACAACATAGCTCACTACCTTCCTGTAAACCTTCACTTTCACTCTTGCTAGTTCCCGTCTATCACATACTGCTGTAGCAGCAGTAGTGATAATTGTATGGACCATTTTTTGTATGGAAAGACTGGGAATCAACATGAGCTGGAACACCTGGAATCATGAGCTGGTTCTTTTCGGGAAGGACTCCAAGCCTTGTAGTTGGTAGTGGTTGGAAACCCTCAGGGACTTCTGATCCTTTAGAGAACCTCCAGTGGGTTCTAGGAACTAAAAATGTTTTTCTGTTATTTCAGTTTGGTTTTATTAAATAGAAGCATATGTTTCTGTCTTTATTTAATTGTTTTGAAATGTATTCATCACTGACTGTTCTAGATGCATCACTGATTGAAGAATAGTAGTGTAAGCAGCATTCAGTCAGTTCTAGATAAGTTACTGATTATTAAGTAATTCTGTAAACAGGTTTCAGTCACTTCTAGATACATCACTGACTGTAGAACTGTATTTAAACAGGTTTTAGTTCTAGATATGCCATTGTACATCTGTGAGCAGGTGCCAATCAGTTCTAAATATGTTCCTGATTATAGGGTAATAATGTAAGCAAGGATCAGTCAGTTCTAGATACATCACTGACTTTAGAGACATAGTCTAAGCAGGTTTCAGTTTTTAGTCTAGCTAAGTTACAGATTGAAGAGCTCTAGATACATCACTGATGTGAAGCAGGGTTCAGTCAGTTCTGGATTTTTCTTGACTGTAAGGCCCTAGTATAATGTGGTTTGAGTCAATTCTAGATAGATGTTCTTGTTTGATCTAGAACAGATGAAATGATCATCTGCTTTAGTGTTAGCTTAGTGCTATTGGACATCTTACAGGGGCACTAGCAGAAATTAGCATATTTCCTGTTTTTTGGAGTTCAGCACTGAGCAGGTAGTGTTATGAAAACAAATTGTGTGTGTGTGTGTGTGTGTGTGCAGCTAACTCCTGCCAAAGTATTTGTGGAGTTAATTGTTATTGATATTTCTGATGCCCTTGGTGCGTGTGTGTGTGTGTGTGTGTGTGAGAGAGAGAGAGAGAGAGAGAGAGAGAGAGAGAGAGAGAGAGAGAGAGAGCGCGCGCGTGTGTGCGTGTGTGTGTGTTTCATTCTTCTGTATCGAACCAATCTCAGTCCAAGCAGCATTGATGTGTGTGTGTGAAAGCAAAACTGTAATAGCCTTTTCTTAAATGCTTAGCTCTGTGTGTGTGTGTGTGTGTGTGTGTGTGTGTGTGTGTGTGTGTGTGTGTGTGTGTGTGTGTGTGTGTGTGTGTGTGTGTGTGTGTGGGTGTGTGTGTTAGACAGTAGATAACAGCCGGTTGGTGGCGATAATCAATATTACAGTAAAGGACTGATACACTAGTCAGAGTCAGTGTGGAAGTGATCAGTCAATATTACAGTGGATCAATAATCAACTAGAAAACTGATCCACTTTCATTGCAGGCTGTTTTGATTGATCATAACTGTACTGATTGATCAGGGTTGTATTGATTGATTAGCATGTGCTGATTGATATAGAGTTGGTGTAGAGTTAGTGATTGATTAGGGTTGAAGTGACTGATCAGGGCTATACTGATTGACCAGGGCTGTACTGTTTGACTGGGACTGTACTGATCGCTTAGGGTTGTACTGATTGATTAAGATGTAGTGATTGATCAGGTTGAAGTGATTGATCAGGGCTGTACTGATTGATCAGGGCTATACTGATTGATTAGTGTGTAGTGATTTATTATGGCTGTACTGATTGATCAGGGCTATACTGATTGATTAGTGTGTAGTGATTTATTAGGGCTGTACTGATTGATTCGGACTGATTGATCCGGAGTGTTTGGGTTAATTAAGTTGTTCTGTTTCTGGGTTTTATGAAGTCCAGGCTGAATTGTGGAGAGCTGGATGTTTCCTATTGTTCTGCTCAGCAGGATCCTAAAACAAAACCCCCAGAACTTCAATTAACGAGGTCATCAATCAATTAACACAACTGATCAGATCAGCTACAGGCAGAACTCACCACCACTCAGTACTGTTTCCTTTTTTCTACTGATACTATCATTCTCTCTCTCTTTCCTCTTCTCATACCCTCCCTGTCTCTTTTCTTTTCATCTCTCTCTCTCTGTCTCTCTCTCTCTCTCTCTCTGTCTGTCTCTCACTCTTTCTCTCTCTCTCACTCTGTTTCTGATTTGTATTCTGAACATGTACTTGCATAACTAAACATTATCATCACACACACATACACACACACACACACACATGCAGGGTCAGGTCACGCTCAGTGGTTCAGTACCACACTGACATGCCTCAGGCTGAAATCTCATGTTACTTCATTAAGAGAGAAACAGAGAGAGAGCTACAAAAAAGAAACACAGGATTAGAGAGACAAAAAGAAAAGAGAAACGGCTTATGTTTTCCAGTTTGTCATACATACATACATACATACACACACAAACACCATCTTCACTAGTGAAAAACCCCTGTTGTTAACACATAGAATTAATAAAGAGAGAAAGAGAGAGAGACAAAGAGAGAAGGTTTATGGTTTATGAGGAAGGTGATTGAGTGGATGAGAAATAGAGAGAGAGAGAGAGAGAGAGAGAGAGAACAGAGGGAGAGTGTGTTTTAGTGTAAGTAAATGATGCTTGAATTGAGATGGACAGAAGTAGGATGAGGGAGGGGGAGGAGAATAAAAGAGTGAATAAGGAAAGACAGATTTATTTAAAAACTACCTTCCGAAGCCCGTTCAGACGGTCTCTATGTTTAACCACACAGGAGAACACTGATAATATTTATTTGTATATCTTTTTTATTTTAAGATTTTAATAAACAGGTTTTGCACCAATCTTTATCAGAAACACCCACCTTGTACATTTACGGCATTTAGCAGACACTCTTATCCAGAGCGACTTACATTTCCTAATTACTGGGACAGTCCCCCCTGGAGCAACTCAGGGTTAAGGGTCTTGCTCAGGGACCCAGTGGTGGTAGTGTTAGAGGTGGGATTCGAACCTGGGACCTCTTGATCCCGAAGTTCATAGGCAAGTACCCTACCACTAGACCACCACCACCCTAAGATAACACCCGCCTCACATGTACATGAACCATCATACCGCCACTTATTATTTATATTTTATTTTTTGCACTCCGCACTTTAGCCATAACACTGCTGCTCTATCACAATGCCAACAACTTGTGCTGCTTTGCTCGGTAACACTGCGACACTCTCTGAAGGATGAATGTACTGTCTGTTGTACTGTCTGTTGTTGTCTGTGCACTTGGGTGCCTTGTCTTGTGTCTTATGTCGTGTCTGATGTCGTCTTATGTGTAGCACCAGGATCCTGGAGGAATATTATTTTGTTTCAGTGTGTACTGTGTATATGGTTGGAATGACAATAAAAATGTATACTTATCACTGGCCACTTTATCAGAAACACCCACCTTGTGGCCAATTTATTAGAAGCACCTTGTTCCTCCACTCATTGGCCACATTATTGGAAACAGTCATTTTGTACTACTTTTCACTGGCCATTTTATAGCAAACACCCATTCTCATACACACACACACACGCGCACACACACAGATGCACACACACACGTCAGTGTGATGGCTGAGTTGAGGATGATTTACCATCAGAATAATATCTGGTCAGTAGTGGGCTGACAGGTGTAGCTGTAAAAAAAGAGAATGCATGAAACACAATATGCTAATGTTCTTAACGAGGAGTTTAACGAGCCGATGTTTTTAATGGTGTTTTTTGTGGAAAACGCACACAGGGAGCGTTAATTATCAGTAAGGCCAGAGAGGAGCCCAATTATCTCTTACAGGTAAAAGAAAAAAACCCTTTGATGTTTTCATAAACCATCAGCTGTTTATTTGTGGTCAAAGCTACGGTTCATAAATTACCTTGTTTAGGGGCGGGGCCCAACGAGCTGACTCCTCTTACCTGCTGTTTTGCTTCTTTTCAACACTTTAACACTTTTGAACACTTTCTGAACAATTTAAAGCTGTTTTCAGTGTGTGTGTGTGTGGGGGGGGGGGGTTGTGTGTGTATGTGTGTGTGTGTGTGTGTATCTGTGTGAGTGATGGGATTTGCTACTGGAGGATGAAAAGGGAAAATGAGACTGTTCTTAAATAAGTGTTTTAATTTTATACAAAGAAAATGAAAGAGCGAATGTTGGATGGCATATCAAAAACACACAGGTGCAGTGTGTGTGTGTGTGTGTGTGTGTGTGTGTGTGTGTGTGCTTGAGAGAGAGAGAGAGAAAGAAAAGGAGAGAGAGAGAGATGTAGTTTTTGCTCTTAAGTGGGTGAAACTCAACAGTGGAAACAGGAGGAACTAATACATGGGTGTCATGTAACCATAGTAATAACATAAAACTGGTGTAACTATGGAAACGAGTTTAGCAAAACCAAGAAAACATGCATAGCCAAAAGGTAATAGTGTAAATAGTTATAGAGTAATGTGTAATAGTGTAAACTGGTGAAATGTAAACGGGTGTAGTGTAAACTGGTGAAGATGATTCCTCAGTCTTTTGCTAAGGACAGGCATCAGAGGGGACAGCAGTCCAGATGCGGTTGTTTCATAGACGGCCCACGTGCAGAGAGTGATCCTGAGTTCCGCTCAGTTGCGTGTGGGTTCGTGATCATCACTCTGAATCACTCTGGACATGCTGGAGTTTCCTCTTTAATCACACCCTCACAAAATGATCATTACAGCCTGCTGAGCTGGAGGGGGAATCATTCCATCTTTTATCCTGCCATCCTCGGAGGAGTGGAGCCCCTCTGTCTTTCACTCATCCTCTCGTCTGCATCCCTTGCTCCTGAGCGACAGAATGGCTTTGATGTCTGAAGCTTAAATTGGAGTGGTGGAATTAATTTGAGCCTCAAAACCCATCACATCGGGTAGCATATCACGCAACCGACAAATATGAATAATTAATTGGCATCTTATTGAACTATTGAGAAAGAGAGAGTGAGAGAGAAGTGGTGGGAGGAGAAGAGAAGGGAGGAAGGCATAGAAAAGGAGAGTGAAATTTTGGCTTGTGTTTTGCAGTGAATGACCCCGTTCTTTCCATTCAGTCATTTGTTATTATTTTTCTTGTGACATTGAATTTACTGACACTGAATGCATGAGCCCTGGGTGATGTACTGTGATTGACCAACGAGTGGGTGTGGTTATTATGTGAATGGCAGGGGAGTGGGCATGGCTGTTGAAATGTGCATGATGGTAACTGGGCGTGGTTATTATGTCAATAAGAGGTGAGTGGGTGTAGTTAAACTGTGAAAGGAAGTTGAGTAGGCGTGGTTATAAATCTGGAGAGAGTGGTTGTGGTTATTCAGTGAAGGAGAGGAGAGTGGGTGTGGCTATTCTATGAAAGAGAGGAGATTGGGTGTGGCTATTCTATGAAAGAGAGGTGAGTGAGAGTAGCTGTTCTTTGAATAAGTTGAGAGTGGGCATGGTTATTCATTGAAGGATAGTTGAGTGGACATGTTTTTTTTGTGAAACCTGGCATAAGTGGGTGTGGTTATTCTGAGAAGTTTATGATGAATGGGCATGGTTATTCAGTAAAGACTGGTTGAGTGTGAGTGGTTAACCAGTGAGAGTATTGATGGCTGATTGGCCACGGTTATTCATTGATAGTATGAGGGGTGTGTGAGTGGGGGTGGCAAGTGGTTGTGGTTAGTGCTGTCAAGGATCATATCATTTATACTTTTGGCACAAAAAAGCACATGATTAACGTCCAATAGCACCTTGTGTCCCTCTTTGCTCTTTGGGTTCGTATGCATTCATAACTGGTGGGACATAAATAGGTTATACAGGAGGACAGATGGTGCTATGTGTGCAACACACACACACACACACACACACACACACACACACACACACACACACACCTGAGGAATGTGGGAAGAGACACAAGACGCTTCACTTCAGAACAAGAAAGCCTGATACATTTACACACTGTCGTCCAGGGGCTTAGGTGTTAGCCGTTTAATCTATCTCACACACACACACACACACACACACACACACACACACACACACACACACACACACACACATGCACGCACATGGAGCAGTCCGTACTGCTAATTCTTCAGTCTGTGCGGAGACACACAAGAGGCAGGAAGCAGCCAGAACAGTGGAACACCAGATGCCGCAATGTGCCTCGTTGTCACCCGCCTCCCTTAAGATGGCCACAAATACAGGGACGCTTACGTCATTAAGCAGCGAGGGATACAAGCCTGCGAGGCAATAGAGGGACGAATAACTGTTGCCCACCCTAGTGTCCCCTTCGGTTTGGCCACAGCTCATGAGCTGAGAGAGGACACACCAGCCGTGTCTGTGCGGTTTGCCTGTCCAAGAAGATTTGAAGAAGAGCTGTGGGGAGATCAAGGACTTTTCAAATCAAACATCATCTGAAGTGGAACCAGATCTGAAGGTTTTAATGCCTAAATTTATGGTCAGATTGTTTTGTTTTTTTTGGTCCCATGGGGCTCCTGGTTTTTAATTAAATATAAAATTGTTTTGAATAATTGTGAATAAAAGTATAAAAATTATAATAATTAAAATTTCTTGGGTTCCTATTTGGGTTCTGCTGTTTCACTTTAGATTGTGATTAGTTGCGTTCGATTCCCAGGCAGAACAGTCCATACCCTTTCTGTGTGAAGTGTCCAAAGACACTTGGTGGATTGGAGATGCTAAATTTTCCTCTATGTTTGAGTGTGTGTTGAGTTGATTTGCCCTGTGATGGACTGGTGACCTGTCTTGGGTGTCCCTGCATTTCTCCCTGTGTGAGCTAGGACAGACCCTAGTGTCTGAGACCCTAATCAGGACAAGCGTCTCAGAAAATGATTGAGTGAGTGAGAGAAGGAGAGTGATACGATTTAACTCAACAATCTACAATATAACGTTATACAACAGACAACATATACAAAACAATTCTATTATTATATACAGTTATATACAAGTTTTTATATGAAATTATATAATCATTTATGATATGACATTTCTCATGCCTTGCAAGTTGTTACAAATTAAAATGATACACACACACACACATGCACACACGCATGCACACACACACACATGCACACGCACACACACAGGGCATCCTGCAGACTTCATGATAGAGCTCAGCCTTCTAAACTGATATATGAGGGAAATCGCCTGTGTGTGTGTGTTCAGAGGTCAGTGTGTGTGGCCCTGTGTTTGATGTCATAATTTAAGTGTTGTAAAAAGGTCATGTAGTGACTGAACACTCAACATTTATTACACACTGCTGGACTGCTGGACGTGCACATGTGTGTGTGGTTTCAAAGTCTTTTTGCAATTTAAATTATTTAATGATGTTTTAAGTCATTTTCATTTATACACAAATAAAATTGTTATACAATTATAAAATATTCATTTTACTTATTGATTGACTTTTTTTACTACAGATATCAATTTTATATTCTACAGATATCAATTTATTCCTGCAAAATCATCCACTTCATTTATCCTTCACTACAAATTGTATTATTGCTAAATTATTAGCAATTAAATAATTTCCTTCTTCATTGTTTCCACATTCATACAAAATAATGAACATTAATATGCACTAATATTTCACTTTATTTATTCTTATTTTTGTTTATTTATGAACATTGATGTGCATCAGTATTTTACTTTATCATATATTTTTACCTTGATTCATGCTAAATTATTAACTTCACTATGTGTAAATAATTTACTCTTATTATCCTAAATTAGTAACTTTATTAATTATGAATAATTGATGTCACATAATTAACTTTATAAATGCTAAATGATAATTTGAATGCTGCTCATTTATTAATAGTGATGATAATTTTCTTTCACTGGGGAGAACTCCTCTGGTTTATAGTGTGTGTGTGTGTGTGTGTGTGTGTGTGTGTGTCTCTATAGAGCTATATAATAGAGCTATATAACGGACTTTCAGTAATGTGTCACATCCCTCCACGCTATTTTACTTCTTGTCACCACACTCACCACAGTGACAGGAACCACTGTCATCGAGCTCACACACTCACACACAATCGGCAGTGGTGCTCGGGGTGTGTATCTATGATGTTTTGACAGATGGAGCAAATCTCTCTCCAGGGTGAGTGATGCATCGTTAGTGCAGGAAGTGTGTGTTCAGTTCAGGTTTACAGCAGGAAATTCATCCGAACCTTTCACAGTGGTGCTGAATGGAACCAGACGTCTGAATGTTCCTCACAGTTGTGAAGATGCTGCCTGATGATGGAGATGATTCTCGACAACCAGAGACACCCAGAGACACCTAGAGACACGTGGAGCGGCACAGATTTGGGGCATCTGGAACAGAAATCTGAACCGTTTCACACCAATCCCCACCTAGATTTATGGTGATTGCGCTCACACACTCACATATAAATATATAAATCACAATTATTTGTGCTAAATTGGTAACTTTTATTAGTGTAAATATTTTCCTTTATCATAAATTATATATGTAGGTAAAGGTAGATGTGGAATAATTCCTCTGATTTAAAGAAGAACAGATGTGCTTTGTTCACTTTGAGTCAGAAACGGTGCTGATTGGGGGATTATTTTGGTGAATAATCTACAGGATAAATCAGCGTCTCCCACTTTCCTCATCAGCTCTTTTCCTGCAACGTGTGGAACCAGCTGACAGCTCTGTGTGTGTGTGTGTTCTCCATCACTGAATCAGTGGTTATTATTCCTTCCCAATGGGATGCTGGTTGCTACCATGGTGATGTACTGTAGGTTACCGTGGTGACAGAGCTAATGCTGCTACAGAATACAGTGTATGCTCTCTTCTATGCTCTCTCTCCCTCTCTCTCTCTCTATCTTTTTCTCTCACTCTCTCTCTGTCTCTTTCACACTCTGCCTCTCTCTCTGTCTCTCTTTCTCTCTCTCTTTCATTCTCTCTCTCTCTCTTTCACTCTGTCTCTCTGTCTCTCTGTCTCTGTCTCTCTCTCTGTCTATTTCTCTCTGTCTCTCTCTTTCTCTCTCTCTTTCATTCTCTCTCTCTTTCACTCTGTCTCTCTCTGTCTCTCTGTCTCTGTCTCTCTCTCTGTCTATTTCTCTCTCTCTCTCTCTCTTTCTCTATTTCTGTCTCTCTCTCTCTCTCTCTCTCTCTCTCTCTGTCTCTCTGTCTCTGAATAAAAAGTTAATAGTCTTTACACCTGACTCACAGTGGAGAGAAATTAATCACTTAATTCCCACAAACAGACACACACACACACACACACATAAATTTTTTTGGTGTCCTTCGGATCACCTCTCGCAAGGCATCATGGGAAATTCCCCTTGGATGTATAGCTGTAAGTCTCAGTTCTAGATATGCCACTGATTATATAACATGGTGCATGTCTCAGTCAGTTCTAGATAGGCCACTGACTATATAGCTTTGTGCTGGTCTCAGTCCATTCTAGAGATTTTACTAACTTTAGATTTGTAGAGTAAGCATGTCTTAGTCCTAGATATGTTGCTTAAATGTGAACGGATGGGCTTTTCTAGACACATCACTGATTGTAAAGACATAGTGCAAACAGGCTTCATTTACATT
>CM029371.1:1732821-1762821 GCA_017165825.1 Hepsetus odoe
TTTAACTCTGACACCTCCAGCTCTGCCTCCTGTCTTTTTGTCATTGCCACCGTCTCCAACCCATACAACATAGCTGGTCTCACTACTGTCCTGTAAACCTTCCCTTTTACTCTAGCCGGTACCTGTCTGTCACAAATCACTCCAGCCACTCTTCTCCACCCATTCCAACCTGCCTGCACTCATTTCTTCACCTCTCTTCCTCACTCGTCGTTACACTAAACCATTGATCCCAAGTATTTCAACTCCTCCACCTTTGTCACCTCTACTCCCTCCATCCTAACCACTCCTCTTTCCTCCCTTTCATTCACACTCATGTATTCTGTCTTTGACCTACTCACTTTCATTCCTCTCCTCTCTAGAGTATATCTCTATCTCTCCAGGTTCTCCTCAAGCCATTCCCTTCTCTCACTGCAGATCACAATATCATCAGCAAACATCATCGTCCAGGGAGACTGCTGTCTAACCTAACTATTGCAAACAAAAATGGGCTCAGCGCGGTTCCTTGATGTAATCCAACCTCTACCTTAAATGCATCATCATTCCCACTGCAGATCTCATCACTGTTACACTGCCATCATACATATCCTGAACTACTCACACATACTTCTCTGTAACACCTGACTTCCTTATACAAAACCACAACTCCTCTCTAGTCATGCTTTCGCCAAGTCCACAAAGGCACAATGTAACTCCATCTGACCTTCTCTGTACTTCTCCATCAACACCCTCAGAGCAAACATTGCATCTGTAGTGCTCTTTCTCGGCATAAAACCATACTGCTGCTCACTAATTCTCACCTATTTTCTTAACCTCGCTTCCACTACTCTTTCCCAAAATTTCATGTAGCTGATCAACTTTATCTGTAGTTACTACAGTTCTGTGCATCACCCTTACTCTTGAAAATCGGTACCAGTACACTTCGTCTCCACTCCTCAGGCATCCTCTCACCCCAAAATAGTGTTAAACAATCTGGTCAGAAACTTCATTCTTCATCCTCTTCATCACTGCCCTTACTTCCATCTTGCTGATTTGCTGCACTTCCTGGTTCACCATTCTCGCATCATCCAGTCTTCTCTATTGCTCATTTTCTTTATTCATCAGTCCGTCAAAGTATTCCTTCCATCTGCTCTACACACTCTGTTCACCTGTGTGGATGTTTCCATGTCCATCCTTTGTTGCCCTGACCTGCTGCACATCTTTCCCAGCTCTGTCTCTCTGTCTAGCCAATCGGTATAGGTCCTTTTCTCCTTCTTTACTGTCCAACCTCTCATACATATCACCAAACACTTTATCTTTGGCCTTCGCACTGCGGTTCATCTCCTTGTACACCTGTCTACTTTCTTCATCTCTCTGACTGTCCCACTTCTTCTTTGCCTCCCTCTTTTTTTGTATGCACTCCTGTACTTCTCGGTTCCATCACCAGGTTTCCTTATCCTCCTTCTTCCTTCCAGATGTGACCCCAAGTACATTTCTAGCTGTCTGCCTTATCACTTCTGCAGTAGTTTCCCAACAATCCGGTAGCTCTTCAACACCTCCCAGTGCCCGTGTGTCATGTTGCGGAGGGAAAAAAGGGGTGCAAGTGCACGGCGGCAATCTTAGAGGGTTTATTTGAGAAACAAATGAACGTAGGGATACAAACAAACACGGGTGAGCCACAACAAAGAACAGGCGAGTCTGGGTTGGTCTGGAACACCTAAAATACTAAGCTAGCCAGGTATGAGGGATTGGGTGGTGATGGTAATTGGGTGTGCTGGAAAACATGGTCAGAACTCCGGTAACCGGGACCGAGGCATGTCGCGAACCGTGACAGTACCCCCCCCCCCCCCCCAGGAGTGGACTCCGGACACTCAGCTCGACGTGTGTTCCGGCGTCCCCGCTGTCCCTGGCTCGCACCCAGCTCCGCTCCTCAGGGCCGTACCCCTCCCAGTCCACCAGGTATTGCAGCTTGCCCTGGTGCCGCCGGGAGTCCAGGAGTGCACTGATTCGGTACGCTGGTACGCTGTCCGTCTCTGTGATTGGGGGGGGGTCTGTCAACCCAGTTGTGGAAGGCAATGGTCCCGGTACCACCGGTCTAAGAAGAGAGACATGGAAAGAGGGGGTTACATGCATGTGGGAGGGTATTCAGAGACGGTAAGTAACTGGGTTGACCTGGGACTCAATCAGAAAGGGCCCGATAAATCTAGGACTAAGTTTACGACTCAGCAACCGTAGGTTGAGGTCCCGAGTGGAGAGCCATACTCTGTCCCCTGGATGGTATTGTGGGGTTTCCCCTCCGGTGCTTGGAGGCGGAAACGGCGGACAGCCCGTTCAATGTGTGCATGGGCCCTTTCCCAGACTTGTCGGGCTTTACGAAACCAAGTGTTAACGCTAGGTATGTCTGTGGGTGTAGGATCCCAGGGACAGAGAGGAGGTTGATAGCCCAGCACATACTCGAACGGGGTCATCCCTGTAGAGGAGTGATGCAATGAATTCTGTACATACTCGGCCCAACACAAGTATTCAGTCCAGTCGTGTTGTTGTTGGCTATAGTATGCGCGAAGAAATTCACAGAGGCTTTGGATGGTTCTTTCTGCCTGGCCATTAGATTCCGGATGATGGCCAGATGTGAGGCTGACCGTGGTTCCCAGTTGCTGGAAGAAGTTCGTCAGATTGATTGCCAGAAGTTCACGGTTTCCTATATCATAATTGGCCTCCGCGGGGCTCAATCTTCATGAAAAAAAGGCACAGGGAAACAATTTCTCTGGATTGCCATGGCGCTGGGATAACACAGCCCCCAAACCCACCTCCGAGGCGTCCACTTCCACCACGAACAGGATTTCTGGGTCTGGCAGTTGAAGGAGAGGTGCAACGCTCTCCGTGCCGCAGGCGTCCAGGTCAGGCTGGACGGTTTACCTCGCAGGAGGGACGTTAAAGGGGCTGCTACGGTGCTAAAGTGCCTTATGAATCGACGATAAAAGTTAGCAAAACCCAGAAAACTTTGCAACTGCTTCACTGTGCGGGGCTCCGGCCATTGGGTTACTGCCTCTACCTTCCGTGGTTCCATCTCTACCCCCTTTGGGCCAATATGGTATCCCAGGAAGGAGATCTCAGAGCGATGGAACTCACATTTCTCCACTTTAACTTACAACTCATGGGAGAGGAGTCGAGAGAGCACAGATCGTACCTGAGAGACATGTGTCTTGTAGGATTTGGAATATATGAGTATGTCATCAAGATAGACAATCACAAAGCATCCTAACATGTCCCTCAGGATGTCGTTAATGAATGACTGGAAGACGGAAGGAGCATTTGCCAGGCCAAAAGGCATTACCTGATACATATAATGACCTGACGTTGTGCTGAATGCCGTCTTCCATTCATCTCCCTCTCAAATCCTCACCAGGTTGTAGGCGCTGCGGAGGTCCAGTTTGGGGAAGATTGTTGCTCCTTGAGAACTGCTTGAGAGCTGCAGGGACAATAAGTAGTGGATATCAATACTTAACAGTGACTGTGTTTAGTCCCAGGTAGTCAATGCATGGCCGGAGCCCTCCATCCTTCTTTTTCACGAAGAAAAACCCAGCGGAGGCTGGTGATGTGGATGGTATGATACATTTTTGCCAAGGTGCTTCCGCCACGTACTCCTCCATTGCTCTTGTCTAAGGCCCCAAAAGGGGAAAGATACGAGAACGAGGTGGGCTCATGCCGGGCAGGAGTTCGATGGCAGAGTCCCAAGGTCTGTGTGGGGGAAGCTGAGTGACTTTCTTGGCGCTGAACAACTCATTTAGGTCAGCGTACTCAGGTGGAATGGAGGGAGGCAGATGAGCAAGGGGACTCTCCACTGAAGTGGAATGAAGGGAAACCATTAGCGTGGGACAGTGAGCAGAACATTCAGGGGACCAGGACTTTATCACCCCTCTTCTCCAATCCACTACAGGATTCTGAGACCTCAACCAGGGGATGCCGAGCACTAACTGGTGACACGAATGTGATAACACAAAAAAGGGAATGGTCTCTGTGTGAGCAGGTTCTAGAGTGAGGGTGAGTGGATCTGTGACTTGGGTTAGACCCTTGGTGTTTACCTGCCGACCATCCACGGCCCGCACTGACACAGGGTGGGATAGGGGGTGTAGAGGGGTGAGGAGCCTGGCCGCCAGGGAGGATGAAATGAAGTTCCCAGCCAACCCAGAGTCTATTAAGGCTAGGACAGAAACAATAACATTACTGCATTGTAAACGTGCTTTCATAACAAATTGATTAGCAGAGACAGGAAGATGGGAGGCAATTACAGTTCTTCTTTTCGTCAGATGAGGACAGTCCGCTTTCCAGTGTCCAGAAGTCCCGCAGTAGAAGCAGAGCTTATTCTGAGTGCGGCGTTCCTTATCTGCAACGGTCAAGCGCGTGATCCCCAGCTCCATCGGTTCCGCGAGAGCCGCCTCCTCTGCTGGAGGAGCTCGCCACGTAGCAGTGGCAGCAACGTGGTCCGCTCGGGCTCTCGGAGGACGGGATGGTGCAGACCGCCGGTGCTGGTCTAAGCGGATAGCCAGATCGATTAATTCCTCTAGCGACAATCCCGCATCCCGGCACGCCAGTTCTTTTTGTAGTTCTTCGTGTAATCCTGCCCGAAAAACTGTAATAAGCGCTCGCTCGTCCCACTGACTTTCCTCCGCCAGGATTCGGAAATCGATTGCATAGTCTGATGCAGAGCCGCTTCCCTGTCTCAGACGTAGCAATCGATTACCTCCGGACTGTCCGTGTGCGGGACGATCGAATACGGACCGGAACTGTGAGATGAAGCGGTCGTATGTGCAAATCGTCTCACCTCCTCGGTCCCAGACCACGGTACCCCAATCTGTTGCCTTTCCGGATAACTGCGAGATAACCATTGAGATCCGATCGTGGTCGCTCAGATACGGATGTGCCTCGAAATATATATCAAGGGCAACGACAAAGCTGCGGCAAGTCGTCGGATCCCCCGAATACCGCTCCGGGAGTGCGATATGGGCTCCGAGCGAACAAACAAACACGGGTGAGCCACAACAAAGAACAGGCGAGTCTGGGTCGGTCTGGAACTCCTTAAATACTAAGCTAGCCAGGTGTGAGGGATTGGGTGGTGATGGTAATTGGGTGTGCTGGAAAACATGGTCAGAACTCCGGTGACTGGGAACGAGGCATGTCGCGAACCGTGACACCGTGTTAACTCCTGCCTGAATTCCCCCTTCCAGTCCTCCTCCTTCAGCTTCCACCACTTGATCCTCGACTCTGTCCTCACTTTCCTCCTCTTCTTGACCTCCAAGATCATCCTATAGACCGCCATCCTATGCTGTTTAGCTACACTCTCCCCTGTCACTACTTTGCAGTCTCATATGTCCTTCAGACATCAGACTTCTGACTCTCCTCCAAAGGATATAATCCACCTGTGAGCATCTTCCTCCACTCTTATACGTCACTCTGTGCTCCTCCCTCTTCTTAAAATAAGTATTAACTACAGCCATTTCCATCCTTTTTTGCAAAATCTACAACCATCTGACCTTCAGCATTCCTCTCCTTGACACCATACCTACCCATAACCTCCTCATCACCTCTGTTCCTTTCACCAATTAAAATCTGCACCAGTCACCACTCTCTCTCCCCTGGGTACACTCTCTATCACTTCATCTAACTCACTCACTAACAACATTCATTTTCACACCTTCAACTCCCAGCTTCAAACTCATCACCCTATCTCACACTCTCTTCACCTCCAAAACATTCTCCACATACTCTTCCTTCAGGATAACACCTTCCCGCCATACCATGGAAGAACAATTTATAACCTCCTCCAATGCACCTGGCCTTACTACCCTTCCATCTAGTCTCTTGCACACACAAAATGTCAACCTTCCTTGTTCCTTGTCATATCAGCTAATTCTCTACGTTTGCCAGTCATGCTGCCAACATTCAAAGTTCCTACCCTCACTTCTACTCTCCTCACCTTCTTTCTCTCCTCCTTCCTCTGGACATGCCTTCCTCCTCTTCTTCTTCTTCTTCTTCTTCTTCTTCTTCTTCTTCTTCTCTTTTGTCCAACAGTAGCCCAATTTCCACGAGCACCCTGAAGGCTAACAGCACTGGTTAACCCAGGCTGTCACGGTCTGTCGTGCCTGTGGTACCGGCCGGGAACGACAGATGGCGCTCTGTTCTGACTGAGCACACCTGGGCTTGATCAGACACAGGTGTGCTTCATTGGGGCTGCTATTTAAGTCCCAGTGAGTCAGAACAGAGCGCGGTTCATTAACAAGGCTATGCCTCACAGTTAATGGTGGCACCGTTGGTTTTGTATTTTAGTTTATGTTAATAAAGTTACGTTTTGGAACCCTGGCTCTGCGTTGGCGTCCTTCAAACTCCCCACCACCGTTACACAGGCTTCCTATGGAAGTTTATTTCATTGTCTGCATATTGATTTGTCTAAATTTTACACCGGATGCCTTTCCTGATGTAACCCTCCCCATTTTTCCTGGCTTGGTATCGGCACGAAGAAATACACTGGTGAGTACATCCCTAGTGGTTGGGTTCAGCACTATCATCTCCAACCTGTATAAAATAGCTGGTTTCACTTCTGTCCACACTACAGGGACTTTATGTTCGAATGTAAGTCGTGCTTTGTTTTAAATTTTTATTTTATTGAAGGGAATTTAGCTCATTTGTTTCAGAGCTGGCTCACATCCTACTATATTTCAATAATGAACCTTGACCATCTTCATTTCTTCTTTAAAGTGGAGCAGACTTGTGGGTGAGGTTTAGGATACAGTAAGACTTACTGTCCACTATGAGAATGGAAGTAAACTTTTAAACCCCAGGACTGCTGTTCGGAGTGATGTTGGATACAAAAAAGGTGTAAAAAAGATGTTTAGTCCACATTCATAGCAGACAGTGAGTCCTGCTGTGTCCCGAAGCTGCGCCCACAGGCCTGCTCCACCTTAATGAGCTAGAGGAAGTTTGAGGGGGTGGAGGGATGTTTTGGAGTTTGAACTATTCAGTTTTATTATAAAGTCAGTCCAGTTTTGTGGGTGTGGATTTGAACGGTGTGTTCTGCTGGGAACGGGTTTCGTTTATGAGCAGTTCTGGAGAGGGACCGTCCCAGTAAAGTGTTAGCATTGTTTTTCAGGAATCCCACTGTGGCACCTTCTGTGCTCGGACTTCCAACCCACCGTGTTTTGAGGCGTTTGTCAGTAAATGGTGTGTAAAAAAACAAAAGAGAGAAAAAAACTCAACACTGCTGAGAAAGTAAGTGTGTGTGTCTGTGTCTGTGTGTGTGTGTGTGTGTGTGTGTGTGTGTGTGTGTGTGTAGCACTCTCTTGCTTCTCTGCAACAGTCAAAGGTGCACGCAGCAGTGGATTATGTGGGCCACTCGGTGTTGCCATGGAGACCAGCCAGGGTTAATGGTCCTTCACTGCGTGTGTGTGCGCGTGTTTGTGTGTGTGTGTGTGTGTGTGTGTGTGTGTGTGTGTGTGCGTGTGCATGTTGAGGTTGACTCGTATTTACTGTTCTGTGTGTGTTTGAGAGAGAGAGAGAGAGAGAGAGAGAGAGAGAGAGAGAGTGTGCGTGTGTGATGCAAGCTGCCTCCTTGTGGTGTGCTTACTTCCTCCGCAAAACAGCAATTATCAGCACTACCTGTACCTGTGACATGTACACACACACTCACACAAACACACACAGAAATGGTTCTCTGCTGCCATAAAAACAAACTGCAACTGTGAAGAAAACAGGAAGTGACAAGGAACCTTCATAGGTTCTCAGTATTTTAAGGGTTCCTTTTATGAACATTGTATATCATGCGGAAGTTCTACAGGAGTTGGGTTTCTCACACTTACACTTCATATTTACAGTCATGATTCTGTAAAGTACCACTCACTGATGGGTTCTTTAGGGGATCTGGCTGAAGGGGTGGGGCTACTGGACTGTGAGCGGCGGTGGGCAGTGGTTAATGACATTAATGTTGTTATTGGGATTTTTATGAGTTGTAGGCAGTGGCTACAATTCATGGCTTTCATGTGACATCACACTCTTAAAGCCCCGCTCAACAGGAGGACAAAACAGATCTCCCATAATCCTCCACTTATCTTTACCAGGGTCTCTAAAACACTGCATAGTTGTTGTCAGCCGATGATGCTGAACTTCTACAGAATCTCAGTAGAGATACAAGGTCCGGAGGAGGAGACGATGGACTTATGCCAATGGACGTGTGTCCATCTCTGAGAAGGGAATGAAAGAATGGACACCAGCAATTCACATGTCTTTGCAATGAATCGCTTAATCAAAGATGATCTCCAGTGTTTAAATAATTGGGAATTTAGATCTGGTTCGTCTAGGGATCAGACGGTCTGCGTCCCAAACCACACACTTCCATGCTTTATACACTACTAAATGTGTGACCTGTAGTTGTGCACTATTTTTACACACTACATTACTAAGTGTTTGTCCAGTGGTTGTGCACTATTTATACCCACTATTTAGTGTGTAGTACAGTTTGGGACATTAACAATGATGTAACGAGAGATCAATAATAAGTTCTTTATTTAAAGTGAAGATTCATCTTCAGTCTGAAAATTTTCAAATAATTTGGGATAATTTTTGGAAAGAAGAGGGACGCTAGCTAACATTAGCTAATTATCACTCCCCTTTACTTTAACAATGAAGAGTCTCTAGTTCTTCATCAGGGAATTCTCCACAAGACAGATGCAGACGTCCCCAAAGTGCAGCTCTAGCAGGGACGTCGCTGTTTTTAGTGACTGAAATATGGCGGCAGGTGCTGGGTAAGGATCCAAAGTGCCCCAAAAATCAACTGTTTGTTCTCATGTATTTGTTTTTTGGAACAGGGAAACCTGTAGTTCTACAGGTCTGGAACATCTTTATAAAGAGCACAGACAACCATCCCTTTTCTTATCTTGTACTGCACAATATATATTTATTGGTTCATACTGTTCCCAAGGAGTGATTAACTACAGTCTGAGACTCTGTGCTGGAGCTTCAGGTTCTTTTAAATTTAGCAGCACCGGTCAGGCCAGGCTATAGATCTGGGTCGCTTGTGTATTGAGGTTAACAGTGGCAGAAGGAAGATTTGGTCGGGTTCCAGATTAGTAGCAGATGGGCCAGACCAGGTTCAGACTTGGGGTACGAGTCGGGTTCAGGTTCAAGAGTGGCAGTCAGGCTAGGTCAGGTTCAGATTTAAGTCTAAGCAATGTCAGTTCCATCAGGTCTTGTCTATGGTTTAGGATTAGCACTGGCAGTCAGTCGAAGTTGGACTCACTGGTTTTAGTTTACCATTAGCAGCCAGGCCGGGTTGGGTTCAGATTTGGTGCTGGCAGGTTGTGCTGGGTTGGGTTAAGGCATCAGGTTTAGCACTGAGAGTTCTTCCTGATTGGTCAGGCTTAGCAGTGGTAATCGTGTCAGGTTCAGGTTTAGCAGTAGTTATCAGGCCTGGTCGAGTTAAGACTTAAGGTGTAGCAGTGAGAGTTTGTGTGGGTCAGGTTCAGGTTTAGCAATGAGAGTGTTTCCGGGCTGGGTTCAAGTTTAACCATGCAAGTTTTTTTTCCGGGTTGGGCTCAGTTTTAGCAGTGAGAGTTTGTTTGGGTCGGGTTAACTTTTAGCCTTGTCGGTCCGACCAGATTGGGTTCAGGTTTTAGTTAGCAGTGGCAGTCAGGCCAGGTCGGGTTTAGGCCTCAGTACCAGGTCTCTAACTTAGTGGTGTGAGCTGGGGTTGTAAAAATCTGACCAATCATCATTATATTACTGGGCCTCCTCTCATAAACGCCCATCCTGTCCCAGCTGTATCCCACCCTGGGCTGATTGCTTCCTAATTGCATTGAATTAATTTTTGTTTTTCTTTTCTTTTATTCCTTCCTTGATCATTTCCTGCTCCTGTAATCTTGAAGGATGAATTTTCTTCCTCGGCTAACGATCCAGCCTGTGTCCCGGTGCTGAAAGGGTGTGCGCCCTGCTGAAGAAGTGCGTGTCCGGCTACCGATCAATTTATGATGGACGTTTTATTGCGTTAGCGTCAGACGTCTGATCGTGGGGTTTATATTACTATAGAACAAAAGACCAGCAAATTTAATCTGCAAAACAATTTGATTCAATCTCTTTCAATCGCAGCTTCGTGGAGGAAATGTAGAAAGTGTTTCAGGGCCGGACCGGTTTCAAACTTCTTAATGAACGACTGGGTAATAGTTTTAAAACCTCTCTGACCTTTCCTAACTCTCTCTCTCACTTTTATCAGGCCCCAGAGTTCTTAAAGTGAGTTAATGTGAATAATGTGGATTCCTTTCATTAACAGGAGAGTCTGGACTGGAGTTCTTCAGTCTAGAATAGAAAAGAGAGGGGAAAAAAGGAGGGAAATGCAAAAAAAAATGCAGAAACCTCCATAGAAATGATCTGTCCAGCCTCCGCCCATAAATACATCGCAGCTAGCTACTGTTGCTAGGGTGGACAAGCTTTACAGAAACCCAGTTTGACCTGATGAAATGTGCTAGAGCAGGTTTTTTGCAGTGGAATCTGCAGTTCAAAGAATTTTTGTTTATTTTCCATCTGTATATAACTGTATTAATAAATATATATTTATTTTACTTGCACAAAGTCAGAGATTTTGTAGGATTATAGTCAGGTGTATGATCAACCAATTTTACCAAACAGGTGCTAATGATCATCAATGTAAGACGTAGGTTGAAACAGTCATGTTTGGAACAACCTACCAGCCGAGTTCCTTCAAAAACTGTGTGCAAGTGTACCTAGAAGAATTGATGCTGTTTTGAAAGCAAAAGGTAGTAACACCAAATATTGATTAGATTTAGATTTCTCTTTTATTCATTCACTGCATTTTGTTGATTTATATATAATATATAATATATATAATATATATAATAGCTTATATATACATTTTTATTATGGTTATTGTTATTTTACTTGTATTTTTTTATACATATTTGTATATATTTTTATATACCAATAACAATAAAAATAAAAATTGAATCCAGCCACTAGGGATGCACAAGCCAGAGTATTTGTTCGTGCCCAAGCCCGGATAAATGGGGAGGGTTACGTCAGGAAGGGCATCCGGTGTAAAACCTTTGCCAAATCAATATGCAGACAACGAAACAGACTTCCATACTGGATCGGTCGAGGCCTGGGTTAACAGTGTGTGTAGTATTAGTAACAGTATTCTGTGTGTGCAAGAGACTAGATGGAAGGGTAGTAAAGCCAAGTGCATTGGAGGAGGTTTTAAATTGCTTTACCATGGTATGGATGGAAGTAGGAATGGGGTAGGTGTTATCCTGAAGGAAGAGTATGTGAAAAGTATTTTAGATGTTAGAAAAGGGTGTCAGGGAGGGGGATATGTTTAAAGCTGCAAGTTGAAGGTGTGCTAATGAATGTGGTTAGTGCTTGTGCCCCACAAGTTGGTTGTGGGATGGAAGAGAAAGAAGAAATCTGGAGTGAGTTAGATGAAGTGATAGAGAGTGTACCCAGGGGAGAGAGAGTGATGATTGGTGCAGATTTTAATGGTCATGTTGGTGAAGGGAACAGAAGTGATGAGGAGGTGATGGGTAGGTATGGTGTCAAGGAGAGGAATGCTATATGTCAGATGGTTGTAGATTTTGCAAAAAAGAATGGAAATGGCTGTAGTTAATACTTATTTTAAGAAGAGGGAGGAACACAGAGTGAAGTGTAAGAGTGGAGGAAGATGCTCACAGGTGGATTATATCCTTTGGAGGAGAGTCAGAAGTCTGATGTCTGAAGGACATATGAGACTGCAAAGTAGTGACAGGGGAGAGTGTAGCTAAACAGCATAGGATGGTGGTCTATAGGATGATCTTGGAGGTCAAGAAGAGGAGGAAAGTGAGGGCAGAGTCGAGGATCAAGTGGTGGAAGCTGAAGGAGGAGGACTACAAGAGGGAATTCAGGCAAGAGTTAACACGGGCACTGGGAGGTGTTGAAGAGCTACCGGATTGCTGGGAAACTACTGCAGAAGTGATGAGACAGACAGCTAGAAATGTACTTGGTGTGACATCTGGAAGGAAGAAGGAGGATAAGGAAACCTGGTGATGGAACCGAGAGGTACAGGAGTGCATACAGAAGAAGAGGTAAGCGAAGAAGATGTGGGACAGTCAGAGTGATGAAGAAAGAGGACAGGTATACAAGGAGATGAACCGCAGGGTGAAGAAAGCAGTGGCGAAGGCCAAAGATAAGGTGTTTGGTGAATTGTATGGTGAGGTTGGACAGTAAAGAGGGAGAAAAGGATCTGTATATATTTTTTTCCTTTTTTATTTTTTTAAGTGAGAACGAGAAGCTCAAGAAACTTGGAAGGGGGGGGTGTAGCGTCAGTCAGCACAACAACCCAAAGCTCGAGGGTGCCGATCTGATGCAAACACAGAGAGAGAGAGATAGGGAGACCCGAGAGTAAACCCACGGATCTTTACCAAATTACAGACTGTATCGTAAAATGACCCAGCAAGTTTTGACTGTTCCCTTTCATTTATATAGGGGTGTGGGCAGCTGAAAGGAATCACTCCTGATTACTGTGCCTGACTCACTGGTCTCCCAACAGCGGTCTGGCTCCCCCATTGCCCCGTCGGGGAAGGGCTCTTACAGAGACAGAGCTGGGAAAGTGAAAAAAAAAAAAAAGAAGGAAAGAAAGATTGAAGAATGAAAGACTGTTGGACCGGATGACATACCAGTGGAAGCAAGGAGATGTTTAGGGGAGATGGCAGTTGAATTTCTGACCAGATTGTTTAACAGAATCTTGGAAAGTGAGAGGATGCCTGAGGAGTGGAGATGACGTGTACTGGTCCCGATTTTCAAGAATAAGGGTGATGTACAGAACTGTAGTAAATATAGATGGATAAAGTTGATCAGCCACAGCATGAAATTATGGGAAAGGGTAGTGGAAGCTAGGTTAAGAAAAGAAGGGAAGATTAGTGAGCAGCAGTATGGTTTTATGCCGAGACCACTACAGAGGCAATGTTTGCTCTGAGGGTGTTGATGGAGAAGTACAGAGAAGGTCAGAAGGAGTTGCATTGTACCTGTGTGGACTAGAGAGGAGTTGTGGTTTTGTATGGGGGAGTCAGGACTTACAGAGAAGTATGTGAGAGTAGTTCAGGATATGTATGACGGCAGCGTAACAGTGGTGAGATCTGCAGTGGGAGTGACGGATGCAGTTAAGGTAGAGGTTGGATTGCATCAAGGAACCCATGCAATCCGCTGAGCCCATTTTTGTTTGCAGCAGTAATGGAATGGACAGGTTGACAGACGATGTTAGACAGGAGTCTCCCTGGGCGATGATGTTTGCTGATGATATAGTGAGAGAAGGGAACAGCTTGAGGAGAACCTGGAGAGATGTAGATCTGCTCTAGAGAGGAGAGGAATGAAAGTGAGTAGGTCAAAGACAATACATGAGTGGGAATGAAAGGGAGGAAAGTGGAGTGGTTAGGATGCAGGGAGTAGAGGTGACAAAGGTGGAGGAGTTGAAATACTTGGGATCAACAGTTCAGTGTAACAGTGAGTGTGGAAGAGAGGTGAAGAAATTAGTGCAGGTAGGTTGGAATGGGTGGAGAAGAGTGGCTGGAGTGATTTGTGACAGACGGGTATCGGCTAGAGTAAAAAAGATTTACAGGACAGTAGTGAGACCAGCTATGTTGTATGGGTTGGAGACGGTAGCATTAACGAAAAGACTGCAGGCTGAGCTGGAGGTGTCAGAGTTAAAGATGCTGAGATTTTCGTTGGGTGTGACGAGGATGGACATGATTAGAAATGAGTATATTAGAGGGACAGCTCAGGTTAGATGTTTTGGAGACAAAGTTAGAGAAGCAAGGTTGCATTGGTTTGGACATGTCCAGAAGAGAGATGAGGATTTTATTGGAAGGAGGATGTTGAAGATGGAGCTGCAAGGAAAGAGGAGAAGAGGAAGACTACAGAGGAGGTTTATGGACGTGGTGAGAGAAGATATGCAGGTGGTTGGTTCGAAGCAGGAAGACACAAAGGACCGGATGAAATGAGGACAGTTGATCCGCTGTGGCAACCCCTAAACGGGAGCAGCTGAAAGTAAAAGAACAAGAAGAAAAAATAGTTTTATATATTACTTTTTTTCTAGTATATATTACAAATTTTTTTATATTAATATGTGGAACCAAAAGCAGTTCTACTGCATTTTCCCTTGGATGGTTCTTTAAAGTACCAAGTATTCTTTGACCTGTAATGCTTTAGATGTTACTCAGAGCCACTTGAAAAGGTTCTTTAAAGATCAAGTTCTTTCAAAGATCAGAAGATCAATGGAACCAAATAAAGAGTCATCTGTTTCTCCCTCTCTGTCTCTCTCTCTATCTCTCTCTCTTTCACTTTCTCTCTCTATGTCTATTTCTATGTCACTCTCTCTCTCTCTATTTCTGTCACTCTGTCTCTCTCTCTCTCTCTCTCTCTCTCTCTCTCTCTCTCTCTTTCTTTCTCTCTCTCTCTCTCTCTCTCTCTCTCTCTCTCTCTCTCTCTCTCTCTGTAGATCTTCCCTCCAGTCCTGTCCCTCGGTTCACCTTCAGGCCGTTGCCCCCTCCTCCACCCCCCCCACATGCCTGTACCTGTGTGCGTCCGGCATCGACGGCCAATCAGGACCTGATCCAGAGAAACACACTTCCTGCTCGTGGACACCTGAGTGATCCAACCAAAGTGTCACAGGATGATGGCGGCCAATCAGAAAACAACTGGGCTCTAAACAGCAACATCCCCCTGGAAACAAGGTTTTTGCAAAACACACACACACACGTACGCACATACATACACTAGTTTGGCAACAAGTTTCCCAAACAACAAACTTGTGGCTGTTCGTCATCATCGTGGGTGGGGTTTTCATAGGCTCCACCCTTGTGCACAAGAAAAATACAGAGAAAGCAAAAGTAGCAGGTCAGTTTATCCAGTTGGGGGAATCTTCATAAGGACAGTTCCGGAAGGACATTTTCACTTTGTCCCACCCAAACACCCATGATTTTAAGGTGGAACAGCTGCACTTTAATATGGTAACATATTCAGAAACTCTTTCATCAGAGAGTTTTAAGTGGACAGGTTTTCTGTTTGATCTTTTTTAGATCTTTTTTAGACACAGAAAAACATCCCTGTTGGACATGTTTTTGGGGCTGCAGACACCTTAGTGCACATGTCAAAACATCTGATCCATGTTAGAGGACACACTAACATGATAATGTTAAAGTGAAATCCCTGCAAAATTAAGGGGTTAAGATGTAAACAAAGTAAAGATGAAATTGATGTTAATAAGCTGCCAGAGATGGTGTTTTGCCAGAGTTTGGAGAAGATTTTGGACTGAAACTGTACCCATTCATGATGGAGGGATATGTGCAGGCATGGAGGTGCACTGGAGGGCACAAGAAGGTTCTGGGTTTGATTCCCCAGCGGGACAGTCCTGGTCCTTTTTATGTGGAGTGGGCATATTTTCACCAAATCTGTGTGTGTTTCCTCTGGGAGATCCCTTTTCCTCCCACCGTGTAAACGCACCACACGTCAGGTGGACTGGAGATGCTAAATTGTCCACCCATGTGTGAGTGTGTGATTGTTTGTCCAGCTTGCGATGGTGACATGTCTGTCCCTACCTTTCATGCTGTGAGAACTGTGAGAGTAGACTCCAGCATTGCCCTTCACCCTAATCAGGACAAGCAGCTCAGGAAATTATTATTTAACCATCCCATGGAATCATAGAAACACATATAGCTCCAGTAGGGGAAAATGCAGGAATTTTGGACATCTGGTTTCCTTCACCACCACTGTGAAGATCCTTAGAAACATTCAGCTAGGAACAAATAACAGTTAACAGCAGCATAAAATCTTGCAGTTATTCAGAAGACAGATGCCTTAAATCCGGCTTTGCTTGGAGGGTGCGAGCGCTTTCTGTTTGGATCGTGTTTGTGAGTTTGGGAGAATAAAAAAATAAACACGTGTGGGTGTGTGTGATGGAGGAAGACAGATGGAAAACGAAAAAGAGGGAGCGAGAGATTGGGGGACGACGGCATGACGGAGGGATGGCCAATTCTCTCCTGAGTGAAAGAGAGAAATGGATAAATAAATAAAAGATGAGAGGAGGAAATCTTTGTGTTAAAAGGAAATGAAGCTGTCTGCTTTGGGACACACACACACACGTACGCTACCCATCCCAGAAAAGAATGAAAGCATTGCGACGTGTGTGTGTGTGTGTGGTTTAAACAGCAGATGCTTGGTTTCCTGAACTGCCGAATATGACAGAACAGTTCAGCGCCGAGTGCAGCAGCCGGTCAGAGCCACCATAAAAACGTCGGAATTAATTGCCGCTAAAATCCACTCGCAGTCAGCATCCATAAAACGCTTAATTGCTGGCCGTACACTCCTGCTTCACACTTCATTTTCATTAGCCAAAAGCCTGCTTGGGATGGGGTGGACTAGAAGTAGGATACTGGCCTTTGTACCAAGAGGTCATAGCTTTGAACCCCTCTTTCAGCACCACCAACATTGGGTTCCTGAGCAAGACATTAAGTTCCAAGGCGACTCTCCTTCATTTTCTGAGCTGCTTGTCCTGATTAGGGTGGTGCTAGAGTCCAGCACCAGCTCTCACAGGGCGAAAGGCATAGACACACCATGGACAGGTCTCAAGTCCATCACAGGGTAGACATTCTCACACCTAGCGGTCAATTTAACATCTCCATTCCACTTGGCCAGAACAGAATGAACAGAGTTATTTTCCTGTTCCTGAGCATGAATTTCTTCTGTACAAGGGCGTTTAAGGTGACCAGCCTTCGATGCTAAGGACCCGCTGACCTGACTGGACCTGCTGTCCCAGGGCAGCCCGGTTGCTAATGCCAGGCCTGTTACGAGTTCCTAGCTGTTCCCCAAACAAGAGTCAAGTTTGCTTCTTATTGAGTGTCCTTATTCCAACCACCTCACAGGACAAATAATTTTAGAAAAATAAAATGTCCAAATGTTTTTTTTACAGTTAGGTCCATACATATTTGGACAGAGACAACTTTTTTTTTGGTTCTGTACATTACCACAATTAATTTTAAATGAAACAACTCTGATGCAGTTGAAGTTAAAATGCATAAAAATGTGAGGAACTAATGTATTTTTTAACACAATCCCTTCATTTCAGGGGCTCAAATGTAATTGGACAAATTAAATAACTGAAAATAAAATGTCTCATGGACATCACCAGATGCTGGGTTTCCTCCTTTTTAATGCTCTGCCAGGCCTTTACTACAGTGGCTTTCAGTTGCTGTTTGTTTGTGAGCCTTTCTGTCCGAAGTTTAGTCTTCACCAAGTGAAATGGAGCTCAGTTGGGTTCAGATCAGGTGACTGACTTGGCCATTCAAGAAAATTCCACTTCTTTGCTTTAATAAACTCCTGGGTTGCTTTGGCTGTATGTTTTGGTTCATTGTTCATCTGTATTATGAAACGCCGCCCAATCAATTTGACTGCATTTAGCTGGATTTGAGCAGACAGTATGTCTTTGAACACCTTAGAATTCATTTGGCTGCTTCTTTCCCGTGTCACATCATCGATAAACACTAGTGTCCCAGTGGCACTCACAGCCATGCACGCCCAAGCCATCACACTGCCTCCACTGTGTTTTACAGATGATGTGTGCTCTCACAGGGCGAAGGGCATGAGAGTGGTGGTGGTCTCATCGGTGGTCGGAGCTCCCAGGTTCGAATCCCACCTCTGGCACTACCACCACTGGGTCCCTGAGCAAGACCCTTAACCCTGAGTTGCTCCAGGGGGGACTGACCCTTTAATTAGGACATGGAAGTCGCTTTGGATAGGAGCGTCTGCTAAATGCCGTAAATGCGGTATGTTTTGACTCATTAGCTGTTCCATGCCTTTTTCTTGCCATCATTCTGGTAGAGGTTGATCTTGGTTTCATCTGTTTTTTTGGTTTTTTTTAGCAAAGTCCAATCTAGCCATTCTATTCTTGAAGCTCATGAGTGGCTTGCACATTGCAGTGCACCCTCTGTATTTACTTTCATGCATTTTCTCTTAATGGTAGACTTGGATATTGATACGTCTACCTCCTGGAGAGTGTTGCTCACATGGTTGGCTGTTGTGAAGGGGTTTCTCTTCACCATGGAAATGATTCTGTGATCATCTGCCACTGTTATGTCCATGTCTTTTTGCATTGCTGAGTTCACCAGTTCTTTCTTTCTTTCTCAAGATGTACCAAACTGTAGATTTTGCCACTCCTAATATTGTAGTAATTTGTCGGATGGGTTTTTTCTTAAGGCTTGTTTCACCTGCATGGAGAGCTCCTTTGACCACATGTTGTCTGTTCACAGCAAAATTTTCCACATGCAAGCACCACACCTCAAACCAACTCCAGACCTTTTATCTGCTTAATTGATGACATGATGACATGATGAAGGAATTGCCCACACCTGCCCATGAAATAATATTTGAGTCAATTGTCCAATTACTTTTGGTCCCTTTATAAAGCGGGTGGCACAGGTTAAGAACCTAGAGCTCCTAAACCCTTCATCCAATTTGAATGTGGATACTCTCAAATGAAAGCCGAGAGTCCACACATTATGTCCATTATATAACTATAATTGGAATATGTTTCAGTAAACGTACAAGAACAAAACTTGTCAGTGTCCAAATATATATGGACTGTACTTATTCTGACCATGATAGGCTTCCTTGAACTGTTCATAAAACCACTGCATGGTCTGTTTAAAACTAATGTTGATTTTATCGACCTTAACAGCTTACAAATTCTAAAAATATCAGCCCAAAATTGAGTTGCCCCAGTTTCCCTCCTCGCTCCAAATGTAGACAGGCACGTTGGATGTCCTTGATCATGAAATCCTGATCTGTCCACTTGAAAAAATTGAGATCTCATCATGCAGTCGGCAAGCCAGCACTTTCTCATACACACTGGGAAAACGTTTGTCTGGAAATGTTAGTGTTCTGTTGGATTTCTTAAAGGTTTTGCTTTAGGAGCTTTTTCATCTTATGGTTCTGCTTTAGGCAGGCAGGATAACCATCACTCCTTATGTCTGTCAAAGATTCTTGGATGCCCATGACCCTGTTGTTCATCAGATCTGCTTCCTTGCACTTCTTGACCTCTGCAACCCTCAAGACCTCCCATCTTGGAGATGCTTCTGGAGATGGAGATCCTTTTGCTTGTCCATTTTTCCTGCTTTCAACAGAAGAACTCACCGCTCACTTGCCAAATTTCCTTTCTTTTGGCAGGTGCTAATGATCATCAGTGTCATTCACTTCACCTGGCAGTACAGAGAGAACTTCCTAGACCATCTATGATCTTTATGGTGCTTTTGCAAACCTGGCTCTAATAACAGCGACCCCATAATAATGAATCTTAAAGATTTAATGATGGTAACAGACTTCGTTTGAATTTTGGATGTGTGGGAGGTCAGCAGGGGGCCCAAACAGACAACTCTTCTCCCTTAAGTTTTTAATTGTGGGTAAGGTATTTTTAGAACCCATTTCTCTGGGGTTTTTAGAAACCCTTGTGTGGAGCAGAGCTCTAAAAACACCATCACATGAGGAGGAGGAAGATGGTGAAGTGGTTTATGAGTCAGTAATGCGAATGTTCTTAGCTCTCCACATTTCTGGAGGATGATAAAGAGACAACTAAAAACCCCAGAAGATACAAAGAAATCTGCAGCGTTTGGAACTAGAGGACATGCTAGGACAGTGGAACCACTTGATAGGGAAAGGAAGTGCAATCATCCACTTGTTCAGAAGTGGAAGAGTGTTTTGCTCGTTCAAAGTCATTAAACAATAAAATGACCTGATTAAAGTGTGTTTTGTTTAAACTATTAATATGAAGTTTAAGCCATGGTTGGGTACCATCCCAGGGTTTCTGGAACAGGGGTGTTATCCCAGAGTAATCAGAGAATTATCAAGACTTATCCGAAAATTATTCCAGATTTATCCCAAGGCCTGCGATAGGCTGGCGACCTGTCCAGGGTGTGCCCCCTTTCGCCCTGTGTGCGCTGGGATGGACACCAGCACTCCCCCGCGACCCCGTTTGGGACAAGCGCCAGAAAATGACTGACTGACTGACTGATTTATCCCAAGGTTATTCCAGCGCTATCCCAGAATTATCCTAGAGTTTTCTCAGATTTATCCCAGGGTTATACTAGCATTATCCCAGACTTATCCCAAAACTATTCCAGAATTATTCCAGGGTTTTCCTAGAGTTGTCCCTGAGTTATGCCAGATTTGTCCTACAGTTATCCCATAATTATGCCGTAGTTTGCCCAGAGTTTGGGCAGAGGTGATCTAGAGTTGGTACAGCATTATCCCAGAGTTATCCCAGGGAGGATCCCAAGGTTATTCCAGCGCTATCCCAGAATTATCCTAGAGTTTTCTCAGATTTATCCCAGGGTTATACTAGCATTATCCCATACTTATCCCAAAACTATTCCAGAATTACCCCAGGGTTTTCCTAGAGTTGTCCATGAGTTATGCCAGATTTGTCCTACAGTTATCCCATAATTATCCTGTAGTTTGCCCAGAGTTTGGGCAGAGGTGATCTAGAGTTGGTCCAGCATTATCCCAGAGTTATCCCAGGGTTATTCCAGAGCTAACCCAGAGTTATCCTTGGGATATCCCAGATTTATTCCAAGGTTATACTAGAGTTATCCCAGACTTATCCAAAAATTATTCCATAATTACCCAGGGTTATCCTAGAGTTGTCCCAGAGTTATCCCAGATTTGTCCTGCAGTTATCTCAGAGTAATCCCAGAGTTTGGGCAGAGTTGATCTAGAGTTGGGCAATAGTTATTTTAAAGTTATCCTATAATTATCCCAGAGTTATCTCAGAATTATCCCAAAGGTGTTCCAGAGTTATCCGAGAATTATCCCAGGGTTATTCTTGGTCCCAGAACTATCTGAGAATTATCCCAGAGTTATCCCAGAGTTTTCCCAGAGATATCAGAATTATCCCAGGGTAATTCTAGACCCCTGAATTATCTCAGAAATGACCTAGAGTTATCCCAGAGTTATCAGAGAATTATCCCAGGGTTATTCTAGATCCCAGAGTTATCCCAGGGGTGATGTAGTGGGTTAAACTCTGCATTAGTGCTGACTTACCAGGAGTGTAGTTTGCTCTCAGCTCTACTGGTCTGAAGGTTTTAAATGTGTAGGCTTGATGTCCCTGCCTTGGTCCAGCCCTGGACTCTGATCCCCTCTCTGGGGGTGACTTTGTGACTCTGTGGGAAACATGTTCATATTTGCTGAGACGTCAAGCTCTCCGAAATGAACTTTCTCAATTAAAAACGGATCAATGCACCAACATAATGCACACGCTGCCCTTATCAGCATAATCCATCAGTTTCTGTCAGCACTCGGCCAGTCATCGCAAAGATGCCTGTAGTTTTTCTCATCACTGTCAATCATAACGCACAGTCAGGATTTGCCTCATCAGCATAAATCTGCTTTAATCAATAGTCAGCGGAGTCCTGCCTGTTGTTCTCATCAATAGAAGTGTGTTTCAAATATGACTTTCAAATATCAGCTTTCCCTGCTTCTTTTGTGGCCTCAACAAACTACCCACAAAGTTTTAGAGTAACTTGATAAATAATGAAAATTAATTTTCTTTAAGCTGTATATGAAAAATGTAGTACAGGTGATCCACGATTTATTGTGTTTGTTGGAATCTGTAAAAATATTAAATATATTTAGAACAGGGCTGTGTCATCCACCGAGAAGTTCTTATAAAATTATTCTTTTTATATTAGAAAAATATTTCTAATAGAATGAATATTTTCTATAAAGTTCTAAAATAAATTATCCAGAATTAAGATCTGTTAAAATTAATGTTCAGAATTATTTTTTGATAAAATGAAAATTCGTAATACAGTTCTAACCAAACTGAAATTGAGAATTAATTTCTAATAAAATTAATTTTCAGAAAAAAATCTAATAATATTAAAATTCATTATGAAGTTCTAAAAAATTTGATCCAGGAAAAAATATGATAAAATTAATATCCAGACTGAAATTCAAATAAAGGACCAGGAAATTAAGTTTCTAATGAAATGATTCAGATTAGTTTTACATTAATATCCAGTATAATTTTTAAATGTAATAATATAAAAAAATGTATCCCTTAAAGGATCAAATAAACATTTACAATTCATATCCAGAAATGTTTAACATCTAAAATATCTTGTATTTGAAGACATTATCAGGGCGAGATAAATCATTATTTATGGGTTTAGTAGAAATTTATTAATTCTGTATTTTTTTCATTTCTTAAAAAAAGGTTAAAACACTGAAAACATTCTTTAAATTATTTTTAGGCCCAAATTGCTCAGGTAAGTGTTGAATAAATGACCAGCAGCATCAGTTGCTGCCCCAGGATCAGAAGGTTGTGGGTTTGAATCCCATACCAGCAGGTTGCCCTGAGGTTCCCTTGATCAAGGTACCGTCCCCATCACTGCTCCCCGGGTGCTGGATATGTCTGCCCCCTGCTGGACGGTGTGTGTTTGTGTGTGTTAAATACAGAGGATGTGTTTGTTTTTGGTTCACTGTGTTCACAATGACTAATTCAATTTCACTTTCACTTTCACTTTCACTGTTCAGTATCTGAAGGGTTCTGTCTTGAAAAAACGCCCCTGAATTGTGTTTTTCTATTAACAAGCAGAGCAGCTTGTTTTTTATTTTTCGCCACATTACCAAAGGGACGTTTTGTTTGATTGGTTTTACTCAGCGCGTTACCAAAGGAACGTTTTGTTTTATTCATTTATTTTCTCCACGGACTCGGGTCTGATATTTGTTTGAAACAACAGCAGAGACCGGAGGGGGGTTGCAGGGACTGATAAGGAGGTTTATTTTGAGAGCGTGGAAAATTGATTTGCCAAGTGGTTAACCTAATCTTTCTCTCTCTCTCTTTTTTTCTCTCTCTCTGTGCCCCGCTCTCACCATCCCATCCATCGTTTTTATATTGTTGTTCTAAATTTAAAGAGGACAAATCAGCCGTGGATGTTTTGGGGGGGGTTGAACAACGAGTGCGAAACCGAGTCTCCTCTCGCCTGCGAGGCTCCGTCCATGAGCGTCCGTCTTTCTGAAGGTTTAAATGAGCTTTAAATGAGGTTCGGAGGCTTTGGCAAGGATTTATTTTTCTCGTGCCTTGTGTTGTTCGACGTGCTCTCTGTATGTAAACGAGCCTCCCCTTGTATCGATGAGCTCCTGCCTCATAAGCATAATGTGAATATAAACAGGGCTGCGGGTCCGGCGCCGAGCCCGATTACACACATCGATCGGCTCCATTGACTTTCTCGGATGCCGCCGAAACCCCGACGGCCAGGATGTTGAGAGCGGACGCATCGCCATAAACCCGGAGCTCCGTTCATAAAGGGAATTGTGGCGGCGGAGCCGACGTCCTCATTAACAGCAGCCCAGTCCTACATCAGCAGTTCTGATGCTGTTAAAACCTCAACAAGCCAATTTCACCAGGGGTTCTCTCCTTCAAAGGTGCAGGAAGTGGGTGGGAACCGTGGAACAAAACGTCAAAAATCGGAATGTTGTTAAGTTAGAAATGATCAACACCCTCCAATTTAAGTATTATTTCCACTTAAATATTCAAATGATGGCTTAAAATCCCTGAATACTGTGAACAATATTAATGTCAAATAACTTAAAAATAAAAAAATAATTTCAAATGTGTCAATATTTTGGCACAGGCCACAATGTGTGCTTGGTTGAATGCTATATTATTTAGAAATCAGCCCTTATTACCAACCCAATTTGTGATTTATACAATTTTTTTTTTTTTATGGACAGATGGATACCAGCATGAGCCAAAGGGAAGGTAGTGACACCAGCTATGTTATACGGGTTGGAGGCGGTAGTGAGACCAGCTCTGTTATTTGTGTTGGAGACAGTAGCGAGACCAGCTGTGTTATACAGGTTAGAGACGTTAGTGAGACAACCTGTGCTATACAGGTTATAGACAGTAGTGAGACCAGCTATGTTATGTAGGTTGGGGACAGTAGTGAGACCAGATATGTTATACAGGTTGGAGAAGATAGTGAGACCAGCTATGTTATATGACTTGGAGACAGTAGTGAGACCAGCATTGTTATGCAAGTTGGAGATGGCGGCAAAAAACAAGCAGTGCAGCTGGAGATGTGAGAGGTAAAGATGCTGAGATTCATGCCGGGAGGGACGAGAATGGACAGGACAGGATTAGGGTGGAGGTGGTCTAGTGGTAGGGTACTTGCCTACGGACCTCTGGATCAAGAGGTTCCCAGGTTCAAATCCCACCTCTAGCACTACCACCACTGGGTACCTGAGCAAGACCCTTAACCCTGAGTGTCTCCAGGGGACTGTCCCTGTAATTAGGACATGGAAGTCGCTCTGGGATAAGAGCGTCTGCTACATGCCGTAAATGTAAATGTAAATGTAAATGATTAGGAACATGTATAATAGACGGACAGCTCAGGTTGGATGGTTTGTAGACAAAGTGAGAGAAACAAGTTGGTTTGGAGCCTTGCATGTCCAGAGGAGATACAAGGAGTATATGATGAGGATGGAGCTGCCCAGAAAGAGGAGAGAGGAAGGATAAAAAGCTTTTTTTTGGATGTGGTGAGAGAGGACATGCAGGGGTACAAGCACATTCTTCTCCATTATTTGAAGTTCAGGGAACTCTGTGTTTTCAAGTTAATTTTTTTTTATGTCAAAAAAAGAACATTGTTTCCATCTTTTGGGATTTCTTTGGAATTCTGAGATTATCGTGTGATTGCATTTCTATTGGAACTTCATCGCTCCTGAAGTTCATCCCAGGTTTAGCCTCTCACACAAAAGTTTTTTTTTTTACTTTTAGTAACCCAGTGTAATTACCTGTAATGACACAGCCTTAGAGAGTCGTCCCTTTAAATTCAGTTAATAGCTTAATTAATCCTAAAGATAATATCTGAAGTCAAATTAACCTCTTGTGCTAAATGTCCATAATTAAACAGACTCTAAAGACCCTGGGACGGCTGTAATTAAGCACTAGAACAAATGGAGAAACTCCGTATCAGATCCATTCACTGCTTCAATCCCTGAGCTTGTCCTTGTTTACTCTGTCTCTCCTTCCTGCTCCCTCTGTCCTCTATCTCTCTTCATAATCACTTCTTACAGACATGATTAATGATTTAACATAATTGATTACAGCTTTGTGTCTGTTACCAAGTCCTGTGGATCTCCATAATCTCATTTCATGACATCAGTTTCTTTAATTAATGCATAATAACATCAATCATGACATAGTTTTGTTTTGAAAAGTATAATTTCTGTATTAAATTGGTTAAACAAATTTGTTATGTAAACCAAAGGCAGACGATCAGCTTACAATGTCTTAGCAACCATTTGCAATACCATAGTAACCACTTCAACATCTAAGCATTCACTTGGAATAAAAAGTACTCGCTTAGCAACACCCTGAAGATCAGATAGGATTAGGCTAACAACTAGCTACACTTTGGCAAACACCTGGAACACCATAGTAACATCTTAACCGCACTCTAGCAGTCATCTGAAATTCCTTGGCAACCCACTTAGCAACCACCAGATACACTAAAGCAACTGGCTTGCAATCACTTGCATCATCATAGTCACAACTTAGCAACACTCCAGGTGTACCAAGGAAACCACCTAGCAACAACCTAGCAAAATATGACCAAATACACAATACTGCAGTAAATTATTTCATTTCTGTGTTAATTTTTAATTTACACAAATGGAGTTAATTTTGAAATAGTTTCCAAGCAACCACAGGTTGCTTCATATGCCAAAGGCCTTAAAGGTGGTTCAGTCAATCAAATTTAAAGTACTTTAGACCTTGAACACTAGACAATAGTTGTGTCCCATTTCAGGGGCTGCTTTCTTTGAAAGACACTACATCAATGTGGACTTCTCAGACCGTGAAGGATGGACTGCGTCATGAAACAAGTGCTTAAACGTCCAGCCTATGGACTAAGTGTCACTCTTGTTGCCTAGCAACCCTGTCAGCTGCATCCGGTGCCACCACTGTTAACAACATACCAGCTACTCACTCCTGCTGAACTGAAAAAAGGATACAGACAGAATGTTACATTTATTATTTTTTTACATACTATAAATTTATTGCAAAGCATGCACTTGTTGCATTCACCGTTTACATGGAAACAAAGGCTGCATTGCTGGGCTGCATTTGAAGACGTTTTCAAAGTTTCTAAGTGATATTCGACCTTTGAAAACAGCCTTCGAAGGATGCGGACACTAAACCAGGATACAACTCAGCAGTCTATGGTCTATCCTTCAGCAGTCTATGGTCACTCATGGTAACAACAACTTCAAAGGAGCTCCAGTTTTTGGTGAAGGAATCAATTTTATCAGTCAGGCTTCATCATCATGTCTATCCTCTACTTAACAATTTATATTTCATAGTCCCCGTTTCCTAAAAGTGTTAAAATTGTCACAGGTAAGGCTGATTAAAGACTGATAAAATTACTGGAACATCATGTCCTGCTGTTGTCTGTGCCCTCCACGCTGAATTTTTTTTTTTGCAGGTCCACCTCTAATACACCTTGTGTCTTTCCAGGCACTTTCTGTTCAAGCACGGTTCTGGCTCGTCAACACTCTTCAACGCCACCAATCAGAACTACCCCCTGACCTCCAGCACGGTATACTCTCCACCCCCCAGGCCATTGCCCCGGGCCCCTCTGTCCAGGCCCCTGTTCTCCTTCAGTAAACCGTATCGCTGCTGCAACTGGAAGTGCACAGCCCTCAGCGCCAGTGCTGTCACTGTCACACTTGCTCTGCTGCTCACTTACGTCATTGGTGAGAAACGTCCCGCACTAATGTATTATTATTATTATTGTTGTTGTTGTTGCATTAATGTTTCATAATTAATTATAATTGTAATTCTGTTAAACTATTTAAATGTAATAAAAAGCAATATGGTTCTATTAATTAAAAAATCTATATATGGAAAAAAAAAAGACCAACCAGCTACACCCTAGCAACCACCTAGAACACCATGGCCACTGCCTAGCAACATCCAGAATTTCAATAGCAGCTAGCTAGCAAATCTTATGATGCAATAACATTTTCTAACCCTCACCCTTCCCCCACCATCAACCTCACGTCACTCCCACCCTAACCCTCACCCTCACTCCTACTCTAACCCTCACCCTCACTCCCACCCTAAGCCTCAAACTCACTCCCACCCTAGGCCTCAACCTCACCTTCACCCTTTCCCTCACCCTCACCCTCACCCTCAAAATCACCCTCACCCTAAACCTCACCCTACCTCTACCCCTAAACCTCACCCTAAGCCTCACCCTCACTCTCACTCCCACCCTAATGCTAATTCTAACTCCCACCCTAACCCTCACCCTCACTCCCACCCTAACCCTCACCCTCACTCCCACCATAAGCCTCAACCTCACTCCCACCCTAGGCCTCACCCTCAATCTAACCCTTGGACTGACTGAAGAAAAAACAGAAATGCTGATACAAAGTGTTGATACAAGAGTTCCTGCGGGAGGAGGAAGTCTCCAGTGTTTGTGTGTGTGTGTGTGTGTGTGTGCACATGTGTGTATGTTTGAAAGTGCATGTGTGTGAGTGTGTAAACACTGTAAAACCATGTTGATAAGGCTACCTAAGACTTTTCGTTGATGAGTGACGCTTGGACTAAACTGCTCTAAATGTTAATGAAGTTTTATCTCAGGCTTGTTCAGGCGTCCTGTCGTCTGTCCTCCTTTTTCTCTCCGCCTGTTTCTCTTCATCGTTCCGTAAAGCCTTTGCTTTATTTTAAGCCAGAATGAAGAGCAAAAAGCTTAGAGCTCTCTCACTGTCTCTCTCTCTGCCTCTCCCTCTCTGTGTCTGTCTGTCTCTCTCTCTCTCCTCTCTCCCACTCTCTTTCTCTGTCGCTCTCTCCCTCTCTGTCTCTCTCTCCCTCTATCCTTGTCTACCTTTCTCTGGCCCTCTCTCTCTCCCCTTTCACTCTCTCTCTCTGTGTCTCTCTGTTTCCGATGGGGTCAGACTGTATTAACAGAACTCGCAATGTGAAAAAATTCCATTAAGGAGATGAATATTTATGAACAAAGGAGAAGGACGAGGGAGAGAGAGAGCAAGCGAGAGAGCGCGAGAGAGAGAGATAGAGAAAGAGAGAGAGAGAGTAAATATTCTGCAAGGCCATTCGGAGGTTAATGGTGTTAAAGTTTGTGTGTGTGTGTGTGTGTGTGTAAAGTACATGTTCTCTCCTGGTTTAGTTCAGAGTAAATGAGAAACAGTGAGGCTGCTTTGAGATGCTGCAGTGTCTCGGTGGACATTCTGAGGAATTTAAGACACAGTGTTGCTATCCGGGGTTGAAAGGTCAGGGCAGCGTCTTCGAACTGTAAAAACCCTGCTGGATGTTTCTGGTGCAGAACCCGTGGATGTCGGGAGGAAGTCGGTCAAATTACAGCTTTTCCAAAAAAAAAAAAAAACCTTTTCATCCCTTCTGTTGGTCACACTCAGTCGAGCAACCCAAGGAGGAGCAGAACGTCTTTATGTTGCTCTCATTTTTAAGAAAAATATTTATCTCTTGTTTTGTTGGATGGATGGATGGATGGATGGATGGATGGATGGATGGATGGATGGATTGATGGATGGATGAAGAGACACCATCTCTCTTTTTCTCTGACATATTCCTGAGGGAGTGATTTGATTCTCCTCTTCATTAGTGGTTTTGGTGTGTGTGTGTGCGCGTGTGTGTGTGTGTGTGTGTGTGTGTGTGTGTGTGTGTGAGAGAGAGAAAGAGAGAGAGAGAGAGAGAGAGATCAATACTGGTCAGTAAGTACTGTGAAAAAGTGTGAAAGAGGGGACTGCGGTCACAACTAAATGCACATGGTTCATGATGCACACAAACTCACACACACACACACACACACATACACATACAGCAGAGAGACTCCTTCACAAAGCACTGTGACGCTATTGAAGGTCCCAGATAATCCATCTGGTTTTTTTTTCTGCTCAATGTCTTTTTTTCTCTCTCTCTCTTGCTTTGTCTCTACCTTTCCTCCCAAGAGGCTTAATATATCCATTATAAAGGCTAATAAAAGACCTTTTATAAAGGCTCAATGTATGTCTGATGGAGATGAAATGTACGTCTGATGAAATAACTAAGGTACATGTGTCTCTTAGTCGGTTTGAAGGAGGAAGATTTAGAAGACAGGAAGAAATGGAAATGGATGAGCTGCTGTGGCAACCCCTAAATGGGAACAGCTGAAAGAAGATGTGTCTCATATAGACTGAGACTTTCTTGTCAGGAACGAGGAGAAGAGGAAAGACAAAGAGGAGGTTTACAGAGTGAAAGGTAAAAATACAGAGGATGGAAAGACATGGAGACAGGCAATCTGGTGTGGAGACACCTACTGGGAGTAGCCGAAAGAAGAAGAAGAAGAAGAAGAAGAAGAAGAAGAAGAAGAAAGAAAATGTAACAAATTCTTTATTATCTTTAATTCTGAAGGCTAACAGAGGAAAGTCTTTTGAAATCAGTTTGCTAATGAAATCGTCTTATCTAATATTATCATATTTACAGTTAAAGGTTTTAGAAGGAATAGGAGTGATTTAGAGGGGTGAGAGAGGGAGAGAGGGAGAGAGCACGAGCGAGAGAGAGAGAGAGAGAGAGAGAGAGAGAGAGAGAGGATGAAAGAGAATGATGTAGATCCTGTATCCTGCTGAGAAGCCAATACTTATTTGCTCAATTTTATTACATTTTAAAGCACTCAAGGCGAAGCCCGCACACACACACACACACACACACACACACACACACATACACACACACACACGTTCACACACAAACACTGCATAGCCTTTATTAGGATGGGAAGGAGCTGGCCTAGGAGAGAGAGAGAGAGAGAGAGAGAGAGAGAGAGAGAGAGAAAGAAATTATGAGAAATAAGAGAGAGTAGGAGAAATAGGAATGAAAGATAAATAAAAAAGGGAAATTAGGAAAAAAAAATCTTTTTCCGACATAAAAAGTTT
>CM029371.1:1767821-1777821 GCA_017165825.1 Hepsetus odoe
GACATCGGCATCCAGCTGGTCCAGGTGATTCCCCCTGGGCAGTTCTGGAGGTTCAGCGTGCTGATCCAACATCCCGAGTACGTCCGATTCAACATCACGCACACTCACAATGCTCTGCTGGGAATCTATGGCAGGAGGAACCTTCCACCCACACATACACAGGTATGGACACACTCAGGCTAGTCCTCGTCCATCAGAGCAAGACTGTGTGTGTGTGTGTGTTTGTTTTCTCCAGCTCTGAGCTCCAGCTGGAACGTTGGGGAAGCAGGATGATTAGGCCGAGGCATTTTCTGCGTTTGTACCGATTTGGCATGGGACGACCTATAGCTGCTAATTAAAGCTCGTTAGCGTGGATATCATCCCAGATTAACTGTTCACACTGCTCAGGAAATTACAGCCTTGTATAATTCAATTTCAGGCCTGTTGTGCGGCGCTCGCGTGTGCGTTTGCCTGTGTGGGCGGCGGCGAGGCAAGAAAACGGCTTAATTACGGCCTCCTAATGAAATGCTGTGGTGTGTGTGTGTTTGTGTGCGTACGCTTGTATGTGTAGAGCGATTTCCATAAACACCCAAACAGGAAAGTGTTCCGGTGTCTTTTGCAAAAATCTGTCTGTTTTGTTTTCGTGTTTTGACCGGAATGACCCATCCATATGGACATGAATATGTTTATACAATGGGTGTCATTCAGAATAAGTGTGTGTGTGTGTGTGTGTGTGTGTGTGTGTGTGTGTGTCTATACTGTTTTCTTGCTCGTCTACACAATCTGTAAGTATGATTGCCATAACGTGCACACACACATACTTTATCACAGGGAAATATTCATGCATTAATGGTTAGAAATATTAAATGTTATATGTACACACACACACGCACACATATATATAGAAAATGTATATGCATAGTTATTTCTAACCACTAACCATTTAAAATACATGTAAAAATGTAAAGCAGCATCTAAATTATTTTTGTCCATCTATTATACTATCCTCTATTATTATTCTGCTTATTCAGGCTCCACCCATAAATTTTATCAAACATTGCTAGGTAAGAATAAAGGCATTCCCTAAAGTAGACATGCTTGGACTAAATGGGATTGTTCCCAGTGTTCTATAACCATGGCAACAGTAGCTATGAAAGCAGTATTTAGGTGGTGCCTGGATGGGTTCATTTTGCAGCGACCAAAAAAAAAGTGCGGGGATAATTTGATGTGTATTCATGTGTAAATAAACACTTAATACTTAATAGTTATATAAGTAATTACATTAATATTTTTGTCCTATATTGGATTGACTTGGCATTAAACTATAAATTCAAATCACGTCAAAATATCAACTCACAGACAGAACCTTGGCCTGGTTTGAGAGTTCAGAAAAATGAGAAATGGATGACAAATAATTACAGATGAGATGTTTGAAGATATATATGCCATGAGGGAGCTGTGAGGGGTAAATAAATCAGAATGAATTCTCTGTTTTAGATTTGCTCCATACCCCCCGTCGCCTTGTTGCCACTTTACAGACTCTTGGCATTCTCCCGGGCAGCTTCACAGGGAGCCACCTGAGATAGTGTTCAAAACTAGAGGCGTGAAAAATATCTAAGAAAATAGAAAACGGGGAGCGATGCAACAAATAATGGAGATAAGTTTAATATCCTGCAAATTTCCTTTTCTCTGAATTCTTTATTTCTGTACTCGGTTCGGCCCACTTTGGTTGACTGGTCAAGGAGACGACAGGACAGGGACGTGCTCACACTGTTCTTCAGAACCGGACTAACCAAGCGGCAGGGTCTCAATGGCGTTTTCTCTGATCTTTGGTTTCTGTTTTGGACACGAAAGAAAAAGACTGTATAAAGATTTGTTGCTAAGCAACCTGAGCAATAATGAGCAACAGATGGATAGAAGGCCTGTCGACCAATCATAGTGTGCCATCAGAAATAACTGTTGAATAAATATAATATATATTATATGTAAGATGTTATTATATAAACAGTGTGGGTGGGAAAAAAGAAGAAGGATAAAATGAAGAATGAATGAAGGAAGATTTTTAAAACACAATTAAAGAGGTTAATAATAATGATTATTATTTTATTATTATAAGAAATTAATCAGAGCATTTTTCCTCAGAGAGCAGACAAATACACACACACACACACACACACACACACACACACACACTCACACACACTCACAAACACACACACAATGATGTTCATATTTTCTTTATTCCTTTCTTTGCCCTCAAACATACACCCTTTTCTCTCCTCTCTAGTTCGACTTTGTGAAGCTGCTGGATGGGAAGCCGAAGCAGGATTCCCGGATTTCTGACTTTCCAAAAGTGTCCCAGTCGAATGGTTTACTGAGCATGCTTCAGGAGACAGTGTTTATGGAATATCTAGATCTGGGCACCTGGCACTTGGCCTTCTACAATGACGGGCGAAAAATGGAACAGGTGCTGGTGCACAGCACAGCTGTTGGTGAGAGAGCACACACACACACACGGTCCTCCCTCTCCACATCGGTGTCTTGAAATATGTTTGAATATTAAATCTGATCTGTGTGTGTGTGTGTGTGTGTGTCTGTTTAGAAATAATGGATGGTTGTTCCACAAACTGTAACGGGAATGGCGAGTGTGTTGCTGGTCACTGCCACTGTTTCACAGGCTTCCTTGGACCAGACTGTTCCAAAGGTATGATCCACATGATTCAATGATTATCATTGTAACTCTTTTTATTTCCAGATTAGAGTCAGCACAGAGGACTCAGTATAACTGTCCTCTCTCTCTCATCCTCCCTCTCCCCCATCACTCAGTATTACTGACCTCTCTCTCTCTGGGTGTGTAGGGTGGTCCTCCCTCTCCCCCATCACTCAGTATAACTGTCCTCTCTCCCTCTGGGTGTGTAGGGTGGTCCTCCCTCTCCCCCATCACTCAGTATTACTGTCCTCTCTCTCTCTGGATGTGTAGGGTGGTCCCCCCTCTCCCCCGTCACTCAGTATAACTGTCCTCTCTCTCTCTCTCTGGGTGGGTGGGTAAGGTGGTCCTCCCTCTCCCCCATCAATCTTTCTGGTTTAAACCATTCTTCGAGTGTGAAACACAGTTTGAACAGCAACTTTGAGGCACTGCATTCACACAGGTGGGACTTCAAAAACAAGAAAAGGATAAAACTAACAAACTGTGGAATGTTTTTTATTGTGTGTGTGTGTGTGTGTGTGTGTGTGTGTGTGTGTGTGTGTGTGTGTGTGTGTGTGTTTGTTTATGTATTGCAGACTCGTGCCCTGTGCTGTGCAGCGGTAACGGTGAGTACGAGAAGGGAGTGTGTGTGTGCCGAGTGGGCTGGAAAGGGGCGGAGTGTGAGGTCGAGGATGGCCAGTGTATCGACCCCACCTGTTCCAACAACGGCGAGTGTGTCGATGGAGCCTGTGTGTGTGCTCCTGCCTTCAAAGGCAACAACTGTGAGGAAGGTGTGCAGAGAACATATGCGCACGCACATAATACTATGCAAAAGTCTTGAGCCCCTCATTTCTTTTCATTTTTCAAGGAAATCACCTTATTGGTGCAAAAATACTATTTCTTGTCTCTCAAACCATCTTATCTTTGTCATATCGAGTCGATTAAATGAAAGAAATGGGAACAGCTTAGCAGTAAATGAATCACCTGATCATCTGGAATCATCTGCACCTGTTTCTTCACTGCTTTATGTCTTAAGTGAGACGCTTTGCTCTGCTTGAAGGTTCAGACGTAGATCACTGTGTGGATTAACCAACACAAAACTATCAAACTGCTCAGGTACAGAGACTGGACTGAAAATGAGAGACAACAACACTGTCCTTCAGGAAGATCTGGAGAACTGCTCAGGTACAGAGACTGGACTGAAAATGAGAGACAACAACACTGTCCTTTAGGAAGATCTGGAGAACTGTTCCTCAACATTAAATGTACAAGAACGTCTGGATCTGTGGAAGCAAAATAGGAAGATATGAGCAGTTCAAGACTTGAGTTGTAGATGTTTCTATGTATATCTTAATATTTGAGAAACATTAAAGAAGACAGACAGTAAATGCAAAGATGGACAACAGATAGATAGATAGATAGATAGATAGATAGATAGATAGATAGATAGATAGATAGATAGATAGATAGATAGATAGATTGATCGATCTGTGCATCTTTGTATACTGACGAAGTGCGCTATGTGTGTGTGTGTGTGTGTGTGTGTGTGTGTGTGACAGTGGACTGTGTTGACCCATCGTGTTCAGGCCATGGTGTGTGTGTGCGGGGCGAGTGTGTGTGTTCCGCAGGATGGGGGGGTGAGGGGTGTGACACTCCTCTCCCGGCCTGTAAAGAGCAGTGTTCCAGACACGGCATCTATCAACCCCAGACAGGAGTGTGTGTATGTGAACAGGGCTGGACAGGAACAGACTGCTCTACAGGTGAACTTCTACACACACACACACACACCCACACACACACAAATACACACCCGCACACACACATAAACACACACACATACACATGCACACAGCTATATCCAGCACCTGGAGAGACATATGCACAACATAAGACAGCTTAACATAACGTATTGCAACATAATATAACGTGACACTACAAAATGTTGCACAACATTACGTTATGCCACGAATTTTGTAGCATCACATTACATAGCTAACCATCATGTAGCATAACATAATGTAACATAGCATAGCGTGACAATGTAATGTAAGGAAACACAATGTAAGGATTTGCAGCATAAGTTAACTTAATGGAACTTACCAAGCTGTTTGGTAACGTACAGGAAAGTATTTTAACTAAATGTAACGTAAGGTAATGCAGGGACTGTACTGAAAATGAGAAACTTTGTCCTTTAGGAAAAACTGGAGAACTGTTCCTCAACGATACATTTCCTTCTTTTCTTCTTCATGTCATCTCCTGAGGATCGAACTCAACCATCAGTTCAGTCAGATTTATTTTCCAGAAAATGCAGTAAAGTCAGTAAAAGTGAAAGCAGAGTTGCTGTGGGTTCATCCTGCTGACAGAACCTCCTTCAGAACATCATTACCATCGACCCACAGAAAACCCTCTAAAAACATCCACTTTCCACCTTAAAGACAGCGGTGAAGCTGCTGCGGATGTGATTGATCAGTGATTAGATATAACAAGGTATGCATTGATCAGGATTATGGGTAATGTAGTTTTTATTGAGGGAAAATGATGTGCATTGTGCAGGAGAAATAGAAGTGAGGGAGAAAAGGGAGTCGTCCATAAACCGATAAAGACTTTTGAAGTTAAAACATGAAAGTGAAAGTGACGACCCTTGTCATTGCGAGATCACAGCACAGCAAGCGTGAACCACAACGAAATTGGACCTCTGCTTTTAACCCATGCACACAAACACCGTGCAGAAGTGGGCAGCTATTGAAAGCACCTGGGGAGCAGTGACGGGGACGGTACCTTGCTCAGGGGTACCTCAGGGGAACCTACTTGTGAGGGAATTGAACCCACAATCTTCCGATGCGGGGCCAACTCCCTAACCACTAGGCCACCGCTGAGAGAAAGTGAAAGAAAGAAAGAAAGAAAGAAAGAAAGAAAGAAAGAAAGAAAGAAAGAAAGAAAAGAAAAGAAAAGAGGGATAGAAAAGAGAGAGGTAGCAAAACAAAAAAGCAACATGTGAGACTTTAACAGAGGAGAAAGTATAGATAAATCGAGACAGAAAAACAAAGGAAGAGGAAGGGAAGGAAAGAAGGATAAAGAAAAAAAGGAAACAGGTGAGACATTAACATGGAGAGTATAGATAAATGGAGTAAGAAAGGAAGGAAGAAAGGGGAATAAATGCAAAAGAAAGAAAGGGGGATAAATTAATGAGAAAGAAAGAAAGATAAAAAGAACAGAGAACAGTGATGGAGAGAGTGAGAAAGCTTAAGAAAAAAAGGAGAAATAAGAGAGAGAGAGTTTGTAGGTGATGTGGGTGTTAATATTGTAATATCCTGATTAAATATAATGAATATTTAAATGTGGAGTGGCTCTCCAGCGCACTGATTGGTCAGACGATTACGCTGGAGGGCGTCGCAGGCCAGCGGTGACGAGCAGGACGTTTTTATTCATCTTTAACTCATTAAATTCACCAGCTCATGAATATTAATGGCCCCTCGGCCACCCGTTTGCAGCGTTCGCAGCAGTTAAAGTGATGCTGCCCGCATTAATAAACATTTTTATTCTAATTTCCGCTATCGTTTCCATGGTGACAGGGCGGGGCTGGGGAGTTCCCATAACGATTGGAGAATATAGGCTGCAGAGGAGCTGATTTTAATGAGCGTTAATGATGCAGAAATAGAGTGAAAATCACTGCTCACGATTATTATTCCACTCTCTCATTTTTCTTCCTGTTAATTTCTTTCCCCCCCCTTTTCTTTTCTGCACCTTTTCTTATCCTCGCATCTATTTCTGTAGAAGGCCAACCTTCTATTTAATCAAGACATTTCTCTTTGGGGAAAGAAATTAAAGCTGTTTTTATTTTCATCAAAAAATAGCAAAAGAGCACACACAGAAACACCTCTTGCCACTTTATTAGAAACACCTCCACTGACTGGCCACTTTACACCCCGTTCCAAATTATTATGCAAATGTAATTTCTCTCTGATTTTCCTAAATAGTCGATGCAAGTGACAGCATAATTTTCGAGTCACCAACCGTTAGAGTATAATTCAAATGTTTCTGAACAAACCTCCCAATGATAACAGTATGTTTTTCAAAAATAAAAAATTTAAAATGCACTGTTCCAAATTATTACTCATAACAGTTTCAAAACATTGTATAGGTTCTAAAGAACTGAAAATGGTCATTGGTTTGCAGCATTAGGAGGTCATATTTACTGAAATCAAAAGCTATTTCAATCAAAAACATCTTAACAGGTCAAGTTATAGATTAACATAGGACAACTTATTTGATAGCAACTTCACAATTCTTGCATCCAATGAACTTTTGAGTTTTTGGAGAGTTTCTGCTTGAATTTATTTGCAGGATGTCAGAATAGCCTCCCAGAGCTGCTGTTTGGATGTGAACTGCCTCCCACCCTCATAGATCTTTTGCTTGAGGATGCTCCAAAGGTTCTCAATAGGATTGAGGTCAGGGGAGGATGAGAGCCACACCATGAGTTTCTCTCCTTTTATGCCGATAGCAGCCAAAGATGCCGAGGTATTCCTTGCAGCATGAGATGGTGCATTGTCATGCATGAAGATGATTTTGTTACGGAAAGCACGGTTCTTCTTTTTGTACCATTGAAGTAAGTGGTCAGTCAGAAACTCCACATACTTCTCAGAGGTCACACCTTTTGGGACTCTAAAGTGGCCGACCTGCTCTCTCCCCATGATTCCAGCCCAAAACATGACTCTGCCACCTCCTTGCTGACGTCGCAGCCTTGTTGGGACATGGTGGCCGTTCCATGGTCCAGGGTTGCATGGCACTCATCAGTGAACAAGACTGTTTGAAAATGATTAATGTAGTTCTGGGCTCACTGCAGCCATTTCTGCTTGTGAGCATTGGTTGGGGTGGCTGAATAGATTTATGCATAACTGCCAGCCTCTGGAGGATCCTACACCTTGACATTCGTGGAACTCCTTGAGGCACCAGCAGCTTCAAATACCTGTTTGCTGCTTTGTAATGGCATTTTAGCAGCTGCTCTCTTAATCCTATCTATTTATCTGGCAGAAACCTTCCTCGTTGTGCCTTTATCTGCACGAACCGTGTGGGCTCTGACTCAACCACAAATCTCTTAACAGTGTGATGATCACGCTTAGGTTTTGTGAAATATCTATGATTTTGATACCTTGTCCGAGGCATTCAACTATTTCACACTTTTCAGAGAGATCCTTTTTCTTTCCCATACTGCTTGAAAATGGTGGTCTGCTTAATAATGTGGAACGACCTCCTTCAGTAGTTTTTCCTTTAACTGGGCTCACTTGGCAAAATAATTATCACAGGTGTCCGAAATTGATTTCAGTGATCCAAAGAGCCCTGAGACACAATACCATCCATGAGTTTAATTGAAAAACAAAATATTTCATCTTTGACACTTAAATACAATTTGCATAATATTTTGGAACATGGTGTATTAGAAACCTCAGTATTCTTTGGCCACTTTAATAAAAACACCTCTGCTCACTGGTCACTTGATTAGAAACACCTGCACTCAAGCACATTTTTTGTACATTTATTCAGTGGCCACATCACTGGAAACCACTGTGTGCATACATATGGATTGGTCTGTCTTACCAGTCTCTCTCTCTCTCTCTTTCTCTCTATTTCTCTCAGCAGAAGTGTGTCCCCTGCCCTGTAGTGTCCACAGTGTCTGTGTTGGTGGGCAGTGCCAGTGTGAAGATGGGTGGGAGGGGCCTACCTGTGACAGACAGGCCTGCCATCCAATCTGTGAGGAGCACGGGGAGTGTCGGGACGGGCAGTGTGTGTGTCACCCTGGATGGGAAGGAGAACACTGTACTATCGGTACGTTGTGGTTTATTCCTGTAGCTGCTTTTATAAATGAACTCTTCTCTGATTGGCTGCCATGTTCTGTACCTCACTCTGAAAGCACTGAAACACTCCTTACACTATCAATTGGGGGGGGGGGGGGGTGTCTAAACTGTAGATATAAATGTAAGTATGTTCTGGCCGTGTTTATGTTTATGCGTTATTAACCCCACTCAGAGTAGTTACTCTGATAATTCTCTGTTTGACACATAGGCCATACCCCATCCAATTAAGAACTCTTGTTACTCTCAGTATTCAACATAAGCAACACTGGTAGTCCCAGAGGTGGGATTTGAACCTGGGAACTCTTAAGCCATAGGTCCAAGTATCCAACCTCTAGACCACCGCCACCACCACCCTGCCAACTCTGATTAACACTCTCCCAGTTAATAACCTAAATTCTATTAGATTAGATAAGTTGGTGTAGCCTATGTTCTAACCATTAATTCTAATTCTAACCATTAAATTGACCATTTAAGGTCAATATTCATTACCACCACCGTTATTCTTCAACACAGCCTCAACTCTCTTAGACCAGCTCCTTTCTTTAAGTCATCTTCAGGAACACTTCTCCAGGCTTCTTGTGGGACTTCCCCAAGCTCTTCTATGGACGTCGGCTCCATTCTCTGTGGAGATGATCTCACACTACTTCTGAAACTGCTCAGGTACAGAGACTGTACTGAAAATGAGAGACAACCACTTTGTCCTTCAGGAAGATCTGCAGAACTGTTCCACAACAAGAACGTCTTTGGGAGCTTTTCCGCAGCCTAGTATAATGTAATGAAGTGAAAATTGGGTGAAACATTTTGTGATTTCTGATGGCAAAATGACCCAATTATGAAATACTTTTTTGAAAAAGTTTTAAAAATCACGTCATAACAAGCATTTGGCCTGTAGTGTCAATACAAATCTTCTCTCTCTCTCTCTCTCTGTCTCTCTCTCTCTCTCCACCTACGTCTCTCTCTTCTCTATTATTGAACTGGAGAAGCTGAATTACGCTGAGAGTTCGTTGTGAGAACAGAACGCGCCGTCGCCGGGGAATAATATTCGCTCCAGGCAGCCGCACACTGTGAACAGAACACATGGAACTTTTCAAATTTCACACACACACACACACACACACACACAGTCTCCAAGGAGATTTATCCTGAAAGCTTTTTTTAAACGTGCGGCTTTTGTTTGCTCACTGTTGGGTTTAGGCGTCTCTGCAACAGTGCCACCTCCTTATACACTACCCTTACCTCTCTCTCTCTCTCTCTCTCTCTCTCTCTCTCTCTCTCTCTCTCTCTCTCGTTCTCTCTCTCTCTCTCTCTCTCTCTCTCTCTCTCTGATTTGTTGGATAAAGGTAAGCTAGGTGCTTGCTGTCTCCATGATCTTCTCTAGTTTTCTTTTGTCCATAAACATTTTTGTGCAGTTTATTAGAAGCGAACATCACATTTACAAACCATCCAATAACAGACATCTTAGCGTCTGTTTGTGCTGCTGAAA
>CM029371.1:1782821-1797821 GCA_017165825.1 Hepsetus odoe
GGCAGGTCACCGGGCTGGTTCCAGTACTGGGTCAGTGGGAACTTTAGTGTTAGTGTGAGACCCAGTCATGCCTGATTAGCTTACTGAGACACTATCCTGACCCGGACCTGCTCCAGGGATTGGTCAGGGGAGCAAGACCACAAGCTTAGACTGTAATCAAGAGAAATTTAATTCTTAATTTCTTAAAAAATATTTATATAAATTTTAAAAATATATAAATTAAATCAAATTTTATTTCATCCAAATGGAAACCTATGCTTTGACCTTAAAATTTCTGGTCAAAACATACCTCATCCAAAAGCTGCAATCTGATCCAAAAACCATCCTGCACCCACCCAAAACAAACTAAACCATCCCGAACCAAACTGAGCCGACCATATCAATCAACACCGAAACTAAACTGAACCAAACTGACACCAAACAAACCGACCCAAACCAAACTTATCCAACTGAAACCAAATCGACCTGAACTAAAACTGAACAGAACTGACTCAAACCAAACCAACCTGAAGCGAACCGACCCAAACTGAACTGCACGATCCAAACTGACCCAAACCAATCCAACCCAGCCAAAACTGAATCAAACTGAGCAAATCCTACCCAAACCAAGCCAACACAATCCAAGCCAACACAAACTGAACCGCACTGTACTGTTCTTAAACAGGCAAAAGCTTTGTCCAAGTTCAGGGGCTATATCCTCCGGCAGATGTAATGAAAATCATGTGGACTGGGACAGGTCGCTCCTGTTGCCTAGCAACCAGCAGCCACAGCCACAGTTGTTAACAACAAACCGGTCTACAGAACATGGAAAGAGGAGACATATAGTTATAGCTCTGGTTACTGTTGGATGGGCAGTTTCATAGTAGAAACAAAGGCCGGTTTTTGAGCCATTGGCTCCGAATCGGCCTCCGAACGCAGCCTTGGAAGGAAGCGGACACTGAATCAGGATGCGCTCAGAGTGTTTATTAAGGGTGTGTTTCTGCTGATTAGACCTAAAAAGGACCATGTTGTCCAGCTGTTCCCCTCCCTGTGCTAAGGCTCCTCTCGATGCTGTTTCACATGGTATCAATAACGCTTTTCTGACTCTAACTTTGATTCTGACTGATTCTGATTCTGATACAATATCTTAAGCAGTTATTTTGCAGAATTTTTTTAGGAAACTATGTGTCAACCTTCGGAAAATATGGGCGGTGTGTGTGTGTGTGTGTGTGTGTATTTGATGGCTTGTTTCTTGTTACTTCAGAGTAAACACACACTCTGCACAGTCACACGGCGTTTGGGCTACATTAGAATTCAGCACATACTCTGTGTTGTCTGCAAGCTCATTTCTTGCCAACAAAGACACACACATTGATTGAGCCACTTATTACAGAGCACACACACAATATTAAGAATACACACACAACACACATTATTAAGCATTGATAGTTAAGGCTTTAATTTATGCAGCCTTTTTTCTTTCTTTTCTATGCCTGTTCGACTAAACTAGTCATCTCTCTAACAGTTAAAGGCTGGATCTACGAATAGAATATGTTAGGTGTGTGCGCTGGTGTGTGTAAAAGGCCATGTGGTGTGTGCATGTGTGTGTGTGTGTAGGTGTGTGCATGCATGCATGTATGTACAAAGTGTGTGTGTTGTAGTTTTCTTCAGTATAATAAAGTTGTGTGATTTATTTTGAACAAATCCAGCTTGTGTTAATCTAGTTTTTTTTTCATTTTCTTGAATGATAGCAAAAGTGTTAAAGTAAAGGTGTTTTCTGATTTTAAAATTGAGGTTTAGTTTAAGATTAAGCTCATAGACCCCCATGATATTAAACTGTGTGTGTGTGTGTGTGTGTGTGTGTGTGTGTGTGTGTGTGTGTGTGTATTACATGAAGTCTCTTGTAAGTATGTGAATAAGGAGCTGTCCAGATTTTGTCCTCTGGCAGACTCGTTGGGTGGAGATGCAGGGTTTTGAGTTGATCCCGTCTCACCTGGGTGGCTGGGCACTGGACAAACATCACACACTCAACCTGGAGAGCTGTGTGAGAAAACAAACAAAATAAACAACATACTCTAATATATGTTACACCAGTAAACAAACAATAAAAGTCTAATTGGCACTCACTGCAAATGGAAACACATGCAGAGATGTTTGTGGGTCAACAGTGGACTAGTGTTTAGGGACAATAACACAGGATCAGAAGGTCGTGGGTTCTATTGTATGTTATTACTATTATTAATACTGTATTGTATATTATTATTTATTATTACATTTATTATTATTATTATTATTACATTTTATATATTATTTATTATTACATTTTTGTTATTTATATTTATATATTTTTTATACTTGTTTATTTATATTTATAATTTATTCACTCTTTTGTAGATATGTATATGTGTATATATATATATATATATGGAAAAAGATAGATATGATAGATAGATAGATATCATTATAATTTGTTGTTTATTTATTTATGTCCTCTACTTTTTCTCCTGTACTTGTTCCTCTTTCTCTATATCTTTATATTTTTTTATATATTTTTTCTTTTCTTCTTCTGTACACCTGTCACTTTTATAAGAGCCCTGTAACGCCCAAATTTCCCATTCGTGGGATAATAAAAGATCACTCTACTCTACTCCACTTTACTCTAAATCCAAGAACAGTAGGTTGCCCTGAGGTATCCTTGAGCAAGGTACCATCCCTGTCACTGCTCCAAGGTTACCCCCCCATCCCCGCTGTACGGTGTGTGGGTGAAAAGAAGATTTAGAGAACATTTAAATGTTTATTTTAATACTTGCCAACCTTCATTCACTTTGAAAGCAAAATGTTCAACAGTGGAGATACAAGGTTTTGTCACAAAAACGTTGTTACAAATGTGCCATTTTCCACCTTTTAAATTCCCCCATTTTTTTAGGAATTCTTCACAAAGGGGATGGCGAAAATGTCTTCCTTTCCCAGCAGCCACCACTCATCTCCACTGTGATGGGGACAGGGGCAGTGCGCGCCATCGCGTGTCCGAGCTGTAACGGCCCGGCAGCCGATCGAAAGCTCTTCGCCCCTGTGGCACTGGCATGCGGGTCAGATGGGAGCGTTTATGTCGGAGACTTCAACTTTGTCCGGAGAATCCTGCCCAGCGGGGACACCGTCAGCGTCCTAGAGCTCAGGTCAGTCCAGAACGCCGGGAGATGTGTCTCAAGTGTGTACAGAAGGAGGGAATCGGCACAGCTCTGCTTACAGGTCGCCACAGCGGATAGTCTCCATCTTATCCTGTCCTCTGCATCTTCCTCTTTCACAGCGTCCCCCTGCATGTCCTCTCTCACCACATCCATAAACCTCTTCTTTCCTGGCAGCTGCATCCTCAACATCCTTCTCCTGTTATACTCTTCATCTCTCCTCTGGACATGTCCAAACCAACACTGTCTCATTTCTCTAACTTTGTCTCTAAACCTTCCAAAATTAGCTGTCCCTATATTATACTCCTTCCTAATCCTGTCCATCCTCGTCCATCCCAATGCAAATCAAAGCATCTTTAACTCTGACACTTCCAGCTCCAGTCTTTTCATCATGTCCAACCCTCACTACCATCTCCAGCCCCTATAACCTAGCTGGTATCACTACCATCTCCAGCCCGTATAACACAGCTGGTCATAATTCAGTACCTTGGGAACGTTTTCAGGAAAAATTTTTTTCAGTTGTTAAGTTCAGCTCAAATGGGTTCATTTTCGGGTGTAAACCTTGTCGTAGTTACCTAAAATAGAGTTAAAAGGGAAAATCTTTCTCTTTTTAATAGCGATGTTGTTTATTAGCTTGTAAATAATAGTGTTGTCCTTCTTAATTTGCCTGCAAATCTTGTTGTCATTAATGAGCGCAGATTTGTTGGCTTTTCATTTGCTCACAAATAAACGTATTTAATAGGTGGTGAGAAACACTTGTGATTCATTGGCTGTTTGCCTCTAACGAGAGTGATTTTTTTAACACGTTTTACTTTTTATATTTGACCCAGACGAGAAATGGTGAATAAAGTGTAGCTTTGGGACGTGTGTTTCAACCGTTTTGGGTTCCGTCTGTGAAGCTTTGATGAGCTTTTAGTTTTTCATCCTAATTGAGGATGCGTCGTTATCACAGCAGCCCTTAAGTGTGTCAGAATTAGAGTGTGAGACTGGAGAAATATGAAGGGCTCTTTAATGAACACTTTAATGAAGAGCTGCAGATTTTTTAAAAATCACTCCCTTCTTTTCCTGTCTCTTTTTCTTCTCTTTCACACTGTCTTTCCAGGAACCGAGATATCAGACACAGGTACGTCTCCCGAACATACAACAATACACTCCCTTGGACACTACACACTGCAGGGGTGTGAGGGGTGTATCAAAGATTCAATACAGTTAGGATTCTTCAGCAAATTAATCATAAAACATATCAGAACTCTGTTTGATTTATTTTTTTATTTGATTAATAAATATTTTACCTATTATATTAAGGGGGATTAGCAAGTGTAGCAGGGTCTAAATGTGGTTCTAAAAGATTTGATTCACTGAATCATACAATCGCACATAGCATGGGGATTTGGTTTGATTCTGTTTCTTTCATTTTCTTTGATCATGACTCATGATTCAGTTTAGACTCAGTTCAGTTACTTTGATTTAGAATTGAATTGTAAACTAATGGGTGGGGGGTGGGTTAGCAGATGTGCCAGGGACAAAATCTGGTTGATTCTTCAGTAAATGATGCACTGAATCAAACAATTTTATATACCATTGTGATTCAGTTTGATTCAGTTTAATTTATTTGACTTGAATCAGCTCAATCATTTTAGGTTTTTTTTGTTTTAATGTGTAATTATGAATTATGAAATATGTTCAGAAAGACCTTTGTATTCTAAGGGCACCCCCCCCTCTCTCTCTCTCAGCACCAGTCCTGCTCATAAGTACTACCTTGCGCTGGACCCAGTCACTGAGGCCGTCTATGTGTCGGACAGCAGCAGCCGGCGAGTTCTAAAGCTGAAGGCTGGGATTGAGGAACGCGATCCGAGCCAGAACGCCGAGGTTCTGGCAGGGAATGGGGAACAGTGTACTCCATTCCACCCCAACCAGTGTGGAGATGGCGGCAAAGCCACCGAGGCCTCGCTCATCAACCCCAGAGGTAATACACACAGACACACACACACACACACAGTCATCTCCTCATCATCTGAAGGTCTAATGGGAGACCTTGATTGGCTGAGACAGAACAAAAATCCTAAATGGATCTTTCCCATTTAATCCTTTTGTTTGCTACTGAATTGGTCCAATTTTATTTCCAGCTCTCAGGTTTAGATGTTTGTAATCTGAGTGTTTACAGCACTCATGCTTGTCGCTGCAGATATGATGCTATAAATGCAACAATCAACAGTCCAGAGCAAAACAGCTTGGTGCAGATTCAGGTCTGAGTTTAATTAAACTGGCTCTAAGGTGCTGGAGCTCCAAAACTGACCTCCAACCTCAAAACATCTCATCCAGATGAGAAATTACAGGTAGGTCAAAATCTGGTTCTGATACTGGTCTGTGCAAGCCACGATTTAAGGGTCAGAACCGACCAAAACAACATTAGGCTTATGATGTTGTGGCTGGAATTAAAACAGCGGCTCTTGTAGAAGCTGTAAAGCCACACCAGAGGAGCGACACTGGCATCTGTTTTCTTTCCAGTACATATGATCAGACTGTCAGGATCAAACACACATCAGTCTGTCAGTGTTGGTCTCCAGGCTACAACACATTAGATCACTCTCCACCTACTGTCTCCACCTTCCCTCAGATTCACACGCTCGCTGTCTCTCCATGGACGGTCGGGCAAAGGTGTATGAAGAGGAGAAAAGCAGAACGAGTTGATGAGTGATGGCATATCAGGTGGAGCATCCTTTAGCCCCACCCTCCAGTCACTGCCCCCCCCCCTCCCATGCCACCTGTCAATCACTCTCCAAAGGACTTGGGAGAGTCCATCTCCTGAGCCCAGCTTCAAAGTATTGTCTGGTGCATTGTCTCATTTAGCATTAAACTCATCCAGGGTTCATCTGACTGAAAGGAACCAGACATCCCAAGTCAGTGCATTTTATCTCCACCAGTGAAGCTCCATGTGTCTCTGAGTGTCTCTGTGCGATGGTAAAATATTCTAAAACAGTCAGGTGACACAGTGGTGCAGTGGGTAGTGCTGTCACGTCATAGTGAGGTCCTGGTTTCGATTCCCAGGAAGGGGGGATCCAGGTTATTTTTGTGTGGAGTGGACATGTTCTCTGTTGTGTCTGCCTGGGTTTCCTCCCACTGCACAAAGACTTGAGATGCTAAATTGTCACCTAGGTGTGTGAGTGTGTGTTCGCCCTGTAATTGGGAACCAACACCAGAACCGGCACCTGTGTAGGTAAAGGCCGATTAACACTTGCAATAACACGACATGAAATAACCAGCAAACAAAGTGTGAAACCCGAGGGGACACAAAGTGTCAAAGTGGGACACAGAAGACAAACAGATGTCAGATTTCAACAAAGAATCAAACAAAGAACACTGAGAACCAACAAAGGCACAAGGCAAAAGCAACAAAAGCAACACCCTGCACGTGTCGTGTCCCTCTGCCATGAACGGGTTCAGTTTTAGTCCAAAATCTTCTCCAAACACAACATCTCAGGGTTGTGGATTCAGTGCCAAAGATGTTTTCTGAACATTTTGCAATTTTCGAGTCAATGATTTCGCTGCATTCGGCCTGAAGTTTCTCTCCATTTGAGAGAATTTTTGAGAGAATATTGACTTTTAGTGTTGACAACATTGCGCTCGTAGCCTCGGTTCTGAACCATAGAAACTAAAATCGGATCCAAAATGTGTCAGCGGAACGAGTGCAGTGGAAAATGAGTAAAAATTTTATCTTTTTTTTTGGCATGAGAGCCAACATATTTGCCTGTGTGCTCACCGGAAACTGACCAGAGGATGTGTGTTTTCTGTGAAAACCTATAAAGGTGTGTGTGTGTGTGCATGTGTGTGTACGTGTGTGTGTGTGTGTGTGTGTATGTGATAAATGAGCGGCTGAATGTAATTAATCACCCGGACTAACAAGACTGTGGTCTGTTAGATTAGTGAGGTCTAAATGAGGTTGAGGTGGATCCTGTGTCTCTTACACCTCCGAAATTTAATATGTGAAGTGTAACCATAGCAACAGACGTCCTTAACGTTGCTGTAATGAGGAAATTTGCTGCTGCCTAAATGAATTAAAATACACCCCAACAAACACACAGGGTTATAGCGTCACGGGGGAACCAGATTCAAATTTTTCCAAATTCGAAAAAAGAAAGGGTTACATCACTTTCAGAGGTTGCATTTGTTCTTGTATAGCATACATTGAAATAATACATTTTATACATTTTAAATACATTGAAATAAAAAAAAATATGAAATTACTACTGGATATCATACATAACATGTATTATTATTATTGTTGTTGTTGTTGTTATTAATAATAATGATGATGATGATGATGATGATAATAATAATAATGATGATTTGATTAATGATGACGCCAAATCATTATCACCAAAATACATTTGACACATTTTACATTCTTTCACAGGGTGCAAAATAAAGGGCGTCATCATTAATCAAATCCACATTATTGTGTCAAAGCTTGTATCTCTAGGACAGTGACTTTACATTTTTAACCTTAACTGGAAGTGAATGAAAAAAGATTAATTTTAGAGCATTTCTATTGGTTCATTCATCTTGAAACAGTAAAAGATGTAATGATGTTAAGAACTTTCATATTATTACTTTTTCACTTTTGTAACTTTTTTCATTATTGTTAGTCCTCATTGAAAGGACAGCTGGGAATTCTATATGGAATATATCCTGGACTTGCTCATCTAATACCTTGCATACGGTCCCCTCCAAAAGTATTTGAACAGTCAGGCCCGTTCATTCATTTTTGTATGGAAGACATTTGAGTTTGAGACCAAAAAATGAATCAGATTTTATTTCCTGCTATTTACACCTAAATCTGTTCAATTACTTACAACAGCATCTTTTATATCAGACCGCCCAGGTTTCCCTGTATTTTCGTCTCTTTTGGAGGAGACTTTTTGTTGACTTGTAGGATTTGAGACACCGCGATGCTGAACTCGGTGTCTCTGATCCCTGAAGTCTGCAGAGGATTCTTGGATTTGACTCAAAAGAACAAACAGGCAAAGGAACAGTGGGCGCAGTGCAGAGATAGGAAGCTCCCCGACGTCTCTCAGCTGCCGCCAGCTGCCTGGCTGCATCTTTCATGAGAACAGCAGTGAGCTTGTACAGTGAGATCCCACTGTCTTTGTCCTCGTTCAGCTCCAGTCCCACTCCACCTCTCGCCTCGGCTTGAAAGCCCGACGCCTCCCCATCTTCCTGGTTCCCACACGGCATGTCTGAATGGCCTCTGAGAATTGCACCTGCCCTGAAGTCACTGAGCTTTCTGAAGATCTCGTGTTCTTATGTACACCAGGCAGCCTTAACATTAAAACCAATGCCTGGACTCTGTGGTCCTTCTGAAGGTGTGCTCTGGTTTCTGCACCTGCTAAAGTGAAGCCTCTTTGGGTTGGACTAGTACAGCAAATCCCATATGGAGGAAATCTTCAAAGTTCCTCATTTGGTTCCTGAAGTGTTTGCAGAGTGAGGGAGCATTATCCTGAAAAAGTACATTAGAGGACATCACCATGAAGGGGGGAACTTGAATTTGAAGTCCACATAAACCCAGGACTCAAGGTTTCCCAGCAGATTATTGTCCAGAGCATCTCATACTCCCATGTAGCCCATTTCCACAAACAGGGCAGATTTTAGAACACGCCCATAAATGTTGTCCCGCTGTAAAAAAGGACATTGTTTTTGTTCCAGATGGAAACCGACTTTTAATAATTTTTTGAAAAACTTTAAACGGTTCATTAAACAAGAATGGAGACAGAAAATAAATTATAGTATGCCTTGGTGCCACCTGTTCCCCAGATAAGCAGAGATACAAGATTTTAACAGCAGTGAGTTAAAATAATCCACTTCCAGGAGAAAGGTGGTGTGTGTGTGTGTAATTTAAAAACCTCTTCCTTCCTTTAAATCACCTTTTAAAGCCACTCTCCTCCACACCTTCTCCCTTAAGTCATCCGTTTTCTCTCTCCTCTCGTCTCTAAGTGGAGATAACCTCGTTCGGGGAGGCTTTTCTTTCAGCTCTTTTTTGGATTCTATTAAAATTCCATCTGTGAGGTGTTTCAGCCGCAGTCCGTCTGTCTTTCAACAGCGAGAATAAGTGAGAGTGAGGTTTTCGCAGCTACAGCACATCGCAGGTTTCACTGCTACCATGGAAACCTGTAGGACACGATGATGTCATTGGACCAAGACAGCATCTTTATCTGAGTTTTTAATGTTTTATTTTACCATTAGGTGTGTTTTCAGTTGGTCAGAGATTATGATTGTGTGTGTGTGTGTGGTGTGTGTGTGTGTGTGTGTGTGTGTGTGTGTGTGTGTGTGTGTGTGTGTGTCTGTGCATTCTGGGGATGGATGAAAGTACAGTTTTGAGTCTGGGCTGTGAGCTGTGAGCAAATCTCGAGGCTTTAGGGTACAAGCCAGAGTCAAGTCTTGATTGTTCAGATAGAGACTCAGCATTGATTCTTGATCCTTCCAGTAAAGAGTCACAGTCAAATCTTGATTCTTCAAAGTCAAAAGTCCATCTTTGAGGAGTTACAGACGTGTCTCAATTCTTCAGGTAGAGACTGAGCTTCAGTTCCTGAGGTAGAGACTCTCAGTTGAATCTCAAATCTGGAGTGGAGTCAGAATCATATCTTGATTTTTCAGATGAAGAGTCATGATCAAGTCTTGATTATTTGGATATAGAGTCACTGATTAATCTCAGTTCTTCAGGTAGAGACTCAGAGTCAAGTCTTAAGAAAGCCAGAGTCAAATGGGGTATGAGTGAGAGTCGAATCTCGAGTCATTGCATTGAGTCAAATCTCAAGGACAGAAAGAAAAAGATAGGAAGGAAAGTGGTACCTCTCTTTTCCTAACCCTTTCTCTCTCTGTGTCTCTCTCTCACCCTCTCCCTCTTTCTTTCTCTCACTCTTTCTCACCCTCTCCCTCTCTCTATGTCTCACTCTGTCTGTCTCTCTCTTTCTCTCTCTCTCTCTGTCTCTCTCTCTCGCTCTCTGAAGGGCAGCAGAGGTGAGTTCAGATGAATAATTAAGGTCGTTAGGCAGCGATATGTCACCTAATTAACACTAATAAAGAGTTATGTGTAAACAGCCCTGTTGACATACAGTGTGTGTGTGTGTGTGTGTGTGTGTGTGTTTGTGTCTGTGTCTGTGTGTGTGTGTTATTGTGTTTTAGTGATAGTGTGAGCTTTCTGCAGGCATGACAAGCTGAATGTAGATGTTTAACTCACGTGTTCTTTGCTTCATGTTTAGGATTTGAAAGGTGTGTGAATTTAAAAGGAATGTAAATACAGATCACAGTTAAATCAGATCCAGGTCATCAGTTGACACTGAGCACTTTTTCTGTTTGAGTTTATTTAAAGGCGTCTGCTTAAAAATTCTGGATTACAGTGTTGTAATACTGTAGTTACTGTTTCTCTACATTACAGTGATGTTTTCACTGTTTCTCTGGATTACAGTGATGTGTTCACTGTTTCACTGGATTACAGTGATGTGTTCACTGTTTCTCTGGATTACAGTGATGTTTTCACTGTTTCTCTGGGTTACAGTGATGTGTACAGCTACGTAAACAAAAGTTGGCCCATAAAAAAATCATGTTTGAGCTACTCTGAGAAAATTAAAAGCTGAAAATTCTTTATGGTGGATATGATGATGATATATTAAATAATTCTTAGAGAGGTGCCTCTTTTAAAAGAGAAGAGCATATCAGTGTTGAAGGTATCTGTATGAGTAAGATCATCCCAGTGGTGGTGGAGGTTCACAGTCCAGGTTTAATTTTAAGAGAGATCGTGAGATAATGGGAGATGAGAGTTTTTACAGCAGAATGTGTAAATTCATGCTGAATGTGTTCAGTGTGGGGGTTTTTTTCTTTAACTTTTACACTGAAGAACACCCTCAGGCTGAGTCTTTTTATGGCAGCACAAAAAAAAATCTTCTGCAAACATCTTTAAGCAAAGAAAAAAAATCTAAGTTTCTTGATGACGGTGCAAAACAGTGTGAAGGATGAAAGCAGGAAAGTTCCTTTATTTTAAAGAGTTGTGGCTGGAAGCGCTGAAGTGTCTAGCCTGCGGTGCCTGATTTTGAGTATTTTTTTTAGTTTTTACCTGAACTTTACCTGTAAGAACATGAGCAGGTGCTTTTATTCAGGTATGTTCAGTAAATCAGGAGACCCTGGAGAGGTGGAGATCTGGAGAGTAATGAAATTCTCAATTCTCAAGTCAATAGGACTGAGACAGAATGCATGAGTGTGAATGAAAGTGAGGACAGCGGAGTGGTGAGGATGGAGGGAATAGAGGAGGTGAAGGAGGAGAAGTTTAAATATTCAGGGTAGACAGTTCAGAGTAACATGAGTGTGAATCTGTGATGGACGGGGACCAGCAAGAGTGAAATGGTGGTGGTGGTCTAGTGGTAGGGTCAATGGATCTCTGGCTCAAGAGGTCCCAGGTTCGAATCCCACCTCTGGCACTACCACCACTGGGTCCCTGAGCAAGACCCTGAACCCTGAATTGCTCCAGGGGGACTGTCCCTGTATTTAGGACATGGAAGTCGCTCTGGATAAGAGCGTCTGCTGAATGCCATAAATGTAAATGTAAAGGGAGGGTTTACAGGATGGTAGTGAGACCAGCTATGTTATACGGGTTGGAGATGGTAGTGAAACCAGCTATGTTATACAGGTTGGACACGGTGATGAAAAGACAGGAGGCAAAGCTGGAGGTGTCAGAGTTACGGATGCTGAGATTTGTGTCGGAGGGACAAGAATGGACAGGATTAGGAAAGAGTATATTAGAGGGACAGCTCATTTTGGAAGGTTTAGAGACGAAGTTAGAGAAATGAGTGTTGGTTTGGACATGTCCAGAGGAGAGAAAAGGATTAAAGAGGAGAAGAGGAATGACAAAGAGGAGTTTTATGGATGTGGTGAAAGAGGACATGCAGGGGAAGATGCAAAGAACAGGAAGACATGGGGAAGGAGAATCCTTGGAGACACTTAAGGGGAAACAGAGCCAGAGCAAGTAAATGTGTGCTGAAATGTTGGTGGTGTGTTTCTCTGCAGGTATCGCTGTAGACAAATATGGCTCTGTGTACTTTGTGGACGGAACGACGGTCCGGAAGATTGAAAAGGGGATCATCACCACGGTGATGGGATCAAATGGACTCACCTCCGGCCAGCCAATCAGCTGCGACACACACATGGACATCAGCCAGGTGAGGGGAGCACCGAGAACTCTAGACAAAGATGAACGTTACTGTAAAGTGAAAGTGACTGTTTTTCATTGTGAATGCACAGCACATTGAACTACAACCAAACACATCCTCTGTATTTAACACACACACACCGTCCAGTAGACATACCCAGCACCTGGGGAGCAGTGATGGGGACAGTACCTTGGTCAAGGATACCTCTAGGTCTCAATCCAACAACTTTCAGATTATGTAGCCTCAACCCTAAAGTAATATAATAAAAAAAACAAGGCCACTATACCTTTATTACACTATGACAAACAGACCTTTTCTCTCCAGTGTGAGCTCTCTCTCTCTCTCTCTCTCTCTCTCACACACACACACACACACACACACACACACACACACACACACACACACAAATCTTCAAAAGTTCACTTCACAAAATGCTGATTCCCCATCTTTCTCTTGATAGCCTGTAGCACTTCCCCTCTCTCTCTCTCTCTATCTCTCTCTCTCACTCTCTCTCTCTCTCTCTCTCTCTCTCTCTCTGTCTCTCTTTCTCTATGTGTCTGTCTCTCTCTCTCTCTCTCTCCCTCCCATCCTGTTTCTCTTCCGATCTCTCAAATACAAACATGGCACACACACGTAAAATGCAAATGTGACACAGTGGGTTAAAATGACAAGGCCACAGGCCATTGGTTAAAAGAGAGAGCTAATTTGCATAATCCCCAACTTGTCAAGATATTGCACATTTCATTCTGAATACTTACACATACATACACACATACACACACACACACACACACACACACACACATACTGAAGGGGGCTGTAATGGAATCATTTTGAAAAGGATCACTTAAAATTCCAGGCTTTGTAAAATTTTCTCTCTCCTCTCTCTTTCTCTCTCTCTCTCTCTCTCTCTCTCTCTCTCTCTCTCTCATTTTTTCATTCTCTCTAGTTTAGCTGGATAGTGTCATTGTGGGTGTCAGATTTTGGCAGGATGAAATTGCTTCTTGAGCGTTTGCATTAATGTTTTTTTATACACACACACACACACATACACACACAGAGGCACACAGACACTCTCACACAGTGTTGGCACAGCAGTTGGCACACTCTAAAGAAGCCATTGCAGTCTGGCTGAATTTTCTTTGTGTGTGTGTGTGTGTGTGTGTGTGTGTGTGTGTGTGTGTGTGTGTGTGTGTGTGTGTGTGTGTGTGTGTGTGTGTTTCAGGTGCGTCTGGAATGGCCCACTGACCTTGCTTTCAGTCCACTGGATAACTCCCTGTATGTTCTGGACAATAACCTGGTGCTGCAGGTCAGTGAGGCAGGGATGGTCCGTGTTGTTGCCGGGAGACCGATCCATTGCCCACTTGCTGACGCTGAAGTTCCGGGGTCCAGTCCAGGCCTGGCACCCACATGGTTGGTGCTGGAGGGGGCAAAAGCCATTGCTGTCAGCCACCAAGGGATGCTGTACATCGCCCAGACGGATGACAGGAAGCTCAGCCGCATCCTGGAGATCAACACCAATGGAGAGATGAGTGTTGTTGCTGGGGCAACCAGCGAGTGTGACTGTAAGATTGACCCAGACTGTGACTGTTTCACAGGTGAGATTTATAAATGTGGGAGAAGTGTAGGTTGAATACTCTTCCTCTCTCTCTTTGTCTCTCTCTTTTTGTCTGTCTCTGTTTCTCTTTCTATTTGCCTGTCATTTCTTCTCTCCAGTTTTTCTCCCTTTTCACACAGACAAACACAAAAAGCCTTTTAAAGATATACATTTATTATAATCTCTCTCTCTTTCTCTCTCTGTCTCTCACTCACTCTCTCTCTCTCTCTCTGTAGGTGATGGTGGTTATGCACGGGACGCTAAGCTGAAATCCCCCTCTGCCCTGGCTGTGTCTCCAAATGGGACACTCTACATCGCTGATCTTGGAAACCTCCGTGTGCGCTCTCTGGTTGCCAGGCAACCACAGCTGACCCCTGACCTCCTGTACGAGGTCACATCTGTGGCCCAGCAGGAAGTTTACCTGTTCGCCCCAAACGGCACTCACCTGTACACGCGCTGCCTTGTCACTGGTGACTACCTGTACAACTTTAGCTATGTAGGGGCGGGACTAGTCGCTATGGTGATGGGCAGTGAGGGGGGCATGGTCCAGGTGAGGCGGGATTCTAATGGGTCACCGCTGTGGTTGGTCACACCTGGTGGACAGGTGTATTGGCTGACCCTGAGCAGCACAGGTACGCTGAGGAGAGTCTCCGCCCTAGCCCACGACCTTGCGCAGATCAGTTACTATGGCAACACTGGGCTGCTTGCGACCATGAGCAATGAAAATGCCTGGACCACCGTCTATGAGTGAGTACAGGACCACACACACTGTCTCTAAGGCTGTTTTTTCTCAATATTCTTAACCTTTTCTCCTTTCTTTTGCTTATTATTATCTCTCTTTCTCTCTGTCTCTGCCAAATTACACTCCCCCTGTTTTAAACAGTGGCTGCTTGTCATTGGTTGCTGTGTGTGACTGTGTATGTGTGTGTGTGTATGTGTGTGTGCACGTTAATGATGTGTGTGTATTTGTGTATGCATTGCATCTAATGCAGTCTAGAAATGTCAGAACCTCCCTCTCTGTCTCTTTCTCTCTTTATGTTTT
>CM029371.1:1800321-1825321 GCA_017165825.1 Hepsetus odoe
ATCTTTGTGACACACACTCTTTCCTCACATTCACAACGAAGGGAAAAAACACCCAACAAATGGCATAACGTCTCTCTCTCTGTCCCTGTCTCAGTCTGTCCAACTCTTGCTGCACAGTCAGAGGCGCTACATGTTCGAGTATGACCAGACTGATTACCTCATGTCCATCACTCTGCCCAGCATGGTCAAACATGGCCTGCAGACTGCCCTGTCCATCGGTTATTACCGAAACACCTACACCCCTCCAGACACCCCTAGCCATGGCCTGGTGCAGGACTACACCCCTGACGGGCGTCTACTGCAGACACTGTACCTCAGCTCAGGTCGACGGGTGCTGTACAAGTACAGCAGGATGTCCAGGCTTAGTGAAATCCTCTATGACTCCACGCTGATCAGCTTCACCTATGATGAGTCTTCCGGCGCCATTAAGACCGTCCACCTCATGCAAGAAGGGTTTGTGTGTACAATCCGCTACAGGCAAACCGGTGAGGACAAAATCTGAATGTCTAGACACAAAAACTGCCATTTTAAAGAGCCCTTGTTTTATTTATTATTCACCAATGTCCAGGACAAATTGTAATATGTGACACATCAGAAAGGCCAAAATCTACACAACAAGAATTCCAACCTTTAACCAGATCCGTGCTAAATCCTGAGCCATTCATCCTTTCTTTTGTATGAAAGTGAGACAGTAGTTTGTGAGAGAGTTTCATCCTAACCAGCTTTAAAGTCAATATTTACTACCACCACCATTAATCTTCAGCACAGCCTCAACTCTCTTAGACCAGCTCCTTTCTTTAAGTCATCTTCTGGAACACTCCTCTAGACTTGAAGATTGGCCCAAAGCTCTTCTTTTGTTCTCCATTGTCTGGAGAGATCTCGCTCTGCTTCTGTCTCTGAAACTGCTCAGGTCCAGAGACTGTACTGAAAATGAGGGACAAAAACACTGTCCTTCAGGAAGATCTGGAGAACTGTTCTTCAACATGATAAACAGAATAAAGTCTGGAACTTTGGAAGCAAAATATGAAGACTTTTGCACAGCATGATATGCAGTACTTTTTATGGATGATCAAACATAATTAGTGATCTGACTGGTTCTAAAGCTAAAGCTAATTGTTTTTTTCCAAAATGAATATCATTTTAATATAATGGCAGACAGTTTTCACCCCAACTCCCTGAGTTTAGGCAACTTGTAAGCAGTTTGCCTTCAGGCAAGTACTTACTTTGCCCTCAAATTAAATTCCCAATCTCTTCTAATTGCTCTGTTATTGAGAGAATTAAAGAAAAGTATATCACAGCCTCAGGCTACTTTAATGTTTCCCAAGCAAACAATCTTTTAATCAATATATAATATATCAGTATTAAAAATACTGACATGTTTTCATTATATTATCCATCCATTCCCTGAGCTGCTTATCGTGGACAGGGTGTCCCAGCACTCATATGTGGAGAAACACCCTGGGCAGGTCGCCAGTCCATCTCAGGAAACTCAAACAGTTCTTTCTTTTTTTCATTTATGCTTTCATTTATTAATTCATTCATTCATTATATTTTAATGCCTACATATATATATTTTTTTCTATTATTATAAATTATCATTTTTTATGTATCATTTATATTTTTCACTTATATACCTTTATAAGATTTTATGTATATTTTTCTAAATATATTTATTTATTCATGTTGGATTATTTATATATCTTTGTATTTAATTGTATTTATTTCTTTGTTACTTTGTTTATTTTTATAATTTCTCTCTTTTCCTGTTTCTTTCTCAGGTCCACTGGTGGGCAGGCAGATTTACCGGTTCAGTGAGGAGGGCCTGGTGAACGCTCGCTTTGACTACAGCTACAACAATTTCCGGGTGACCAGCATGCAGGCCATGATCAATGAGACCCCGCTCCCCATTGACCTCTACCGCTACGTGGATGTGTCGGGCCGCCTCGAGCAGTTCGGCAAGTTCAGCGTCATCAGCTATGACCTCAATCAAGTCATTACCACACATGCCATGAAGCACACCAAAATCTTCAACCCCAATGGGCAGGTAGTGGAGGTACAGTATGAGATACTCAAGGCCATCGCCTTCTGGATGACGCTGCAGTATGACAGTCTGGGACGCATCACCAACTGCGACATCCGCATCGGTGTGGATGGGAACATCACGCGCCGCTCCTATGAGTATGATGCTGACGGGCAGCTTCAGTCAGTTGCCGTCGATGACCGGCCGCAGTGGCGCTACAGCTATGACCTAAACGGCAACATCAACTTGTTGAGTCATGGCAATAGCGCTAGGTTAACACCACTGCGTTACGACTTGCGGGACAGAATCACAAGGCTAGGTGAGATCCAGTACCGGACAGACGATGATGGATTCCTGCGTGTCCGTGGGAACTTGGTCTTCGATTATACTTCCAATGGCCTCCTGGCGGGGGCACAGGACCGGGACACGGGGAAGCGGGTCTGGTATCGCTACGATGGCCTGGGAAGGCGAGTTTCAAGCCGAAGTAGTGACGGAACACTTGTGCAGTTTTTCTATGCCGACTTCACTGAACCCACCAGGGTCACCCACTTGTACAACCACACAGCCTCTGAAATAACCTCCCTCTACTACGATCTGCAGGGCCACCTGATTGCCATGGAGATGAGTAGTGGGCAAGAGTTTTACTTAGCATGCGACGCGGCAGGAACTCCACTAGCCGTCTTCAGCAGTCGGGGAGATGTGGTCAAGCAGCTTCGTTACACGCCGTACGGTGATGTCTATAGAGACTCCAACCCATCCTTCCAGCTCTTGTTCGGCTTCCAGGGCGGCCTCTATGACCCCCTGACCCGGCTGGTGCATCTTGGTCGCCGTGACTATGATGTGGTTGCTGGAAGATGGACCACACCCAATCATGACCTGTGGGCGGAGGTGAGCATGGACCCCAAGCCTTTCAACCTGTACGCTTTCAAGAACAACTACCCTCTCGGTGTCCTGCAAGATGTCACCAGGTTCACAACAGGTGAGAAACGAGTAACTGCGTCCCAGTTCAACCCCGCGCTACCCTGAGAATGTTTGCACTAACAAGGAGATTCAGTACAATATTTAAGAAATGGGGGACCTGTTCCTTTGGACAGAAGGGAAAAAAGGCTTTCCAAGTGTCAAAAAAGAAAAAAAATATATATATATATTGCCAACATTTAAGATATTTCCCATTGTTCAGGGATGGGTTTTAAGTGGAAGTGAAAGGACAGAAATGGCCTATCAAGAAACCAACAAAACTAGAAGTGAGACATGGACAGGACTAATCTTGATTCAACTTTGATTCCTGCATGCAGTTTGGTTCCTCATGTCACCAATGTGGTGTTTAGAGACGAGGCCCCATAATCATGGGTTAAGATTCGCAGAAGTTGCACCGAGGTTCCCTTGAGCAAGGTACCATCACCATCACTGCTCCCTGGGTGCTGGATAAATCTGCTGGACGGTGTGTGGGGGTAAAATACAGAGGATGCATTTGGTTGTGGTCACAAATAGTCACTTTTGCTTTCACTTAAGGCGAACCTTAGACTGTTTAGAATTTCAAATGGCAGTTTATCACCGGCACTGAGATTTAGGCTTAATGAAAAAATACAGACAACCCAAAAATTCTCGTCTGTAATATGTATCAGATGTTAATCAGTCATCTTTTATATAAGCTGTGTCCCCGACACCTTCCATCTCCTGCAGATATCAGCAGCTGGCTGCAGCTGTTTGGGTTCCAGCTTCACAACGTGGTGCCAGGGTTCCCCAAGCTGCCGGTGGAGAACACAGAGCAAACGTACGAGATGATGAATGTTCAGAGCCGCACACACAGCTGGGACCCTAGCAGGGTAAGCTGGGACACAAACACACGCAAAAGTTTATTGACTTGTGATAATGTTATAAATGCCTGTAGCAACCCAGGTTCTTTTAAGCCTTGGAGTAGAACTCACCCAGAATTCACACACACAGAGCAAAACAGAAGTGTAGATATTTTCTGTTTTACTAAACCACAATGATGTATAAATTTAAAAATGTTTTTTTAAATAAATAACATACACATCCTTAATAACTTTGGCATTATTTTAGATTATTCATAATTTCATTTATTTTATTAGTCTTTTTTACCATTCTTTCTTAGTTTAGTTTAGTCTGTTTATTTATGAATACATTTCTGAAAGAGTGAAGAGGCAATAAATAATGCTTACCTTTTTTATATATATATATATATATATATAAATGTGTTATGTGTGTGTGTGTGTGTGTTTAGTATATATATATATATATATATATATATATGTATATATACAGTACTGTAAAAGTTTTACAGGTGTGAAATGCTAAACAAAGAATGGTCTTAGAATAATAGTTTTTGAAGGAACTCGGCTATTGAAGAAAACCAAACATGACTGGTAAGTTTTCAACCACATGACATTGATCATCAAAGCACCTGTTTGGTAAAATTGGTTGATCATATACCACTGTAATCCTCCAAAAATCCCTGACCTCGGCAAAAAGTGTACTCTAGAAGAATTGATGTTGTCGAAGGCAGCAACAACCATTGATTTGATTTAGATTTTTCTTGTTTGCTCATACTTGCATTTAAATTGATAAAAATAAACAATCATTATTTATATTTGGAAATGTTTCTTTGTGTGTGTGTGTGTGTGTGTGTTTGTGTATATATATATATATATATATATATATATATATATATATATATATATATATATATATATAAAATTATTTTATTTTATTTTTTTCTCTCTCTCTGTCTCCCCAGGTTGTCCTCGGTATCCAATGTGAGCTTCAGAAACTCCTGCAGAACTTCATCTCACTGGACCGCCTCCCCATGGCACAGGCCAGCGGCAGGCCAGGAGGCCATCGGGGCCAGAGCCCTCGATTCTCTGCACTCTCCTCCATCTTTGGCAAAGGTGTGAAGTTTGCCGTCCATGCTGATGGGACAGTCAGCGCTGAGATCATTGGGGTAGCCAGTGAGGATAGCCGGCGGGTTGCCGCAGTGATGAATGGCGCCACCTACCTGCGGGGCTTGCGCTTCACCATGGACGGCCGGGACACACACTACTTCACCAAAGACGGCCCACTGGAGGTGGACCTGGGTGTGGTCTGGGGTGGAAGTGGATCTCCTGGAGGAGGGGCCAGGGTCCTTGAAAACGGGGTCAATGTTTCTGTCTCTCAGATGAGCGCAGTGGTTGCTGGGGAAACAAGGAGATTCGCAGACTTGGTCCTCCAGCAGGGGGCGCTGTGCTTCAACATCCGATATGGAGCCACGCCTGATGAAGAACGAACACGAGTGCTAGAGGGGGCTCGGGTCCGAGCAGTGAGGGGGGCGTGGCTGTTGGAACAGAGACGGGTCCGGGACGGCGAGGGAGGGGCAACTGTGTGGACCAATAAGGAGAGGGAGGTGCTTCTGTCAGAGGGGCAAGTCTCAGGATATGATGGATTTTACGTCTTGCCGGTAGAACAGCACCCTGAGCTAGCAGACAGTCCATATAACATACAGCTGATCAAACAGACAGACGCTGGCCGCAGGTAACGGCGGTGCACACATACACAGCTATAGCAGGGACACCCTGTTCCTGTCCTGGAGGACACACTCCACAGTTTAGTGACTTCCCATGCTCATGTGATCCACACAGGTTGTAATTCACGACACAGAATCTAGAAGGTGACTGTTTATCTTCTATAATGTTAGTTTGATCAGTGTGGACATTCTGACAGATTGGAAATGTAAGGGGCGACATGGCTTCAAGAAATCACCTTTTTCAATGACAACAGCAACAAAAGGGAGAGTAACCAAAGAAAATTTGACCCAGTGCTGTCGCCTAGTGCTGTCCAATCCGAATACAACAATTAATACAAATAATATTAAACATTTATAAAAAGAAACATCATTAGCTTAAGCTCTGTTCTCTATTTTTGAGCAGGGAAATCACCAAACCATGCTGGACACTGGCCTCCGGGACTAGATTGGACAACGCCCTATAGCATCGCAGCTTATTTTTGCTTTTTTATGACATTGACAAATCAAGAAAGACTCATCTTTGAAATGTGACAAATGATGGTATTGGTTTTTTTTTTAAGATGTGCACTCTTTGCCAGTGTCTTGTTTCTTTTTTTATTTTAAGTTCCTGTGTTCATGTTTAATTGGAATACTGCTGTGGCTTAGTGGTTCCTGCTCACACAGAGCCCTCTGTTTGGAATCTAAGATTTCTCTGAACATATGGGACGAAGACAAGAACGTTCCCCTTGTGAATGGACCTTGTTATTAATCTGGAGTTTTTAACCAGTCTTCAGTGTTACTAATCTAGATGATTGGACTGGATGTAAGATTCAAGACAACTGGATGTAAGTGTCAAAAATGAAAGAAACCAGGATGTCGTTTTCAGACCTGTTTGGGATCAAAAATTCCTCACTGAGTCAAAAACAATGGAATTTTTCACATCTCACACTTTTGGAACGTCCCGCTGGATTTGCCGTCCAGCTAACACCTACAGGAATCACTGTTTTTTAAATTCCCTTCCAGAACCATAGGTTCAAATCACCCTCCGTTAAAGCAGCCTTCCAGAATCACGTATTCACTCAGATTTAAGGTCATGGTCTTGGTTTTTAATTGCCTTTCTGGAATTATCAGCCTTGAGGATTCCGCATTTTCAGACCCTTTCCAGAATTTCCATCACTTGAATGTCCTTGGTTCGAATGACCTTCGTCACTGGTTCAAACTGCCTTCCCCAATCACTGGTTCAGATGGCTTTTTGGAACCCTTGTTTCAGACTTCCTTCCGGAATCACAGATCCACACACTTTTCCGGAAGTGCTGGTTCAGAATCCCTTCCAGTACTGCTTGCCCAGACTCCCTTCCAGACACTGGTTCAGATCCCCTCTGGAAGTCCTCGTTCAGACTCCATTTCCAAGCACTGGATCAAATGGCCTTCCGGGATCCTTGCTTGAATGGCCTTCCAAAGTCGTTCATTTAACATCCTCCCTCTTGAAACTTCCTTCCTGAATCATCCGGTTTTCTATGTGTTTAAATAGGCTTTTCAGAACAGCCTTCCAGAATCCTGGGAATCTGCTGCTGACTGTGTGGCCGTTGCTGCCTCCAAACTACTGATCGCAACTGTGATGCTAGGAGACACAGGGAGATGTATATAGTTCCTTAGCAAGTGCTCAATGTCATGTTGGACTGCTTCAGCTCTAGAACCGGATGATTTCAGGTTCATCTGGGATTTCCTTCACGGGAAAACCCAATCAAGGAACCTGGACACTGGAAGTATCTACGGACTAGAGGAGCGTTCATAAAGCTGATCTACACAAGCTGTTAAATAGCTTAGTAAACAAGAACAAAAAAAGGTGTTTTTGATAAAATTGTGTACTTTTTGATATGTAGAGATACGAAATGTTATCTATGTGGAACTCGTGCCTTTCCGCTCTGATGGAAAACGATAGCAAGTATGGAGATGTAAATCACACACACATTGTATGTTTGAGTGTTATGTTCAAGCTGTGTTTTTAAAGGATGTTTTATGACTCAACAGTTCCAAAAAAGTGCAAAGGAAAGAAATCTGAATGTGCATCTGTTTATAGATCTGAAATGGAATGAAAATGATTTGTTTGGACCATATCTATTGGGTACCAGTGTCTGCTTACCTGCGCACGTGCTCTCGTTATAATTGCTTTTGACCGTCTTTCCTAGATGCATCTTTGGGTCAGCCATTTATTTGTGCTAATTTCTTCCTTAGGCCAAATATTGGGATTACTCTGAGCATCCGAGACCCTATTTACATCCTCTAACCACTCCTTTAAAAGACACGATTACTGTTTATTTGCTGAATTTAATCCAATGAGAAAATCATATAAAATGTGAGAATGTAAAACATGTTAAATTCTGCAAATAAATAGAACTTAAAAGTTGCAGAAATATGCTATATTTATTTTTGTTGGTTTTGAAAATTCATAAAACATTTATAAACAGTTTATAAAAGAAAAGGTTTAAAAAATATACTGGTGAAGGTAGATAATGAAGTGTTTTTCATCATTTATTTTCTGCAAATTCCCATTTTGCTTTAATTGTTTTTATATTTATTGTTTATTAGATAACTGGTTCAAATGCACACACTACATGCCTAGTTTCACATCCATCATGTGAAAAATTTTAATAACTTTTATGGTAAAGAGATTTCACCGCTGTTCCAACACTTCATATCTACTAATCACCTTAAATATACACTTTCAAAAAAATAAGGTACCGAACTGTCCACCAAACTGCCCCATACACAACCTTAACTCACAGGCTTCCTATTTTACCTGCACAGTATCTTTATTTCTTTTGAGATTATAATAAAGATATAATAATTTCGTTAACACCACCTTATGGTCAAAGTCATAGAGCTAATGTCCTCTCTCACCAGATCCATAAACTTCCTCTTTGTCCTTCCTCTTCTCCACCTGCCTCCAGCCTCCCAGCACTCTCTTCTTCACTTCTCTCCTTGTTACTCTGAACTATCCACCTCGAATATTTAAACTCCATCTTCACTACCTTTAACCCCTCCATCCTCACCTCTCCACTTTCCTCCCTTTCATTTACACTCATGTATTCATGAGCAGACCTCTCCAGGGTCTCCTCAAACTGCTCCCCACTCTCAACAAAGATCAGAATGTCACCTACAAATATATTCCACGGGGACTCGTGTCTGATGTCTCCCCTAAGGCCTGTCAATCTGTCCATCACCATTGCAAATAAGAATAGGCTCAGCAGTGATACTCTGTGTTATCCTGTTTCTACATTAAATTCATCCATCAGTCCTTCTGCAGTGACCTCACCACTGCCACACTGCCCTCAGATGATTTATTAATGTCTTTGTAAGTTTATATAACCTGCCATAAAAGGCTTATGTAGGGTCATGTAGTCTTCAGACCCCACCCTACAGTAAAGTGTTAACAACTTATTTCTGGATATTTTTTTCAAGCCATTTCTTAGTGTTTTGTTCTTTTAGTGGATAATTTTGTGTGTTTGAGGACTTAAGCAGACAAACATTAGTAAAGAATGTTTTAGTAAACAAGTAAAACATTAAGTTAAATGCTAATTTTATTAGAATCTTTTTAGAAAAAGAAAAATCAAATATCAAGAATATCAAATGTTTTCCATCATTCAAAAAAATTTAAATATCCTGGTTACATCTAAGAGCTTCTATCATGAGATTGTTTCTTGTACTAGATAATGGCTAGTATGACGGGTGACCCAAACAGAACTTGGGCCTTGTTATGAGCAAAACTTTTTGATCATCATTTATACACCAAGTGCCCAAATGTTTTCCTGATATTCTAGAATTTGAAGTCAGCTCTTTACCTGATGTCCTAGAATTTGAGGAAAATATTTTTGCTGATGGTTTGCAGTTTGAATTAAGATCTTTTGATGTTCTCAAATTTAAAGTCAGATCTTCTGGCAGTATTCTAGAATTTGAAAGTGGATCCATTGCCAGTGTTCTACAACTTGAAATCAGATCGTTTTCCAATGTTTCGATGTTTAAAGACAAATTTTTTGCTAATGTTCTAGAAGGCAGATCTTTACCTGATTTATGTTTTGAAGACAGACCTTTTTCAGATGTTCTAGAGTTTGAAGAAGAATTTTTTGCCAGTGTTCTGGAACTTAAAGAAGTTCAGTGTTGGTGTTCAGTACAAATTCAGTCCTTTTGTGGATGTTCTAGAATTTGAAGTAAGCTGAACTAAAGGTTTTCATGATTTCTGAGCTCAACAAGCAAGACCTCAAAACAACTTCAGCCACCAAGAACCTCAGACTTTACTTCCTAATCATCAGAAGATTGCTGTTCAGAACCATTTAAGTTAAGAACATCTGTTGAAAATTGGCATTCATATATAACTTTTAAAACGCCAAACCCTTTTAGTTCTCAGAAAGGTTTGGTGGAGAACATGCATTGGGCTAACAGAGTCTGAAAGGTTTTTTTTTAATAAACCAGAGAGCATGTTCTAGTAAATAAAAGTGAAATAAAGCTGATGGTGGTCCAAGGAGCTGGACTGTCCCTCTTGGATATTTCAGAGCTTCCTGGATCCAGTCCTGGTGGAACCACAATCACCATTTGTTTGTGTTCTCACTACACATCAGACCCAAGAGAAGCTTTAAACATTTCTAGATATGAAAGTGTGAGTGTGGGTTGCTCAGGACTAGAACCAGGATTTTTTCAGAGCAGAGGAGGCACTTTATATTTCAAGTAATTTGGGCATCAAGACTTTTTTTTTTAAATAAAGGTGTAAATTGTAATTCCAGCCTGTTTGTGTTTTTCTCCTATAGCAAACTTCTGTTAGAGTTCATGACAAACAAACCACCATATTAACTGTCCAGAACTGAAGGCTTTAAGAGAACTTCAGTCTGTTCAAGAGGAAATCTAGGCAAAACATCTGGACAGAACTTTAAAACTTACTTCAACTGCTCAAATGATTCTTTTGTTCTAGAATTTAAAGATGTTTTAATGCAAAACATCAACAAAAGGTTGATATTCTAGTCTTTAGCCAGAGTTATTAGTGCAGTCTGTTTTGCACTGTATAGAGTTTGATCTGCTAAGAGGAAACTGCTGGTTTCAAGAAGGAAATGATGATCTGATAACACTCTTAAACTGAGCTAGAGGCAAACTGGTTCCACTTTAAAAAAATGATCACGTTGGTCATTAAAAACGAATCTCTCGCATCCGCACTCGCTCTCCGTGCCGAGAGAAAAACCATTTATTTTTTGAGCACAAAAGAAAACGTTTATTTATAAGTAAACCATGTGAGAGGGTACAGAGACCTGAGCAACAGATTACTGGTAGATTTATTGTGGCCTGGCCTTGACTTTCCTGTTGTGTTGCCACTGTACAGGGGGCTGAGGGCGATTACTGTGGCAGTGGTTGTTGGTAACCGGATAAAGGAGGGGCGTGGCGATGCCTTGGTCTGGGCTCTGGAAAGCTGTGATGAGGTTTCTGAGTTTCCGAAAGAGCCGTTCCTTCACACCTGGAGCTGTCTATAGAGGGGAGGAAGACGATGAGACATGGACAATGATGTCATAATGATGTCACAAGGATGTCACCTCCTCTAGAAGACCTGAGTAAACGCTGCTGTTCACCAGAAATCATTGTAATTATGAAACGATCTGTGAAATCAGCAAAACTACTTTTGAGCTATGTTAACTACTAAGGGGAAAAAAAGTAATTAAAAAATGTAAAAATTATCCAATTACAAATTAAAATTTAAAGCATAACATTTGAAAATGTATTTTAGATTATTATTATTATTATTAACAAATATTTTTTAATTGCATTGCTTGTAAATAGCCATGATCTCATGCAATTTGGACTTTTTCATCGATCAACTGCACTTTTATCAAATGTATATCAATACAGGAAAATGTCTATCATTACAGGAAACCTTTTACTTATTTCTTTAAATAAGCAAAAATCGGCTTCATAAAAATAAACCTTAAAAAAGATCAAAAAAGATAAACACTTCTCTTGCAGTGACATATCTACATATCTAGGTACCAGTAAACATCAGTAAGTGGTTTTACCCCAATGGCCAATTGTTTGTCTTAAAATAACTGTTTGCATATCATTTTCTCACTTATTTAAAGAAGAATTTATATTTTCACTGTGCAAATTATGTAAATAAAAAAATTTAAGATGTTTTATTCAGCATAGGTTAAAAGCAGGATTAATACTGTGATTTTACAATATAAAAAAATTATAAAACCAAAAATTATATTTAACACAGTTCACAGTTCAGATTTACCATAAAAACATTGTTTACGTCTTAAAACAAAGTTGTATACTTCTGCTCATGGTCTTTAAATGAAGCTTGTTCTGATTATCTGCAGTTACAGAAACATGTAATCTGCTTCACTAAACCAGAGTGAGATTTTTCCACTCACTCTGAACATGTCTCACACAGAGGTCATGAAAAAACAAGAACTCGGTCGTATGACGAAAATCAACCAAGACATGTTTACTTTCACAGGTTCTGAAACCTGAAGAGCTTCATGTTCACAATATTGGTTCCTCACTCTGACCTTTACTGAGAAGTGCACTCCAAACACACTCCAGAAATTAGGTTGTGCCTAATAAAGTGTCCAGAAAGTCTCATCACAAGGGGTGTTTCTAATAAAGCCAACTTGTATTCTGTATTTAGACTCTGAGTGTCTGTTCTCTCTCTCTCTCTCTCTCTCTCTCTCTCTCTCTCTCTCTCTCTTTCTCTCTCTCTCCCTCTCTCTCTCTCTCTCTCTTACCTCTGTTTTCCACAATTTGCCATCTATCTGGAAAAGCCTGTAGGTGAACACACACTGATTGTACCTGCACATCACAAACAGACAGAAGTCAACAAACAGAGACAGAATCACACTCAGAAATATCAAAATTGAAATGTGGATTAAAACTTTCCATTTAAATCCCGGCATTATCTCATCAGGCAGATCAAACTGGCTGTCCTGGACCTACTTTGAGGAACATTTGTTAGGACCACAAATTAAACTGCATATTAATCTGCACATGTGATTTTCATGTGAGCTGTTGGTTTCAGTTTGAAGTTTTGGATAAAGTGATAGTTCCCCTTCTAGGAAACATTACTCAGAGTGAAGAATTGCAAACGTATTTGAATGAAGTGATATATGAAGTGAAAGTGACTATTCTTGTCATTGTGAACCAGCACTCAGTGAGACTCTGCTTTTCACCTACATACACCAAAGCACCCGGAGAGCAGTGATGGGAACGATCCCTTGCTCAAGGGTACCTCAGGGCAACCTTCCAATCCTGTGGCCTCATCCCTAAACACTAAGCCACCACTGCTGCCCATATTTATATATATAATTTAATTATTATATAGATATATATAATGTTCAATATTTATTTCTTTCGATAGATAGATAGATAGATAGATAGATAGATGGATGGATGGATGGATGGATGGATAGACAGATAGATAGATGGATGGACGGATGGGCGGACAGACGGACAGACTGACAGACGGACGGATGGACAGACAGCACTGCTTTAATCATTGTATGTTTTCGATCTTTCAGTTGATTTTATAATAAAGTTAGTTCCAGGTTGAGTGAGTTATTTGAGTTCATTGAGTGAGTGAGTTTAGTAAAACCCCAATAGATTAAAGGTTGTGGATCTCTGGAATCGTACTCACAGTACACAGATGCAGTAAGTGTCTGGTACACTCTCACTGTCCCTGATGAGGAAACTGCCATCCCGTCCATCTGAACCCAGCAGTTCCTCCGCTCGGTACTTACTGATGGAGCCGTGATACATGTCCAGCTCCTCCATTCTGACTATCACACACACACACACTGAGTGAGCTCAGAGCACATTTCACTCCTTGATCGCAAAACACACACAGCCATGTCATAGGACAGCGAGACAGATGCCGCCTACCTCACATTCACACACACACACACACACACACACACACACGCACAGAAGGGCCCCTGACAGGAAATGTTTCACACACCCTCGTCCTAAGTGGCTACTTTTGTACATTGCACATTAACCCTAAATTATCTTCAAATATTAGGCAAGAAGTTGACTTCTCTGTTGGGCTGTTCTGACTTTTAGATTTAAAAATATAATTTTTTTGATTTTTTAGAATAGAGTATTTGTTGTATAGAAATACAGACATATAGCCATTTAAGGCCATATAGTGTGACATGAACTAACTGCATGTAGAGCTAAAACTGAATCCAGTTCTCTCAAAATAACACAGTTTATCATTGTTATAAAGTAAACATTTCATTTATCAAATTTATTACAGTTTATATTATCTTTTATATCACTATATATTATTATACTTTGTTTAAAGCATCTTTGGCAGCAGTGATGGCCTCATGTCTTCTTGAAAGTCTATCTTTCCCTCTGTCCTCTCTCACAGCCACTGTGGATGAAAAGCCACATCATGTTTGATTGACTTCTTCAGCTTCTTCTTTCAGCTGCTCACGCTAGTTGATGCACAACTGTCTCCATGTATTCCTGTCCTCTGCATCTACTTCCTTCAAACTGACCCCCTGCACGTCCTCTCTCACCATGTCCTCTTTCTCCTTCTTCTTCTCCTCTTCTCTGGCAGCTCCATCCTCAACATCCTTCTCCTGATATACTCATTGTCTCTCCTCTGGACATTTCCAGACTAACACAGTCTTACTTCTCTCACTTTGTCCCCAAAACGTCCAACCTGAGCTGTCCCTCTAATATACTAATTTCTAATCCTGTCCATCCTTGTCACGCCCAGTGAAAATCTCAATATCTTTAACTCTGACACCTCCAGCTCTGCCTCCTGCCTTTTCATCAGTGCCACCATCTCCAACCCATATAACATAGCTGGTCCTACTATCGTCCCGTATACTTTCACTTTCACTCTTGCTCCATCCATTCCAGCCTGGATAAAATATATGTAAATATAACTTTTTAAATATCAGAAATATGAACAAAACACACACTTGATCAATTACATTCGTGTTTGGGACCACAAGGCCAACCACCCACACACACTTATCCACCATGGGGTTCTTCCTTTAACACATGTTCAGCCAGTTTCAAGCCAAAACAAAGTGCTATATAACAAACCACCAGCAGGGAAGTGAGCTCAAGATCTCAGAGTCAGGTTTGCAGGTAGGCCAGTCCCACCAGAGCCTAAAATTTAACATTTACATTCGCGGCATGTAGCAGATGCTTGTATCCAGAACGACTTCTATGTCCTGATTACAGGGACAGTCCCACTGGAGCAATTCAGGGTTAAGGGACTTGTTCAGGAGGCCAATGGTGAAAGTACTACAGATGGGAGCCCATCAGGTCCTTTCAGCGGGACCAAGCTGCTGGTTTGGGAACGTCCGGTGCCGTTCCTAGGTCCTGTAAGAGCCCTACCCCGACGGGGCACTAGGGGGAGCCACACCGCTGTTGGGAGACCAGCCAGTCAGGCGCAGTAATCAACAGTGATTCGGGTCACCTGTGCTCTGACTCATATAAAGGGAGGGAAAACAATTCAGAGTTGCTGGGTTGTTTTATGACACAGATGGTAATTTGGTAACTCTCCCTGTCTCCCTGTCTCCCTGTCTCCCTGTCTCCCTGTCTCCCTGTCTCCCTGTCTCCCTGAAGTTTGTTTTTCCCCTGTTTTGAGCCTTTTTGACTCCACTCCTTTTAGTCTTGTCGATTCCACCCCTTTTGAGCCTTTTGATTTCTCCCCTGTTTTGAGCCTTTTGTTTTCCTCCCGTTTTTTGGATTTGTTTTGTGGTAGCTCGGGTGTCCTTGTGTATTTTGGGTACTGGCAGCTTCAGGTGTTGCATTTGGGCCCTAACCCAGTGTGACTCCCTGTGCTCTCAGTGAGTCACACCGTTACACTTAATTTACTACAAGCTGCTTCTCATCACGTTTAAAGCCCTTCATGGATCTGCCCCTCCATACGTCACTGAACTACTCTATTCATACACTTCAGCCTGTTCACCCCTCCGGTACCGGTTTACTCACAGTTCCTAAATTCAGGTTAACTGTCATGGTGGTCATTTAGTGTTGCTGTCCCTAAACTCTGGAATTCCCTCCCTCAAAACTTGCGCCTAACATCCTCTCTGTCTCTCTTAAAAACATATCTATTCAGTCTGGTATTTCACTTCTCCCCATTCTTGATTTCTGCTTGTCACTGTCTTTGTTTTTTTGTTTGTTTGTTAACTGTTTGGTTTATTTTTTTTTCTTTGCTCTGTAAAGTGACCTTTTGGTTTGAGAGGTGCTATATAAATAAAAGTTATTAATTTATACACCCACGTTTATATAGACTGCAGTTGTGAAACACAAATATTCCCACAAGAGGGCAGTATTTCTACAGTCAGAGACTAAAGTCCCCTCAAACACATTCACTTGACTGTATATACATTTATAAAGTTTTCTACTAAACGTTAAAAGGGCACATCCACTGATTTACCAAAATACCCCTTATTTGTGGGTTTGGTAAAAAATGATTCAGATTTCTGTTCTTGGGGTGGTGAATGGAACCAGATGTCACAAATCTGTGCCTTTAATTAATTCTAGTGAACACCAGTGAAGCTCTACGTGTCTCTCTGTTCTCTCTGGATGTCCCTGGGTATCTCTGAGCCTCACAACGTCTTGTATGTATCCCTCCACCATGAACAGGTTCAGTTTTAGTCCAGATTCTTCTCCAAACTCATCTCAGACATCAGGCAGTGTCTTCACATCTGTGAGGACATTCAGACGTCTGGTTCCATTCACCACCACTGTGAACTAGTATGACTCAGTTCTAGGATGTAGCATCTCACCAAATCCAGGGTGAACACATTTCATGCCTGAAACAGTTAATTATGAAGAAATTTGGGAAAATGGAGGTTCTCCTTAAGGTCCTACTGCAAAGCAGCCAAGAAAAGCACAAACACTGAAACTGTTTTGTAAAAGATATAACGTTCAGCAGTTCCTTATCTACATTTCATGTGTGTGTGTTTAGACAAGTTTAGATCGATGACGTAATTACAGTCTGTGCAGATTTTTACGTTACTTACATTCCCTTCAGATTAGCAGCCTGAGGCACTGGAATATTACATTACATTTACAATTATGGCATTTAGCAGATGCTCTTATTCTTATTTGAACCTGCAACCTCTTGACCCATAAGTCCATAAGTCCGTACCACTAGACCACAACCACCCATACTCAGGCGGTCGTGGTTATGATTGCAATATTCATGCCAAAGATCAAGGTCAGCTCAGACCCAGCATGTTTAAAGCTTCTCGAAGCAGGAGTGCTCTTCAGGGATCAGATTCCTCTCTGATTTATGAGTATTTGGATGTGAGCAGACACTAGATCAGCCCTCCTATACTGTATGAACCCCTGGGTTCTTCAGGGGGCATTCACGCTGTGGCAAATCAGAGTTTCCTTCTCAACTGCTGGTCACGGGTAACAGGATTGCAGATGAAGGGAAACAAATGGAGCCCTAAAATGTACTGTTAATTAATCTTACATTAATGCAAAGGATGCAAACAAATACTCTTATGTGGTTTATGCCTTTATAATGGTCACAATGTGCAGGGAGTGGAGGAGGTGAAGGGAGAGGAGTTTAAATACTCGGGGTGGACAGTTCAGAGTAACGGTGAGTGTGGAAGAGAGGAGAAGAAGAGAGTGCAGGCAGGTTGGAATGGGTGGAGAACAGTGACAGGAGTGATCTGTGACAGACGGGGACCAGCAAGGGAAAGGGAAGATTGACAGGACAGTAGTGAGACCAGCTATGTTATATGGGTTGGAGACAGTAGTCAGACCAGCTATGCTATATGGGTTGGAGATATGTATATCTCCATGCTATATGCAGGTGGTGGAGCTGGAGGCGTCAGAGTTAAAGAGGCTGAGATTTGCATTAGGAGGGACAAGGATGGACAGGATTAGGATGGAGTATTTAAGAGGGACGGTTCAGATTTGGAGACAAATTGAGAGAATTGATTGTGTTGATTTGGACATGTCCAGAGGAGAGACGAGGAGAAGGCTGTTGAGGATGGAACTGCTAGGAAAGAAGAGAAGTAGAAGGACAAAGAGGAGGTTTATGGATGTGATGAGAAGAAATGCATGTGTGAAAGAGGAAGATGAAGAGAACAGGCAGATGTGGAGGCAGATGACCTTGACCTCTAACAGGAGCAGCCGGAAGAGGAAGATAATTTGCACTCATTACTTTGAGTACATTTCAGTACTCATTTCATGCTGAGTAAAGTATCAGTTCCCCCACTTTCTTATTGTATTATGAGACGAACTAAAATTGGGAGTACTTCACCAATAAAAAAACAATGACTTTTCAAAGGTATAATCAAAGATATTATGAAGAATTAAAGTAAAAAACTAAAAGTAAAAAATATTTAACATTTAATGCATATCATATAAGACAAATACTTTTAAAACTGGGAGAAAAATAATCACAATATGTGTGATATTACTTTAAAAATTCTCCCAGACTTGATTAGCCTCGGAATACAAATAACTAATGTATAATGTTACCATGGTAACCAAAGCAGGACATAAATGTGTACTGTAGGAACACTTCTCCAGGCTTCTTGAAGGATGTCCCAAAACTCTTTGGACATCAACTGCCTTTTGTCTTTCTGTGGAGATGATCTCACACGGCTTCTGAAACTACTCAGGTACAGAGACTGTACTGAAAATGAGAGACAAAAACACTGTCCTTCAGGAAGATCTGGAGAACTGTTCAGGTACAGAGACTGTGCTAAAAATGAGAGACAAAAACACTGTCCTTCAGGAAGATCTGGAGAACTGCTCAGGTACAGACACTACTGAAAATGAGAGACAACAACACTGTCCTTCAGGAAGATCTGGAAAACTGTTCCTCAACAATACATTAAAAATACACTAATCTGCATATTTGGAAGTGAAATGTGAAGAAGTGAGGGGTTTAAGATTTTTGTGCAACCACACCAGGAATCTGGTTAATTATGAAGTTTGAGTTCAAAACCTTCAAATCTCCAAAACAGTGGCTTTTCAGGAGGAGATTAAGCCTATAATGGAGGTTGATGGTATAATTTTATACAAGACACTTATCCAAAACAGTTACAAAGTGGGCAACAAAACACAAAAATGCTGCAGTTTGAGGACAAGCATAAAGACAACAGCACTCTAGAACAAAGTAAACAACAAACCCAAAAGGCTTGTTAGCTTTTACTGATCATATATCGGTGCATAAATATCAGCTACATAACAAGGTGCATAAATAATAGCCTTTCATGCATGGAGTTAAAATACTGGCAAGGTGATCAAAATAGTGGATTTACATTCATACAATCAATGATTTCTGACCATTTTCCTCCAGACTTTCACTTTTCTTGGTTTTTAGTGAACTACTTAGGGTGTGAACTTGGTTACTTAGTGCCAAGTTATTCTTGGCTTAAATACATCAGGATAAAAGAATCAGAGCGTCACATTCAATCCAACGGGATCCTCAGAAGTTGCAGTTTTGGCTCATTAACAAATGCGCTCTCAGAAAAATGTGACTGGATTGTCACTTTGGTGGGACCTCTCACATCACTGGGGGTCCCATAAAGAGTTCATTTAGTTAGCGAACATAATTTCACCATTTTACGATGCTGATTTATTTTTTAAGGTTGCCCAACTCCAAACTTTCTATTTTACTGTTATATTTTAAAACTTAAGGTTACAAAATTGAATGTTTGAAGGCTTTTTCTGACAGTGTAGACTGATATCAGTTGCTCCCCTCTTGATCATATTTGAAGGGTCTAAACTCTTAGTCCAAAAACATTTATGTCCATGTATAAATAAGACAAAGGCAAAATGGCTGTTACTTTTGCGCCCCCCTCTTGGTGATTTCTTCATGTTGAAGAAAGTGGAAAATGGTCAGAAGTGCAACCTGTCGACAGAGAATTTAAGAAAATTCTTTAATGAAATTGTGACATTGTATATTTATGTGATTACTGTTAAAAAGAATGACATAACGACAGTAGTAACAGTCTTTCGGGTACTGAATATCAAATGAATTACTGTAGTTAAGCCTTTCAGCCACTAGAGGGCAGTTCAGAGGATGTTGCCAAGTTTGAGTGCTTGTTCATCACAATCAAATCTGCAAATCTGCTGTGTAGTTGTCCAATCAGGATGTTTTAATCTTTACTAGCTAGGTGGATGTTGCTTAAGCAACTTCTCCCATTGTGCAGGTCTTCAGGAGCTGGAATGAATTCCTTTTGTGTCCACCAGCATATTTAGGAAGAGAAATCATAATCAGATCAGTCATGTTCTGATTTACCAGGTTTGTGTGGAGAAGATCACTCTAGTCCTTCAAGGTTCTAGATAAATCACGGTGGTGGTGAACAGCAGCAGGACATGAAGAGTTAAAAGCTTCTGAAGTTTGTGCCCCGTATTTTCCCACTTTATATCTTGAACAGGGTTTGCACATTTGCACTTGCACCTAGCCAGTCAGTTGATTAGCAAGCATTAGAAGAAAGCATATTAGCCTTCTGGAATATGTGCTCCTCCAACCTGCACTGATGGTTGTAGTTTGGCCTCCTGGCTACTAGGGGCCGCCATTTTGGGGCAGGCTTTCCAAATTGCCAAAGTCTCTGACGTCGCTGAGCTTGCGGGAGAAGGAGCTGAGGCGTGTGCTGATGGAGTCCCGCTTTTGCGTCAGCCTGGGCACCTTTTCCTCATAGAGTCGACAGAGTTGCTCCCGGAAGTGGTTTCCAACAAAGCAGTACAGGAAGGGGTTGATGGCCGAGTTGGAAAAACCCAGGCAGAGCGAGACAGGCAGCAGGGTGCCAACCACTTGATCTGTTCTGCAGCTTAGGGCCACACCAAGGTCCTTCAGTGCCCCCAGGAAGGTCACCACATGGAAGGTACACCAGCACAGGAAGAATGCAAGGACGACAGCGACAACCATGCGCAAAACGCGGTCTAACCGGGCCGTGTCTTGGTCCAGAACATCAGGGGCGGCCAGAAGGTGGCGGCCGATGCGGGTGTAGCAGGTTGCCATGATGGCAAAGGGCAGCAGGAAGCCCAGGGTGTTCTTAGCCAGGTTTAGCCCTGGGTGCCAGAACTCATTGGGGTAGATCATGACGCACCCTGTCACATTTAGGCTGTGGATCTGGTGCGTGTCTCGGAAAACCAGTGTTGGGACGCTGGTCAGGACCGCTACCAGCCAGACACTGGCACTGATGGCACGGGCATGGCACACGCTCCGGGTGCTGAGCGGGTACACAATGGCGCGGTAACGGTCCACACTCATGCAGGTGATGAAGAAGACGCTGGCGTAGACGTTGATTGTCAGCAAGGAACCACAGAGTTTACACGCCAGCCTCCCGAAGACCCATTCGTAGTCCATGGAGTAGTAAACGGCCCAAAAAGGAAGGCTGCAGAGGAACAGCATGTCCGACGCTGCAAGATTAATCAAGTACGTATTCGCCACGGTCCGTCGTGAAGAGCACTGGCAGTACACACAGAAGACGAGCGCATTGCCCAAGAATCCCAGTAGGAAAATGAAGGTGTAGAGGATGGGGACAAGACTCTTCTGGTACTGGGAAATCGTAGGTGAGAGATAGTCACAGGAGCTGTTTGGGCCATGATGCAAGGACTGGTGAACATCAGGAGAGGTCAGGTTGGTGTCCTTTTCCATGTTGACAGGTCAGTCATGCAGAGAACCTCGCGTGGATGGGAATGTTCTGCAGGGAAACAAAAACAACAGGGATGTGTTGGTGATGAAACATTTTATAGAACAGTCATTCATCAAGCAGCGTAATCCTTCACATTCATCATCCTAAAAAAAACTTCTCAAAGGAGGACTTGCGAAAGCTCTTGGCCACAGATTTGGTCAGAGAACCAGAGAAAGAGGGAGGGAGAGAGAGAGAGAGAGAGAGAGAGAGAGAGAGAGAGAGAGTCAGAATTGCTGCCAGGATCTCTCGTCTTGCCAAAAAAAGAAAAAGAGAGAAAAAAGCAGATTCCCACTGGTGGAGTCTCCAGTGACTCAAGTCGCGTGTGAAAGGGTTCAGATTCTTTACAAAAAGTGTGTGTGTGTGTGTGTGTGTGTGTGTGTGTTTACATAAATGCTGGAAGCGTCACGTTCCATTAGCTGCAGAGAGTTTGTCCCACAGTGTTACATAATAATGAGTGAATGTAGCAGAGGATTATAGACACACTGATACAAACAGCAGGAGTGATGCTCTCTCTCTCTCTCTCTCTCTCTCTCTCTCTCTCTCTCTCTCTCTCTCATTCTCTCTTTCTCTAGCTTTTCTCCTTCAGCACTTCTTTTTTCTAGCTCTTCTTTTTCCCTCTCCTTCTCTTTCTCCCTTTTCTCCCTCTTTCCTTCTCTCTATCTGTCTCTCTTTCCTGACAATCTTCTGGTGCTTCTCGCCACCTCCTCTTCTTTCTCTCCTCTCTCCCTGTTTCTCTCTCATTTTCCTGCTTTCTTATTCCCTTGTTTCCTCTCCTTGTCTTCCCTTCCTTCTCCTTTTCTGTCTGTCCATCAATATATTGCTATTGCTGTGGGTGAGGGTTTGTAAGTGTGTGTGTGTGTGTGTGTGTGTGTGTGTGAAATGTGGGTAAAGAGCAGATGTGTTTAACAGCCCTCTGCAGACCAGTCCTACAGCTGGTTTGCGTTAGTTTAGGTGGAGGGCACACGGAGGAATCTGATTGGCTAGTAAAGCTTAGGGGACCTTCTTATGGGGGGCTTTTCCTTTTCCAGGGCCTGAGAAACCCCCTTTCCAAAAAAACAAAAACAAAAAAAATCTACCCCTTATATTCTGCTTCGGGGGGGCCAAACAGGGGGCTCGGCAGGGACAGTTGCACAACGTGCAAATGGCGAGGAAAGGAGGACGAGTTTTACATGAAAGAAAAAAGATCAAAGCTAACATGTTTCCATTTATTTAGAATTTTATGTCATCTTTAAGTCAACAGGATCCCCCGCCTCCCAGTCTATGTAGGTATGTAGTCTATGTAAAACTATTTCACAGGAACAGGCTCATCTAGGCTACTAACTAAAAACAGCAGCTGATTATTTCCACCTTTTGAAGACAAAAAGGAGAAAAGTGATGAAGAAACAGTTTTAAATCTAGTATTTAATTTTTATTAATAAATACTGAATAATTAATAAAGAATGTGAAAAGAATTTAAAGTAGATATCTTTAATTATTTATGGTACTTACTAAATAATAGTCGATACTGAATCATTTATAGTAGTTCACGAATAATTTAGAATAGACCATAATTCATTGATAGGAGATACTGAGTAGAAGCTGATAAATTTACAGTAGGTTTAAATCATTTACAGTAGATTTATATAATTTATACTAAAACTGAATAATTTACACTACATTTATATAACTATACTGAATAGTTCATAGCCAATATTAATTCATAGCAGCTAATGAGTAATTCATAGTAAAATCATTCAACAATTTTTAGTATATTCACTATCACTTACAGCAATTTTAGAATAATTAATGTTAGATTTGCTTCATTTCAAAAGGATTTATATAATGTATAGCAGTTACTGCATAATTTATAGTAGATATTGAAAAATAGCAGATTAATATAATTGCTATTAGTTGTTTAATCAAATACAGTAGGTTATTTCTTGTAGATTTTGTTGAATATCTAGTAGATTTTAATGAGTTTTTACTAGACTTTGTTGAATTTCTTTTAGGTTTTGATGATTTACTCTGGACTGCAGGATATTAAAGGACGGCCGTCACGCTCATCAGTTAAACAATGTTTGCTTAGACTTGTGAGGTTTTGGGCTCCTCTCCCAGACTCACAGTCTCAGACAAAAAAAAATTCAGTGGCCAGTCCCCAGTGACGGTGCAGCCACATCCCAAACTGGGATTAAACCACATCTGTAAAATTGAACTCTTCAATCCAGTTTCTTAACTAGAGATTACCCATTTCCAGTAGGGACCTAAAAAAACCCAAATTTATCACTACTTTTTAAAATTATTTTAGTATTTCATGATAAATGGATTGATATAAGTGCTCTTTTTCAAATTAATTTATGAAATAAAAATGTATTATTTTTGTTACTTTCCTTGTCATAGTTGTATTTTGAGATTTTGTTTTTTTGGCCAGAATTTCCCTCCTTTGTGCTTTCACTCACTGGCCACTTTATTAGAAACCCTGACCATTTGCTGTCAAATTTATTGGAAACACCCACCTTGGGCTTCCATTTCCCAGCCAATATCCTGTCCATGATCAGAGACCTGCCCCCAATGAAGGAGACACACTGGGACACTGAACACTTGACTTCATGCCAGTGAGATGGAGCTTCCAAAGAGTGTCTCTGATAAAGACTTGTCTCATGGCTGTCTCTTTTTGTCCTGACACATCTTCACACTACGCTGAAAGTCTCATATCAGTCCAGAGGTCTAGAGCATTCTGTCTATGTCATGTGTTCTAAATCAGCGAGTTCCGGAATGTTTATCCTTGGAACGCCAGGGCAGGAGAATTCCGAGCGAAAAGCCCAAGAGGGGCCAATCAGAACACCTGTTCCGGGCCAGATTACAAGTCAAAGTCTGTCTGAATGAGCTTCAGCTCTGTGGTGATGATGTTTTGTCTACAGGGTTTAAAACCGCAGACCAGGCAGATCAAACTGGAGAACGTTGGGACCCTTATAAGGGAAGAAGGTGATAAAGTGAAGGGTACTGTGTGGAAACAGGGTCCACTGCATATTTTTCAAAACAATTTCAACCTCGTTTCATGAGAAGAAATCATTTCATCATTAGATTCTTCATTAAGGACTTGCATAACACGGCGCTCAAGAATAAATATTTCATTCTCCGTGTCTGCGAGAGTCGGTCCAGAGTATGGATGCTTTACTGTGTTCATAGAGGGACATGTTCAGTTTTAGGGAGCGCAAACCATACATTCATTAAAAGACAAGTGAATAAAAACAAGTCTGTACTTTTATACCTTTACTAAGGTGTAATGACATTAAATCGAGTTAAATCACTTTACATCAGGTTAAATCAAGATAAATCTGTTCAAATCTTGTTCAGTCAGGTTAAACCTGTTTATATCGGGTTAACTCTGATTAAGTCAGGTTAAATCAGGTTAACAAACAGTTGGTTAAATCCAGCTGTCCATCCGTCTACTTCAGTTTATATCTGTTTCAATCAAGGTAAATCAGACTCAAGTAGATTCAATTGGATAAAATGTATCACTTTAAGACAGGTTAAATCAGGTTTAAGCCAGGTTAAATCAGGTTTCAGTCAGGTTAAATCAGGTTTAAGACAGGTTAAATCAGGTTTCAGCCAGGTTAGATTAGGTTTAAAACAGGTTAAATCAAGCTAAATTAGGTTAAATAATTTTAAAATATGACATAAAATCTTAAATCTATCCAAACATTAAACTGGATTGAATCTAAACTCATTTGCATTTAAATTCTAAAGAGCAAAACGTAAGATCAAATCCAAACTTAAAATTTAGACTCTGCACTGAACTCAATAACACTGGACAATAACATTTTA
>CM029371.1:1830321-2080321 GCA_017165825.1 Hepsetus odoe
CCGCGCTCTGTTCTGACTCATTGGGGCTTAAATAGCAGCCCCAATGAAGCACACCTGTGCCTCCATGAGCCCAGGTGTGCTCAGTCAGTACAGAGCACCATCTGTCGTGCCCAACCGGAACCACAGGCACGACAGACTGTGACGGTAGCCCCCCCAAAAAGGCACAACTCCTGAGGCGCCAAAACACAGCCACGCCCTGAGCTGGGCCTCTGGGGGAGGCCAAACACAAAAACCCAAGCCTTACTGGGGCAAATGGCCAGGTCTATAAAGCAAACAAAATTCCAACCCAAAGGGATTTCTCTTAGTTAATCTCTGAAGCTCCTTCCTGGACCAGTCTTTGTCCGTTTTAGAGACCGCTCCATCCGTTTTCGAGTTCTTGTTGTCCTGCACCTGTTTCTCAGACTCGACACTAGAGTCACTGGAGGAATAGTCCGACTCGCTGGATAGCCTGGTCCTGAAGGAGTCTGAAGGGGAGCTAAACACAGAAGATTTCTGTGAGAAGGTTCAAAGAGGAAGGGTCTTTCACATAGTCCAAACTCGGCATCAAACCCCTGCCATCCTTGTTCTCCACATCTCTCATCGCAGAATCTACAGTGCAGAAGTTGTCGTTCACTTTCTTGAAATGAGACATGTCATTGCTGATGTTATTTTTTGGCTCCTCTTCTTAACCTTGCTTTTCGGCTGCTTGGAGCTCAGTGAGGCAGCATACCAGCTCTAGGTTCCACTGCAAGAATTTCCACATTGACTCCTCCACCTGCCACCCTGTTCTGAGTCTGCCGAATTGTGAGGGTAAACCGAAGGTAGGGTGTCTCTGATTGTGTTCTGAGCACCATTCTCAGAGTTCTCACATGGCTGCTCAACCTCTGGAATCTTTACCTGCTTCTCTATCAGACTGTTCCTCAGCTGCTCCGCTTAGGCATTAACCACCAAGGGTACCAGCATGCACTGGTGTCTGTGGAGTGAGTTGAGATTCCAAGATTGCCCATTTTGCTTCCATACCTCTGACTTGCTTCTCCAGCTCGGTGAGCTTACTGGCCTCACTTCGGGCTTTTCTCAGTTCAGCCTGCAGAGTGACGTTGTGGTCTTGCACCTGTTTCAGCTCTGCCCTGGTCTGATTCAGCTGTTCTTCCATAATGGCTACTTTAGCCTCCAGTTTCTCCTGAATGGTTGGGGTCTCTACTCTCCTCATTTTCTGGCATGCAGTTTGGTCCCTCTATTCATCCGTTCTCTCCAACCTCTCTCTTTGGACAACCATCACAGCTTGCAGCTTTATTCTGGAGACCTCTCTCTCTTTTCTGAATTTACTGCTCTTTCCTTGAAGCTCACCTTTGTCTTGAGCCAGAGCTTTTCTTTCTGTTTCCATGGTTTTGATATCCCTCTGACAAATGGACAAGAGTCCTTTGGTCCTCTCAAGCTGAGAAAGCAGATTGGGGATCCTTTCCTTGTGTTTCAACCTTGCATTCGTGACAGAGGCATTCACCTGTAGCATAGAGGCTTCTCTCTCTGTCAGCTGTTGGTGGAGCTTTGTCAGTAACTCCTCCTGCTGAGGGATCTGAACGTTCATGCAGCTGATTTGTTCATCTCCGAGGTGTGATTGGATTGTCCTTGCAGCTCTGATCCGTTTGGCCAGGTCCCTTGCCTGCTTTCTTCTGAATGACTTTTGCAAGCAAATTGCAGCATGTTTGAACAGCTGATACCTCTGCCTTTGTTGATGTCCAAACTTCCACCTTCTGAACCTCCTCTGAAGAAGACTTGCTGCCCAGCACTGCTTCTTGAAAAGAGATCTTTGCTTGGGCATTCTTACTGCAGCCTGAATAATGGTGGCAGCTTTGTGCATTGCAGCAACATTCTTTTGAACAGAATAACCCCTAAAAGCTGCCTGGATGCATATCGCAGACCTTTTCAACACTTGGAATTTCTCATGGTCAAATTTACCCTTAATGTAAGACCTATAATGTCTTTGAATGATGATGGCTGAAACCCTTATCGCCTGGTACTTTACTACCTCCCTGTGTCTTCTGAACACAGCCTGAATCAGGGAAGCTGCCTGATGTTGCAGGATAATCACCCTTCTGACCCTCTGACCTCTGAAGCAGAAACATTACAGCAGAGTACAATTTCAAGAATTCCTCCCTCTCCTTTCTGGCGTCAAGTGTGGAACGATACCTAAGCTGGATGGCAATAGTAGCATATTTCATGCATAAATATCGCATCCAAGTGAGCTCTGTAAGCACATTGAGCTCTGTAAGCACATTGTATTACAGTGGCGGCCTGGTGCTTTTGTTTCAGAGTCTGTCTGGTCTTCATCCCTCGGAATGCGGCTTGCCGAACAACAGGAGCCATCTTTTTCCCCTTCAAAGACTTCATTTCTTGCTTCGTCATCTTATTAGCTCGGTAATATCGCTGAACAGTCCTGGCTGCCCAAAGTAGCTTCAGGTAGTATTTTCTGCTTATGTGCTTCCTTACTTGCAATTGAATGGTTATTGCAGCCTCATGTTCAATTCGCATCTGCGTCCGAACTTTCATTCCAAACTTCCCACTAATTTGGAGCTCCTCCTTCTCTGCTTTCTGCCTGGCAGACGGGTTAGTGGTGCTGGGTTTGGGGGTCGACTCCTTGATGCCACCTTCTTTGCTGCGAAGGGCCTTCTTGGTCGTCCCTGGTTGCATGATGCAGGAGGCGGTTTCCACTGTCTTCCTGCTCTCTGTGTCAGGGGTGGCCTTCTTTGCCACTGTCCCGCTTTTCCTGTTGCGGGCGGCCTTCTTTGCCGTTCTCTCGTGTTGAATGACACGGGGAGCGTTTTTCGCCTCTTTTCCGTGTGGAATGGCGCAGGACGCGTTCATCGCCATCTGTCCACCGTGATTCCTGCAGGGTGCTTTGACCGCTGACTGTCCACGTTGAACAGTGCAGGGCGCATTTTCCGCCGTATTTCCACGTCGAGCAGCGCAGGGCACATTTTCCGCCGTATTTCCACATTGAGCAGCGCAGGGTGTCTCCACTATCAACGTTCTGCTTTGAATGACGTAGGGGGCGTTCATCGCCGTCCTTCCGCGTTGCCTGATGCCAGCCATCAACGAAGCCCCGCCTTCCATGCCTCGATCCATGCGCAGCTCGGGATCCAGGGTGGGATCAAGTTGGAGCTGCGACGTCACATGCTTCAGACGGTGCTCAAGCTCCTTGACCAGGCCTTTTGGCTGTTGGCGTCTGTTGCACCCACTCCTCACCCTCCAAATGCTCGCGGAGGTCCGGAGAAGCAAATCCAGTCGTCGCCTCCATCTATCAGGTCTTTATCAGCTGCAGCGTCTCCTCGACAATGTTCACTGCTGCCCACAACACATGCTCCTGCTCGCCCTCATGGCTCGCGACATCCAGGTACTGGCGGTTCATTCTGTAATGGTGGCGGGGTGTGGGAAGGACGTCAACGCTGAGCCAGTAATCCGGAACATAACTTTATTGAACACAAACCTGAAATAAATCTGAACATCAACCAAAACATAGAACCAAAAATGCCACCATTAACTATAAGGCTTAACTATAAGACTAACTATAAAGCTAATGAGCCGTGCTCTGTTCTGACTCATTGGGGCTTAAATAGTAGCCCCAATGAAGCACACCTGTGCCTCCTTGAGCCCAGGTGTGCTCAGTCAGAACAGAACGCCATCTGTCGTGCCCAACCGGAACCACAGGCACGACAGACTGTGACACACGCAGATTTTTCTCTAGATTGATTGAAGACTCTTTCTGACCATAAAAATTATTACTCTCATCATCAGTCACAAAATTCACTCCTGTATTATTCTAATTTTTAATTCTTCTTCTTCTCCATCCAGCTTTTCCCATTAGGCGTCACCACAGCGGATCATCTGTCTCCATGTCTTCCTATCCATTGCGCCTGCCTCTTTCACACCATCTCCCTGCAATTCCTCTCTCACCACATTCATAAACCTCCTCTTTGTCCTTCCTCTTCTCCTCTTTCCTGACAGCTCCATCCTCAACATCCTTCTCCTGATATACTCCTCATCTCTCCTCTGGTCCAAAACAGCACAGTCTCACTTCACTCACTTTGTCTCCAAACTGTCCAAACTAAGCTGTCCCTCTAATATACTAGTCCTGTTCATCCTCCATCCATGTCAAAATTTAAGCATCTTTAACTCTGATACATCCAGCTCCACCTCCTATCATTTCATCACCATCTCCAACCCGTATCACATAGGTGGTCTCACTACCGTCTCCACTTTTTTAGTTTTTGTTTTTTAGCTTGAGCCTAGATTGTTCAGTAAAATTTGAGTTTTTTTTTATCCACATTCTTATGCACCTCAGGGACCTTCTTAAAATTTTGCTACTGAGGGGTGTTAACTTGGACAGGAATTCAGATTGGGACAAATGACCTAAACACTTTGGGAAACTCTGATCTAGACCATGTTTCTTCTGGATGTAAACAGCTTGGGTAGTGCCCTGTTACTTTTCACTATAAATTCCAGTGAAAGCCCAGGGAAATATCTCATTTACACATTCTTCCACCAGGAGTCCGTCAACCAAGACATGCTGGAGCCGAAAGTCCACAGCAGTCACTGAAGCTTGATTGTGCATGACATCATTCATATTTCCACTAAAGCAGGTATTGTAGTCAAGTCAAGTCAAGTAGGTTTTAATTGTCATTTCAACCATATACAGAGAAACAAAACAACATTCTTCCAGGATCCTGGTGCTACACATAAGACAACATATAACACAACACAGAACACAAGACAAGACTAAGATTACAAAGAACAATTGCAAAGACAGGACATTCATCCAACAAGAGACAGACAGTATGTGCTTGAATGAATGGAACAGTGCAGCAGTCTAATGAGCACCATTGCTGACAGGAAGATGTACAAAAGGAGCAGGTCATTAAGTGGCATTTGTAGTTCAAGAGTCTGATGGCCACAGGGAAGATACTGTTTCCCAACCTGGTAGTGGGGGCCCGTATGCTACTGAACCTTTTCCCGGACAGCAGGAGGGAGAAGAGTGTGTGGGTCAGAGAAGGTGGTTCAGGACTAGGCCCTTGAGGTACCTTTCAGCAAGGTACTGTCCCCATCACTGCTCCCTAGGGACTGGATATGGTTGTCCACTGCTACACACACACATACACACACTGCAGAATTTATTAGAGGCAAATCTTGGTTCATGTGGAATTACTCAAAACCACTTTATCAGAAACTCGGTACTCAGAGTTCCACCTTAATGGTGTCCGGTAACTCTTCTAGACTTTCATCATGGGGCAGTTTCTGCATATTTTGGGCAGCGGACTCATTCTCCACCTGGCACTGACTCTGAGAGAGTTTGTGTGATACCTTCTTCATAAAACTAATTCCAAAAACAAACCCAAGCTCTGATTATCGGCCCAGAAATGTAGGTACTGTGCTTATTTACGAGGGATGAACTGGAGTCCAGCTGGACAGGTTCACGCAGCAGGAGAACCTGGGAAAGAGTCACTTTGGTGTTTTTTTGTGTTTTTATGGGTTTTTTTTTTTCTGGATTAGTCCAGTCTAAAACATGAAACCGCAGTCGCCCCGGAGAAGAGAAATTATCAAATGCTGAACTTGTTAGGGCAGACACTGAAGACAGGAAATACTCCAGTGTTGTTTACAAAGCTTCATATTACAGACAAAAACTGTAAGAGCGATAGAGCAAGGGCCTGAGGTCAAAGGTCATCGGAGCTGCAGCTGGTCATAAGGATGAATCAGTGAAATAGGAGACGCTGGTTTAACACAGCGAGGCTGAATGTCCGAGAACCGTCTTTACTCCATTTACATTTGAATGAAGAGCAGAAAAGGTGGAGAATTGGGACCCAAAGCTGCTCCATCAAAAGAAGCAGAAATCCTCCAGACTGGGAACAATTTGTAGGTCATTATTTAATTGGGACCACATCTGAGACACTGACCAGGCCTTTTGGTGAAAGTTGTTCACTTAAATGTGCTCAGATGATGATCCAATCTCAGGCTTTTGGCCATCATTGTTATACTGCCCTCTGGTGGAGTACTGCTGCCACATCGTTTCTGTTTATGTGTATGTATTTATATGTGTTTGCATGTAAACTGCTGCACCTGTTCTCTTATTTTCCAATAAAAATATAAGAAAAGAAGGCTCACAACTTTTAGAAATTATTGGAAAATTCCAAAAATGAAATAAACTGTTATTTTAATGTTCCCATATCCCACCACCCTGGTTTAGAACATTTTTTGTCAAAATAGTTTTGTCACTTGCTGAGATTATGTTTTTATTTTAGACAATATATTTTCAGACAGAAGAAATGCTCAGATTGTTAAAGTCAGAAACAGGTAAAAGTGGAAAATGTTCTCTGGCCTCTGAAATCAGACAGTGGGTCAGACCTCACTGGTGCTGACTGCTGATTCTGAAGAAAATGAAAATACAGGTTAAGGGCAGTGTCCACCATATTGTTCAGCTTTTGAGTGAAATTTTTAACCCCTATGCTGACCCCTTACCCATCCATTTTCTGCCACTTGTCCCAAACAGGGTTGCAGGGGAGTGCTGGTGTCCAACCCAGCACGAGGATGGGGGACGCACCCTGGACAGGTCACCAGCCCATCGCAGGGAGGAGCGAGATGGGGACAGCACTTTGCTCAAGGGTACCTCAGGGCAACCCATTGGGAAGGGGCTTGAACCCCTGAAAGGTATGAACTAAAGGATAAAGGATCAATACATACACTGATTGGCTTCCTTTTGCACAATTTTCTTCATAAATACTCAGTTTGTAAACATTAATTTTATGCTCAGCTTCTATTAAGCTATTGTGTGGCTCTGCCCACATGTATGAAAGAATTAATCAGGACTCAATGATTACAAAATACATGTGGCATGTCTCAAAAATTGCACATCCCTACATTAACATCTGGCCCCTAGACATGCACAGTGCCCATTCATAAAAACAGCTTTACCTGCCATTGGGTTGCAGGCATTTCCACATTTGTAAGAACATTTTCTGGACCAGAGTCATCTCAATACTAACATGTCCTCTCTGTCCATCAGGAGGGCCTAAAGCAGCCAAGAAAGCCTCCTTCGGTCTCATTGTAAAGGCAGAAAGAAGCGTTATAGACTGAAAATGTCACAATGATCTGCTATATAATTTATCCAGCTGAGCAAAATGTCACAGCTGGTTTTAATGTTTAAAATTAACAGTTTTTAGATATGGATATGTCTTGTTTTATCATTTTTTAAAATGTAAAAGATATCCTGGTGAAAGTGACTATTCTTGTCATTATGAAACGCAGCACAGCACAACACAACGAAATTCAACCTCTGCGTTTCACCCATACACACAAAACATGAGACTGAAAAGCCACCAAGATCTCAGAGTTATCCCTACTTAGGCTACATGAAAACATTTCATTAGATTTTGTCCTCATTCTGCAGACTCATTAAAAGGAGGAAAGAGTAAAAGAAAAGAAATAGTAAAAAGAAATGAAGCATGAAAGAAAGGTATCCCAGGTATTTTGAGCCAGTATATTTGCTTCGATGTGCTCATGCTGGATAAAGGAGAAAGCCAGTAAACGTGGTGGAGTTGTTGGAATTGTCAAAGAGTTTGTAGGTTGCTGAGAGGCTGGTGAAGACCTCATCTCCCACCTCCAGCTCCAGGGTGATCCCACTGCTGATGAACTCGTGGTAGCCGTGGGTGTTATACGACCCAATGTGCATCAGTGTTTGCTGGTTCTTGTGTAAATTAACAGCCATTGCGTTGGACTTCAGGTAACCAAGAGCTGTGAACCTGAAGTAGTAGATTCCTTTCACCGGCGCTTTGAAAACCCCTATAATACAAACAAATACAAACAGCCTCAGTAATAATGCAAAAAAATAATAATAATTACCTCCAGTTTCTCATGATGAAGGATGATTTAATCACCGGTGGTTGGGTTGTAAGCATAGCCAACATTGGTGAAGACTTTGGTGAAGACCAGCTTAGTCTGAACACTGAAGGGTCCCACTGTTCCTGAATCAGTCAGAGCAGCTGAAAATGCCACCTTTGGTCTCTCTGAAAGCATACAGTCGGCAGGGAAGAGTTCGGAGCCAAATAGCAATTAAAAATTAAAACAAGGCTCTGAAATTAAACATTAATATTCCTTACCTGCAATCTCTTTCTTGAGATGTTCAATGTTGTTCTCACTTGCAGTCAGTCTGTTCTCCAAGGATTAATGTTAAATTAATGTTAAAAAGATTAATGTTATCAAATTTTCCTGGTATTTGTCAGTATCTGTTAAATTGAATAGCATACACTACCTTTTTTTTACCATACAGTTTTTCAAGTGAGCATAAGTGTATACATTTTTCATGGGGCAGTGGTGGCCTAGTGGTTAGGGAGTTGGCCACAGGATTGGAAGATTGTGGGTTCAAAACCCTTTAGCAAGGTACCGTCACTGCTCCCCAGGAGCTTTCATAGCTGCCCCCTGCTGCACGGTGTGTGCATGGGTTAAATGCAGAGGTCCAATTTCGTTCTGGTTCACTGTGTGTTCTCTCAGTGACAAGAATAATCACAATTAAATTAATTCATTAAAATGATCTCATTTCACTTTAAGTGGGATTTAATGTTGGTGTAAAAATCACAATCACACCAGTCTAAATGCTTGGAAACTTTGGATAAAAGCATCTGCTAAATGAACAAATGTTCGTAACAATTTTTTTTTTTTCCAATTTGTTTTTCAAAAAGTTCTATGCTTGCAGTAACTGTATCAAGTGTGGGACACACTGACTTCACAGAATTCTTGTTTTCTTCAGTTCTGCACTTCCAGGCTTTGACCAAAGTATCTTTCAGTTGTTTCTTTCTGGGTTTCTCTCTTCAGTCTCCTCATCAGGAGATGAAATGTAGGTTTGATGGACAGAATTTCCAATTTTTCACCTGATTTTTATTTGTTGGCTTGGCAGTGTGTTTGGATCATCTTGCTGCTTGATTACATTCCTCCTGACTAGTTTGGATGAATTTCTCTGTAAACTGGTTTCTGACAGTTTCAGACTGTCTTCAACATTTCTGCTATTGAAGTTTTCTCCCAACAGTAGAGTGTGTTTCCTCCACTCCATATGCTAATGACTGTTGTTTTGGAGTTTTTCATCACTCTTTCAATCCATTACATAATTGTAAATACCTGTCAGCTTCTCATGAGAACAGACACAAAAGCTGCTGTGTTGTTTGATGGCAGAACAGCTCTAGACATAAACATCAGGAAATAAAAACTGAAAATCTGATCTCTAATCGCATGTTCATCTTTTGACCTGAAACTCAACTAAAACACAAATGTGAACATATACACATAATAGATATATATATATATATATACACACACATTTAAAAAGTGTTAATCATTTATTTTCATCAATCAACAAAATGTAGTGAATCAACAAAAGAGAAATCTAAATCAAATCAATATTTTGCCTTTGCCTTCTGTCACGTGTGTTGGGTTTTGGGCACGCTAGAGGACGCTCTCGGTCACATTTAGGGTGTTTGTCACATACAAGGTGTTTAGGGTACGCTAGAGGGCGCTCTGTTCTGACTAAGCACACCTGAGCCCCTGCGGGCAGGTGTGCATCATTGGGGCTGACTCTGACTATTTAAGCGATGAGTCAGAGAAGACAAATGTGGAAAAGCCATTAGATGAGCTGTATATGCCTGCACGTGATGGTGGTTTTTTTTTTTTTTTTTTTTTTTTTGTCTGTCTGTCTGTCTGTCTGTCTGTCTGTCTGTCTGTCTGTCTGTCTGTCTGTCTGTCTGTCTGTCTGTCTGTGTCTGTCTGTCTGTCTGTCTGTCCAGATTCAGTCAGTCAGTCAGTCAGTCACCCAGAAATGTGGCTGCAGTCTGAGTTCTTGTTTGTTTGTGTTTTCTCCTTTGTTTAATAAACTTCTGTTCTGAACCCCTGGCTCGGACCTGACGTCCCTCCGGTACCACACCACCGTTACAGAATGAGCCGCCAGTACCTGGACGTCGCGAGCCCGATGGCGATATGGAGTGCGTGTTGTGGGCGACAGCCAGTGCTGTGGGCAGTCACTGCAGCTGATAAAGTCCTGGGAGACAGGGCGACTTTCAGACCTCGTGAACAGCTGGGCCGGTGTGAGGTGGGTCGCAGCCGGACACGGCGGCCCGGCAAGGAGCTGGGCTTGCGTCTGAGGGAATGCGGCGTCGCTGCTGCTCCCCACTCAATATCATCCCTAGATCGAGCCGTGGATCGGTTCGCTTTGTCTCCGGATGCTGAGCTCCATGGCTAAAGGGACACAGCTATCTCCAGCAGCTGGACGGCGTGCTCTCTTCCGCCCAGCGACATGGGGCGGAGAAGCCGTTGGCGACTGGCGTTACTCAGCGGAGAGCCACGGCGTCTGCCGTGTCGCCAAGCGGCTCAACGAGAAGCCGCGGCGTCTACGATGTATAAGCGGCTCAACGAGGGCCTGCGGCGTCTACCGTGTATAGCCGGCTCAACGAACGCCGCGGCGTCTACGATAATATAAGCGGCTCAGCAGCGAACGCGGCGTCTGCCGTGTCGCGCGGCTCAATGCGGAACGGCGTCTACCGTATGTAAGCAGCTCCAGCGCGAGCCTTGCGGGCGTCTACCGATAACCGCCAAGCGGCTCAGCGGCGGAAGCACGAAGGCAACTGCACCGCTACTTGGTTCAACACGGTGACTCAGCGTCGAGGCGCGTAGCGCCAGCAACCGCGTCTGCCAGCGGAGAACACGCCAGCCCGGCAACGATACTTGGTTTCACGGCCGCGCGAGTCACAAGAGGTTGGTAGCTACGCGCACCTTTCCGTGTTCACAGCGACAGCACGGCGCTCCCCGCGTCGCACCGCGCCTGCACGACGCCCCCCGCGACGCAACGTGACTGCACCCGTGCCCACCGGCGCTGCAGCCGGCGCCGCCCAGCCACGATCCGCCAGCGGAGAAAAGCGCGTCGCGGTTGTCCGCCCGAACACGGCCAACGCGAATCACCCACGAAGGTTGGTATAGCCGCGTCTTTCGTGTCACAAGCCTGCGGCGTCCCGCGCGCAGCCTACCGCAGCGTCCACGAGAGAATGCAAAGAAAGCGCCATGGCAAGAGGCGAGCAATGGCAAGAAGGCAGTTCCTGACATAGCGGCATCCCAGAGTCGTCCATAAACCCAGCACACGAACCAGTCTGCTGCATCGAAAAAGAGGTTAGGGCACAGAGAGAAAAAAATCAAACATGGGCTGCAGTAACCATTCAGGCGCAGGTAAGGGAAAGCGCATACACAGAAGGTCCTACCTGAGGCTAAGGTGGGCAGCCAGACTATACAACAACGTTATAGAGCTAACAAGAGTGTGAGGCAAGAAGTAAGTCCTAAGGAAAAAAGGGAGCTGCGTTGTTCTGGCAGCATTCCGAGGAATGAAGACCAGATGGCTCTGAAACTGAAGCGCCAGGCTGCAACTAGGATACAAGGTGCGTACGGGCTCACTATTAACCGAGCCGATATTTTATGCCTCAAACAGACCGTTATGCGACCCAGCTGAGATGTCCGGTCCACCGCATTGATAAAAAACAGAGAGAGAATTCCTGAAATTGCGCTCCGCTGCCACGTTCACCTGAAGCCTGTGAGAGTCAGAGAGTCAGAAAGATGGTGATCCTGCCATCAGACAGCCCTCCTTGATTCAGGCTCGTTCAGAAACAGAGGAGGTAATCAAGTACCAGGCCATAAGGAGGTCAGTCATCATCCAAAAAAATATTATGGGTCCCATCCAGGGCAAGAAGTGAACATGAGAGATTCCTGGTGTTGAAAAAGTCGAAGAATGCGCATCCAGGCCACCTTTAGGGTTATTTAGTGCGGGAGAAACATGAGCGCTATGAACCAGCTGCCATCATTATTTCAGGCTGCTGGGAGAGAGTGCACCAGGATCTGTCTTCAGGGCGGCCAGGCAGTAGTGCGACCAGGCGGTTCGGAGCGGGACCCGACCCGACAGAAGTGTCAACATGCTGCGAGGGCTTGCAGAAGTCAGTCAGAGAGGGCGGTGAGGAGAGATCCCGGGCAGGTGTGAGCAAGAGTGGCGAGACCATCCAGTCCCACCTCGAGGTGAGCAGATCAGCGCAGAAGGTCCGGTTTGCAGAACAGGAGGTTGCTTACAGGATGCCACCAGCAGCTGACGAAGAACCTTCATACCTGAGTGAGGCATGCGGTCTCGAGGACAGGAGGAAGAGAGGAACGCTCGGTTCAAGGAGAGGTGAAGCATCATGGAAGGAGCAGCCAAGTCAGAGGAGTCTCTAGCGTTAAGATACATGCTGTGATGGTGTTCCAAGAGAGAGTACTGAGGAGAACACCGGAACAGAGAAACGCTATGCCAGACAACGAGGAGGTGTGATTCAACCAGTCAGGAGAAACTGGAGGCTCAACTGGCCGGCTTTGGAGGAGCAACTGAGTCAGACCACCTTTAGAGCTGAGAAGGGTGCAAGGACCACCCAACATTTGCTCTGCAGGCGGAACTGAGAGAGCCCAAAGTGAGGCCGGTAAGCTCCAGCCCGGGCTGGGAAGCTGGTTAGTGGTATGGAAGCGAGATTGGCGACCCTCAGATCCCGGCTCACGCCCAGCAGGAGGTTCTGTCGCGTGTTGGGTTTTGGGCACGCTGGGGCGCTCTACGGTCACATTGGTGTTTGTCACATACAAGGTGTTTAGGAGTGCAGCTAGAGGCGCTCTGTTCTGACTAAGCACCTGAGCCTGCAGTGGGTGTGCATCATTGGGGCTGACTATTTAAGCCCGATGAGTCAGAACGAAGTAGCGGCTCCTAGATAGGCTATGCCTGCACGTAATGGTGGTTTTGTCAGTCAGTCAGTCAGTCAGTCAGTCTCAGTCACCTGAGTAGTAACTGCAGTCTGAGTTCTTGTTTGTTTGTGTTTTCTCCTTTGTTTAATAAACTTCTGTTCTGAACCCCTAGCTCCGGACCTGGCGTCCCTCCGGTACCACACCACCGTTACACCTTCAAACCAGCATCAATTCTTCTAGGTACACTTGGACACAGTTTTTGAAGGATCTCGGCTGGTAGGTTGTTCCAAACATCTTGGAGAACTAACCACAGATCTTCTGTGGATGTAGCTTCCTCACATCCTTCTGTCTCTTCATGTAATCCAGACACACTGGATGATGTTGAATCAGGGCTCTGTGGGGAGCCATAAAATTGATGCTGGTTTGAAAGCAAAAGGTAGTAACACCAAATATTGATTTGATTTAGATTTTTCTTTTGTTCGCTCACTTTGCATTTTGTAAATTGATAAAAATAAACCATCATGATTTATATTTTTGAAAGCGGTCTTTGTTTACAGCATTTTTCCACAACTGCCTAAAACTTCGCACAGTACTGTGTGTGTGTGTGTGTGTGTGTGTATATATATATATATATAATTTATTTTATTTATTTTTTTTTTTTTCTGCATTTTACAGATGTTCTGGTGCTCAGGTTTACTTGAGAAGCTCCAGCTTTACCTGCATTCTCCTTCTTCAGATATTCCACTTCTTGTTCGCTGGCTGCTAGTCTGGTTTTCACAGTGGAGAGCTCTGCTTCTTGAGCTACAGTAGGATCAGGAATATTATTTCAATAAGAATGGCTACTTATTAAAGAAGGACATGCAGTTTTTCACGCAGTCTTTATAATATTCCATGCACCACTCAGACAGAACCAATAGGAGATGCAATAGGACATGAACTTTTCAAAAGTGCCAAAGCCGTTCCATACACCTGTGGTCTCTTTCTGCAACTCTGTTTTCAGCTCTGCTATCATAGTGCCTTGCTGATCAACCAGGTGCCTCAGACTTTTCAGCTCAGCAGAGATGTCCCTTTGGATAAACAGACTAGATAAACTTTCCGTTTCAGTGTCCCCGGCACTGTCCTGAAAAAGATACATGAAGAGCAGCAGGCAAGCAACACCAACTTGAGCCATTTTACCAAACAGTCCGTCAAAGCTCTCAGTGGTTGTGTTTTTAAACAAAAGTGTTAATGGACTTTGGTCCAAATTGATTGGACAGACATAGCAGTGAGACCTGTTTGCTTTGTGACTCATAAAGGGTTGTGCGGTTACTTTAATGCTTATCAGTAATCTGTCCTGATAAGAAGGATTTCACATCTTTGTCCTTCGGTTCATTGAAATTGCATAAATATTTGGCAATCTGGGACTCTTATACAGATAAGTCAGAGTGTCATCAGAATAGCAGTGAAGTTGATCTCATGCTAATAATTTTGCAGCATCTCCAGTGAGAGCTAGGTGTGGACAGCACGTCCATAGAGCAGAAAAATTTATAGACATTGCACTGGGTTATATGGAACTCCAGTAATTTTTACAAGTGACTCATTTTTAGATTTATCCAAAAATTAAATTGGGCTACTGTTGGAGGACGAAGAAGAAGAATGATAATGTCCTGTGGGAGGAGGAGAGTGGAAGTGAGGGTAGGAACTTTGAATGTTGGCATTCACCATGACTGGCAAAGGTAGAAAATGGTGGCAGCTGAAGAGGGAGGACTGCAAGGTGGAATTCAGGCAGGAGTTCACACGGGCACTGGGAGGTGTTGAAGAGTGACCAGATTGCTGGGAAACTGCTGCAGAAGTGATAATGCAGACAGCTAGAAAGGTACTTGGTGTGAAATCTGGAAGGAAGAAGGAGGATAAGGAAACCTGGTTCTGTAGTATATACAAAAGAGGAGGCAAGCAAAGAAGAATTGGGACAGCTAGAGAAATGAAAAAAGTAGACAGGAGTACAAGGAGAAGTGCAGGGTGAAGAAAGCAGTGGCAAAGGCTACAGATAAGGTATTTGGTGAATTGTATGAGATGCTGGACAGTAAGGAGGGAGAAAAGGACCTATACTGATTGGCTAGACAGAGAGACAGAGCTGGGAAAGATGTGCAGCAGGTCAGTGCGATAAAGGATGGAAATCAATATGTACTCACAAGTGAACAGAGTGTGTTGAACAGATGGAAGGAGTACTTTGAGCAGCTGATGAATAAGAGACTGAGAGAGAGTAAAGATTGGATGACGTGAAGATAGCGAACCAGGAAGTTCAGCAAATAAGCAAGATGAAAGTATGGGCTGTGAAGAAAACGATGAAGAATGGAAGGGCTGTTGGTCCAGATGACATGCCGGTGGAAGGTGGGTGTTTAGGAGAGATGGCAGTGGTTTTTCTGACCAGATTGTTTAACACAATTTTGGAAAGTGAGAGGAGCCTTTGGAGTGGAGACAAAGTGGTATACAGGTGACAGATAAGTAAATTAGAGGGACACTACAGATTGGAAGTTTTAGAGACAAAGATGGAGCTTCCAGGAAAGAAGAGAAGACAAAGAGGAGGATTATGGATGTGGTGAGAGAGGACATGCAGGTGGTTGGTTTGAATAAAGAAGATGCAAAGGACAGGAAGAAATAAGGGTGGTTGACCTGCTGTGCTGACCCCCTAACAGGAGCAGGCAAAAGAGGAAAAAGGATTTAAGAATGGGGTCCATCCTTGATCTGTTATTCCAGATTAAAGCCACACCCATGCAGAAACACTGTCTCTGATTGGCATGAGACTCGCTAACAACCATGCCAACAAGTGATAGAACAAGTGACAACAACATGGAGAAATGTCATTGTCTTTATTGGTTTAGTCTCAAGAAAAGTGCAGTTTGAGGCAGGATTAGTTTCTTAAAGGGATACAATCAAACCCATGGCTCATTAAAATGGCAACAAAAATAAAATGTCTCTGGTGTACAACTTTCTGAAAATATTTAATTTATAGTTTCATACAATGTTGACCTAAGATTATTTTAGGGTTACAAATCCTTTTATGAGCTTTCATTCCAAAAAAAACAAAAACTGGAACTAGAAACTAGAAACTGAAAACAGACTTCATCACATCAACATCACTCACAACATTTTTGTGTGACAGTGTAAAGATCGATTCATTTTGGAAATGGGAGTTTGCAGAGCAAAGAAGAAACATTACATTGTTATGTTGATTAAAGTAAAGGTTTTAATCAAAAACCCACTGGATTAACAGCTGGAGAACATCAGGAATGTTCCTTTTGATACTAAAGGGAACATGGAGCATGAAGTAATTGTGAGAAATAGTGAGGAGCAAGAACATAAAGGGCTTTAAATGTAAAAAGGAGTATTTTAAACCAAACGTGATAATGAACAGGTAGCCAGTGGAAGTGATGGAAGACAGGAGTGATGTGTATCAGTATCAGCATATAAAAGGAGGATATTAACTACCTTCAGAAGTGCCAGTTCAGTACAATGGGATAGGCAGAAACCAGACTGAAAGCTTTCATAAAGGTAATTAGTGGCAAGATGGGATTGTAGCTGGGTAGTGACAACCCTTTTGAGAAGTTTTGCGATATATAGCAGGTTTCAGACGGGCCTATAGTTACTAAATTCTGATGGATGGAGACCAGGTTTTTTTAACACTGGAGTGACTGCTGCAGTTCAATTCAATTCAATTCAATTTATTCTTGTATAGCGCCTTTTACAACAAAGTTGCCCCAAGGCACTTTACATTGATGGTCGATGATGGAACAGGTTACAGTAATAGATGTTTAAGATGTTTAAGCTGGACGACTACGGAGGAGAGGAACCAAAAACTCCACTATGTGGAGAGAAAAAAACCTCTGAGGGTCCAAGGTCAACCGGCTACCCAACCCCCTTGGGTATACTAACAGTACAGAGTTAGTTTGGTTTTAAACTCCAGGATCAGTGAGGAGTCCCAAGTTGCTTCCAGGTACCAATGAGCCGCCAGGGTCCCTTGGCGCATCATATGCATCACACAGACCAGATGGTAGCTCGGCATTGGACTCAGGTGATGACCACAACGGGCCCCCCCGGACATGTGGGGAGAGAAATGGAATGAGGGGGTCAGTTATGAGCAGGATCCAGTAGTGACAGACACAGAAATGAAACAGTGCGATGGCATGTACAGCAGCACCAGCGACATTACTAGTGGTGCACTATGGTGATTGGTGCGGGTAAGCTAAACTAAAGTAGTAAGTCTTCAGCCGTGATTTAAAGACCGAGACTGAATCGGCATCCCGTACAGAAGCAGGCAAGCTGTTCCACAATCTAGGGGCCCTGTAACTGAAAGCTCGTGCTCCTATACATTTATTTATGCGAGGGACAATTAGGAGATCTTTATTCTGGGATCTAAGTGGGCGGTTAGGTGTATAGGTATTAAGCAGTTCGGTTAGGTATATTGGGGCAAGACCTTTAAGTGCCTTGTAGGTTAAGAGGAGGACCTTGAAGTCAGCCCTGTACCTAACAGGAAGCCAGTGAAGCGAGGAGAGTATGGGAGTTATGTGGTCGTACTTCCTGCTCCTGCTAACAATCCTAGCGGCTGTGTTCTGAATGCGCTGTAGGGTGCTTAATGTGCCCTGAGAGCTTCCAGAAAGTAGGGCGTTACAGTAATCTAATCTACTGCATACAAATGCATGTACTACTTTCGCCGTGTCTTCCATTGACAGAAAGCGCCGTAGTTTGGCAATGTTCTGAAGGTGCAGGAAGCATGTCTTCGCAACTGCATTAACATAGGGATTAAATGAAAGATTTGAATCGAAAATAACACCAAGGTTACGTGCCAGAGTACTAACTGAAAACTTCAACCCTGCATCCCGGATATGCGAAATGAAGTTGGCCCTGTCTACATCACTACTACAAAACAAGAGCAGCTCAGTTTTTTCGGGGTTTAGTGAGAGGAAGTTGTTATTCATCCAATCCCTAATATCACTGAGGCAGCTAATTAAAGTGCCGGTTGATGCTTTATGACATGATTTAAAAGATAAGTATAGCTGAGTGTCATCAGCGTAGGAGTGGTAACTAACATTATGCTTCCGTATAATAGTGCTTAGTGGGAGCATGTAGAGGGAGAAGAGCACTGGGCCCAACACCGACCCTTGTGGGACTCCATAGTTAACTAGTGACATAGGTGAGGGGGTGCCATAATCATCCATTTGGATGAAGTAGTAACGGTTTGTGAGATAGGAGTTGAACCATTTAAGGGCTGTTCCGGTAATGCCGACAGTGGAGTGAAGCCTATTTACTAAAATGGAGTGATCTACCGTGTCGAACGCAGCACTAAGATCTAACAGAACAAGAACAGTAATGTTTCCTGCATCACTCGAGACCATTATAACATTCACCACTCTAGTTAGAGCAGTTTCTGTGCTATGGCCAAGCCGGAAACCTGATTGGAATTTATCTAAGAGGTTATGCGTGTCTAGATATGACTGCAGTTGTCTCGCAACTAGTTTTTCTAGAATCTTAGAGAGAAACGGGACATTAGAGATAGGTCTATAATTACTTGGTGAGCGAGGGTCCAAGTTAGGTTTTTTAAGCTGTGGTCTAACCACTGCTGTTTTAAACTGATTGGGGACTACACCTGAGGTCAAGGATGCATTCATGATATCAAGTATAGGTGTTGATAGTACTCCTAAGTATTCCTTCAGGAGCTTGGTTGGAATGGGATCTAACCGACAGGTCGTGGAGTTTGCTTTGGCTATAACAGAAATTAGCTCAGAGTTATCGATGAGATTAAAATCACTAAAATATTGTGAGCACTGTTCAGCTAATGGATTAATTTGAGGGCTAATAGGGCACATTTGGAGCCTAATGTTGTTAATTTTATCATTAAAAAAACTTAAGAAACCTATCGTTAGTAATACTACATGCTGGCCTTTTATCAGTTTTGTCTGTTAGCTGAGCGAGTGTCTGAAATAAATAGCGGGGGTTATGCTTGTTGTTTTCAATAAGCTTTGAATAGTACTCAGTGCGAGCACTATATAGAGCTTTCTTATATTGTTTTAGTTTAGCAGACCATAGAACCTGAGAGGCTTGGAGACCTGTTGTCTTCCATCTGCGTTCTAGCTTACGGCACTTCCGCTTAGCAGCCCGTGTGTGATCATTGAACCAGGGAGAGTGCCTGATAGTTCTAACCTTCTTTGTCTTAATTGGGGCTACCTGATCAAGGATCTGCCCAACTACTGTATTGTACATGTCGGTGATGTCATTAACAGTTTTGTTACAGGTGAAGTCTATCTCTGTTACGGCCTCCATAAACTGAACACATTTAGCCCTGTTTAGGTGTCGTGTTGTACTAGTCCTTTCACTGAGGTACGGTGGAGACATATTAATCTCAAACGTGATTAAAGAATGGTCGGAAAAAAGTTTATTTAAGGAGTGGACCAGTACAGTATCAATGTCAAGTCCATACGAGATAATTAGATCTAACATGTGTCCTTGTGCATGGGTAGGTCTTGATATATGCTGGGTGCAACCGACAGAATCGAGGAGCGTTAGGAAGCTTTTGGCACCTGCAACCGTCTCTGTATCAACATGTATGTTAAAGTCACCTAGCATCACGAATCTAGTAAACCTAACAACCAAGTCAGAGAGCAGATTGCCAAATTCATTGATAAAGGCAGCATATGCTCCTGGAGGTCTATAAACTAATAGGATATGGAGCGCTAAATCAGACCTAATGCTTAGCAGCATCACTTCGAATGTGTGGAAGCTCTCAGTAGTTTTTGAATCAACCTTAAATGATTCATCAAAAATTGCAGCCAGGCCTCCACCACGTCCTACTGAGCGTGATTTATGCAGGTATGAGAACCCATCAGGGGAGGCTTCCACTAAGGGGATGGTGTCAGTGGGTCTAAGCCAAGTTTCAGTCAGTAGACAGATATCTGACTTTGTGTCAAGTACCATCTCATTAATAAGCACTGCCTTGTTTCCTAAGGAGCGAACATTCAGCAGTGAACATTTGATTTTAGTCGGACGCTGTGTTTTATTTGTTTTTATGATGGGTACTGTGAGCAGGTTACCAGCGCAGGAGCCCCTAGATTGGCATCTATGCTGCTTCCTTATCGTACTAAGAATAGATATTCTCTGGTAATGATGAGAGGAGCCTGGTTCTAAGCTAATGTGTGACATAGGGGATGCCGTGTTATAAGGAACCTGGGTTTCTGCCAAGAGTGTACTGGTAGTGGGATAATAGTGCAGTTTTAACATCAGCTGGAACAATGCCAGATATATCTATATAGGCTTTTTAAAAATGTTTTATATGGGGAAGATGAGGAAGCCGCTGAAACTAGTACTGAAGCTCGTCCCCTCCCAGAGAACGTAGTTTGCAGGGATGCGGGTGTGCACCACGTCTCCCGCTGCCAGCTCTATAGTGACACCACTTGAAGCATGCCTCGCTATCCCATCCACACCGTTTTCCCCCAAATGCATGAGATGCTGGCCATTTTTATACAGGTTCAGTCTTATATTGTTGCTGGTGTTGCCGTATGAGCTGGCCGTGAAGCAGATATAGTAGACCCCGCTAACTGGAGCTGTAAAGACACCTGTAATAAAGAACACATTTAAAGTGAAAGCAAAGTGAAAGTGACTGTTTATCATTGTGACCACAGCACACAGTAAACTGCAACAAAATGTTTCCTCTATATTCAGCTCAGGGGGCAGCCATACCCAGCACCAGGGGAGCAGTGATGGGGACAATACCAAGTATCAAGGGTGTCTCAGAGCAGACTTGGGGTTTCATTTCCTGTTCTTAATCATTGTGAAGGTTTATTCCATCGATGTTACACAGTGTCTTAATGGCATGTGTTATTATAACCTATAACTCAAGTTCAGTGAATGAGTTTATCAATAACCTCACATCGTTTGCATGTATAACCTTACCTGTATACGGGTTGTAGGCACTTCCAGTATTTGTAAAGATTTTGCTGTAGATCAGATTTGTCTCAACATTAAATGGACCCTTGTGTTCTGCCATTGGGCCTAAAGCAGTGGAGAAAGCCACCTTTGGTCTCCCTGTAATGTGAGAAGAGCCCTTTAGTTGTGTTGCATTTTATGTATAAGCATGAAGTTGAACTTACCTGCACTTTCTTTCCTCACTTTTTCCAGCTCAGTCTTCAAAGCGGAGAGCTCACTAGCTTGTGCTGAGAGGGGACGAAACAAAATAAAGGCAAAAACTGAGTATTAGTAACACTATTCAGATTACCTTGGAAAACTGTGTAATTAGATACTCAGACATTAAAATACTTCAACACTAGTTACTCCTTGTTAGATATGGGAATAAAACTATGTGTAAGAAGCAATACTGTAGCTGTTGGCTTTGCAAATACTGACTTTTTTGCATTATAATTATGATTTTTTGATAAAGGCAACTTGACAAGGATTTCTGTGAGGATTTTTTTAAATGCCTCAAGTAACCTAAACCTAAAGCCAAACAACTACCCAGAAAAGAGGGCAAAGAATAGAAGAGTCATTCACAGACCTGCATTTTCAACCTCAACCTCTGCATTTCACCCATACACACACGTGCAGCAGGGGGCAGCAATTGAAATTGGGGTGGCGGTGGTCTAGTGGTAGGGTACTTGCCTACAGATCTCTGGATCAAGAGGTTCCTGGTTCGAATCCCTGTAATTAGGACATGTAAGTTGCTCTGGATAAGAGCGTCTGCTAAATGCCGTAAATGTAAATGTAAAGCTGTGACGGGGACGGTACACCGCTGCCCCTGAATGAGTGTTTCATTCGTTCCTCAAAAGAAGAGGAAAACAAACCTTGAGACTCTTAAGTCTTGGCTCCCCAATAGTGGAATGAAAACCTGTGGCACCTTCTGTCTTCAAGAATCACCTGAAGACCCACCTGTTCAAAGAGGGGACAATACCTAGGAGACTCACTTTTACCTACTAGTCCAATACTTTTTCTACCTGTTCTATCTCTAAAACTTTGGGCACATAAGGTCTCAGTTGGGGGAAAGTTGGTGTAGATATTGAATTATGTGGACTTGTTGAGTGATGGGGGTTAAGTGAGTTACTTTGCTGGTAAATTGTTGATGGACAGTTATTGACATAAATCTAGGTTACAGGAATGATCAGACACGGACTATTGAGCAATAATGTGTGTTGCTCTGGATAAGAGCCTAAATGCTGTTAATCTAATGAAGTTCATGGATTAAGATGATGAAGAAGGTGTGATTCTCATGACCACTATGTAGATGAGGACATGCTTCTATATAATATATTTTTATACATGGTTGCTATAGTTGCTGAGTGTTTGCTTGGGTGTTTCATGTAGTTGCTAAAATGTCACTAGCGTCAAAGCAGCTGGTAAATCTCTAGCAGCCACCTGGAAGACCATGGCAACCACCTAGCAACAGCCCAGGGACCTCTAGCAAATCAAGTTGCATAATCATATTTGGCATTTTCCTGTAAAGTTATATTTAAGTTGCTATATTCATGATCTGTAAACTCAGAAACAGCCTTAACACAGAGGGCTTGTTGTGGAACAGGAAATGGTTATGACATGACGTGATATCAGACAACCCCCACCTAGTCCCTGTGTGTTGCCTAATCCTAGAAACGCCCCTGAGGTGGCCATATTTTTAGCATCATGGCTACAGCCCCCTTGGTCACCACTTATTGGCACCCTTTTGATTTGGCCCAGATTTTGTTGTTGTGTCCTCTGAAAGTACTTTGCTTGTGATTTGCAGTGAAGCCTCTGACACTGACCAATGGTGTAGTTGCAGAACGTGTGAACAAAGCCACAAAACCACAAAAGGCATTTGAACATGTCTCCAGTTTTACTGATGCTTCAAACAAAAATTAAACCAGCTCAAATAAACAGTATTGCACCTAATATTGCATCAGATCTACCACCCACTCTGATCATCTGGAATCATCAGCACCTGTTTATTCACTGCTTCATGTCTTAAGTTAGATGCTTTGTTCTGCTTAAGTGTTCATATGTAGATCACTGACTTTGTTCTTCATTAAGAACTGGGGAACTGTTCACGATACAAGATACAATAAAGAATAGAAGAAAGTCTCACTCTTTGGTAGCAAAATATGAAGAAAGAGCACTAGAAAGCTAATATAAGCAGTTTGGATCAAATTCAAGCAGTTTTATGTCACTCTATGCAAACAGGAGCAGAATCACCAGGCCTCATCTTCTCTCACATGGGGCTGATGAGGAAGCCACTGAAAGAAGTGCGGAGCTGTGAATTGTCCCAGACCACATATTTTGCAGGGAGCCGTGTGTACACCACATCGCCCGCATTCAGCTCCAGGGTGAATCCACTTGAAACGTGCTTCGCTAAGCCATCGATGCTGTTTTCTCCCAAATGAACCAAATTCTGATCATTTTTGTACAGATTCAGTCCGATATTGTTTTTGTTGTTGTCATACACAGCGGCTGTGAACCGGATGTAGTAGATCCCTCTGACTGGAGCTGTGAAGATGCCTGCATTGAGACACACACACACACATACACACTGTTGACAATCCCAGTGCTGGGATTTTTTCGATCCTCAGCCAAACACACGTGGTTCTTTTTGGGAAGGCATCTGATGTTTGAGAACATGGATCAAACAAAAACATGAGCAGGAAAGCTGTCTGGCTCCAGGAGAACAAAATAAAATTGACTTAATGTCCCCGTTGTTACTCATTTTAATGGTTGTCATCATCATTTCACTCCATTGCTGTGTCTTCATTTATTGTAAGTTGAGCTATCAGCTTTGTTCAGTGATAAAGACCTTGCATGTGGAGTGATTAAGATGGATAGGATTAGGACTGAGCATATTAGAAGGACAGCACTGGTTGGACAGTTTGGGGACAAAGTGAGAGAAGTGTTGGTTTGGAGTGCAGAAGAAAAACGGGAGTATATCATGTCAAGTAGGATTAGGATATCAGGAGAAGGATGGAGCTGCCAGGAAAGAGGAGAAGAGGAAGGACAAAGAGGAGGTTTCTGGACGTGGTAAGAGAGGACATGCTGGTATGAGTGAGGAAGGGATGCTCCAGTTAAAGAAGTAGAAGAAATGAAGAAGACTGAAGACCTCTACCTGTGTACTGGTTGTAGGCACCTCCAATGTTCGTAAGGACTTGTTTGTAGACCAGGGTTGTCTCAACATCAAAAGGCCCTCTCAGTGTTGCAGGCAGGCCTAAACCAGCAGAGAAGGCCACTTTTATATTTCCTGTGAAGAAAAGAAGAAAACACACATAGAAATTTCAAACGTTTTGGTCAAACTGGCCAAAGTAAACCCATGACTTTACCAGCATTTACCTGCACTTTCACTCCTCAGCTTCTCCAGCTGACCCTTCACAGCAGACAGCTCACTGGCTTGTTCTAAGTATAATTAAACAAGTAAAATTAATAATAGTTAATAAAAAAACACAAAGACTTATCTCCTATGACAAGGACACATCATATGAGGTAATCAAAACTGATTACATCCATAAACATCATTTGTTATGCAGAAATATAAAAACAGACCTACAAAATATTTTTAAAGGCTTATTCCAACAAGGGATAAATCTGATAAAGGGATGCTTTGGATGGTAATGTATTTATACATACGATTTATGCCATGATAAGTTCTTGTAAATAAACACATCTTTGTGACGTGTCCCTTACCTGCATTCTCTTTCTGCATCTTCACCAACTCTGCCTGCAGCTCCACCAGTGTGGTTCCTTGCTGATTAACCAGTTCTTTTAAACTCTTCAGCTCAGAGGAGATATCCCGTGTGACAAACATGCTGGGCACGTCATCAGCCTCTTGTGCCCGAGTGTCCCAGACATGGTCCTGCAAGAGACACAAGAGCAGACAAACTGCGGTTGCTCTAACCATTTTTACCAGATAGTCTTTCAAGCAGATTGTCTGTGAAATGCCTGCCACTGGGTAGGGCTGAAGTTCAGATTTTGGACTTTGGACCCGTTTAAAGTCCAACGCATAAAAAAAAAAAACCTGTTTTCTTTAGGATTCAAGCTTTCAGAAGAACAGATTAGACTTCAACGTGAAAAGAGAAAGAAAAAGAAAACGCCTTAATTGCATTATTTTATTATTGTTATTCACCATTAAGTGCATTTATTTATTTGTTTCATCTGCATTGTGTTGTAGGTTTAAGACACAGAACAAACCCTGGGTTCTCTTCATGTGTCTCAGGATTAAATCTAGATTATACCTAAACAACATTTTGTGAGCAAACATGGTCTTAATCTCCGAATCTCAGGAGTGTACTTTTACTCTCTTACTCATTTTCTAAGCTGTTTGTTCTGACTAATGTGGCAGGCAGTGCTGGAGAGTCTATCCCAACTCTCACAGTGCAAAAGTCAAGACAACCTGGACAGGTCACCAGTCCATCACAGACAAACACTCACACACACATTCTCCAATCCACATGCTGGTCTTTGGACGGTGGGAGGAAACACAAAGACACAAGGACAACATGTCCACTACACATAGAAAGGACCTACCCTGGGAATTGAACCCTATTGAATTCCTTTTCTGTCCCAAGCAGGGTTGCGGGGGAGTGCTGGAGTCCAACCCAGCTCACATAGGGCAAAGGACTGGGGACAGGTCACCAACCCATTGCAGGGAGGAGCATGACAGCACCTTGCTCAAGAGTACCTCAGGGCAACCTACTAGGAAGGGGTTCGAACGCCCGATCCTCCGATCTTGTGGCCAATGCCCTAACCACTAGTTAACCACGGTGCATTGATTTTCTAAATTAAAACCAGCAAAGAGAAAATATCACATTATCAGCTTATACTAGTGTGTTTAGTAAATTCAGCTGCAGAAAAAAAATGAACCAAAAACACAATCTAGTTCCACCTTTTGCCACTGGTACCCCAGCAGAACAATGAGCCAGGCAACATTTTTATTGAGTCATGTCCAGAACTTTTTTTTATATTTTCACACTGTACCGTACTTTACTTTATGTTCTCCATCCAGCCAATCCACCCACCCATCCATCCATCCATCAAGCCTGCCATCCAGCCAATCCATCCATCCTTCCTTCCTTCCTGGGCCCTTTATCTTAACCAGGACCAATACATGCTTTGGTAAATTGATGCTTCATTAAGTTCAGTCAGGCGCTGCTGATGGAAGTACACAGTTTACTGTGTGGCGGAGCATTGAGAAGAAATCTGGAACTTAAATCTTTGCAGTCAGTTAAGGTCTGTTGAAATCCGCAGTCAGTAATTTTATGTCCAGAAGTTCACTTCTTTTCACAAGGGAAAGATAAGGAAGCCACTGAAGGTGGTTCGGAGGAGCGCATCATCATAAAGCATGTAGTTGGCCAGGAGACGAGTGTAAACCACGTCTTTCTCATCAAGCTCCAGAGTGAGGCCACTGGAAACATGTCTGGCTCTGCCATCGGAGTCGTATTCTCCCAGGTGCATCAGATGCTGAGCATTTTTGTACAGATTCAGTCCCATGTTGTTGCTATTGCTGTTGTAGGCGCCCGCCGTGAATCGGATGTAGTAAACCCCTCTGACTGGAGCCGTGAAGGCACCTGCAGTTAGACATACACACAGATGTAAAGGATGATTCTAATTATAATATTTGTGGTCTGATTTTTCGCACATATCTGTGAATTTTGCACTGAAGGACATTTTACATTGCATTAATTACATTTTTTTTTCATTATTCAATAAATCTGGAATATATACACATATAAGGCTTTATCACTGGCTCTATGAACCAAACTGCACTGGTGCACAGTTTAACAGCCCACTTTGATCCTGCATTTATTTTGGTCTGTTTGCCCGAAAGCAGCATTTTGACACAATGTGATCCAAACCCAAACAGTTTTTTCTTTGATTCTCAGCATGGAGGCTGTGATTGTTGTTAATGTGACATTATTCTGTTATTGAGTTTCTTGAGCTTTTCCACCAGCACCAGGAACCATGCCGTTTAGCCAACCCACAAACCCACAACTGTATTTTGCCCAATCAGATGAACAGCTTGACTGTGGACAGAGATTTCACGCAAGGCAATTCCATATTGAGTGTTTTTTTTTTTTTTTTGCCATTTCTGGAAAATCCCAACAGAGATGAACTCTGCAGTATTTATTTTTAAAGTAAACAGACTTTCTATAAGATGGATTTCTTTTCATTAAAAATAGTTTTAGAAAATATAGAAAGGCTGTAACATTAGCGGTAATGTCGTCTTCTTTAGTCATGATCTCAACCAGTGTGAGCTTTATCTTATTCTTCATGTGTTCTTGGTATATTCCATCTACCCACCCACCCATCCATCTATTCATCCATCCACTTTCCAAGCCCCTTATCCTAACCAGGATTATTACCTGATCTGTACCTTGTTTGGTTAATCAGTGCTTCATTAAGATCAGTCAGATTCTGTTGATGGAAGTGAACCGTTTAAGACATTCTTGTGTCTTACTCCTGAATTTATCTTCATTTGAAATGATTCTGAAGCTATGTTGTGTTATTGGAATTAGTAAAAACAAACTTTTTTAAAGTAAACAGTTTTTAAAATTTGGCTTAGTGGGGAATCCCATTGAAATGGCCCAAAATTGGCTGCTGAGAGAAAAACCTTTACCTGTATATGGGTTGTAGGCACCCCCGATGTTAGTCAGGACTTTATTGTAGATTAGGGTAGTTTCTATCGTGAATGGCCCTTTCTGTCCAGCAGGTAACCCAGCGGAGAACGCCACCTTTGGCTTCTCTGTAATTTCACAAGCAACAGAGGTCGATTTTATACCCATCTAAGCTCATTTCAATAGTGCCATCTCATACAGCTCTGACCTCACAAGGTATTGGCTCTGTTTGGAAATTACAGTTTGATCTCATTTATATCCAGCCAAAACATTTTCTTTCTTTGGTCCATGACCTACTGAGAGGAGACTGTACAAAATAAAGGTGTTGTTGTTTTGTAGATAAAGCCTATTTTGCACCATTAAAACTCCCTGAAAAGAGTCTTTCCATTCTAACAAAAATCACCTTGCATCCCAAGGAGAATTTATCAAAAGATACCATAGACAAACCGATTTGATGGGATTTATTTGAAAACAAAATGTAAGGAAAACTGTCTGAACATTTCCCAGGCCTAAACTACAGGAGATACAGATGGAGAGGATCCAGAATTTGTAATTAAATTAATTAAGGGGCTTCATGAGAACTTCCATAATCGCATTCATCTCGTACCTGCATTCTCTTTCTTCAGATTCTCCATCACTTTGTCAAGGTCTGCTACTCTGGCCACCAAAGCTGTCATGAAAAGAACAGACAGAATTTTAAAGAGGCTTCCATATTAGAGCTCTTTTTGAATCAATAGACATCACTTTTAATTGACTCCTAACTACAGACTCTAATGAATATTTTTATCACAGTATCAGACTCTTTTTAGTGATGTCACAACTTTTCCTTTTTCATGATCTGGTGTAGACCAGAAGAGGGCGGGTTCCCCTTCTGAGTTTTGGTTTCTCCCTAGGTTCTTCCTCCAGTTTAGGGAGCTTCAGGGATGCTCAGTAGTTTCGCGGACCGGATTCTGTAAAGCTGCTTTGTGACAATTACAGTTGTTAAAAACCTCAAAAATAAAATTAATAAAAAAAGAAGCATTTTCCCAGAACAAACATGGGAAAACACAGGGCTGCAAATCATCAAACATTCTCGAAAATGTCAGTGTGTTTATGTCTGAAAGTGATGGACTGAAGTATCACCTGTGTTCTCTTTCTCCATGTAGCTCATCTTCACCTTCAGCTCGGCCAAGGAGGTTCCCTGCTGATACACCAGATCTCTGAGCTGCTTCACTTCATCAGAGCAGGCAGGATCCTGCAGGCTGTTCTGCAACAAAATCAGAACAACCACGACCACAACAGTTCTCTCCATCAAAGCTGTTCCTGCACTACACAGACCAACTCTGGACTCTAAACATGTCTCCAAACAGACAAAATGTTTGTTCTGGGAATCATCAGCGTTGTTAGTCTAGATCCCACCGGTTTTCTCAGCCAGGGTTCAGGTCAATGATTAAACCTTAAAAAATGAGGTTAATGTTCATCTGGCTAACCAGAAAAGTAAGACCTGTAGGATGAGAGCAATGTTGAAAAGAGAGAAAATGTAATGCTTCACTGATGGGAGGCATAGGTAAGAATATAAGACACCTACATAAATTAAGATTTACATTTATGGAAGCCTGTTCCAACAAGCACCAGCTATAAAGGCTTCTTTAGGTTATTCCACACTTGGAATAGCTTTTTTTAAAACATTTTTCCCAGACCAGTAGGTTGCCCTGAGCAAGTCACCATCCCCATCACTGCTCCCCGGGTGCCGGATGAATAGCTGCTGCAAGTGATGTGGGTTAAACACAAAAAGAGAATTGTGTTGTGGTTATTATTGTGGTATTATTGTGGTTATTATTGTGCTGATTATTTTAATCATGAAGTTTGATGAAGGAGAGGTTCAAATTTAAAAGGCCTCATCAAATGAATTTTAAACTGTTAATTTTACATTATAGAAGTACATTAAAACATCTGATAATGCTTTACTGTAGGGTGGTGTTCATAAGGCTATAGAACATCTACATAAGACTCTAATGATGGCTGATGTTCCTACACAGACGTTCCAAAAGAGCCTTTCTGACTAGTCCATCATTAGTGCATGTTTAGAAATGAAGCTGATGAAAGTAGCCTTTATGATACTGTGTTGGATGTTAAAGGAGTTAAATGATCAATGACATGCCGCTCTTCTCTGAGACACCATGCACACTGCTCACTCTCAGATCCTCTCCTGCATCCAGGTGCAACACCATCCCACTGCTCAAAGCCAAGCTCCTAATCCCGAATGCTGAGTTTCCAGTTAAATAAGTAAGTGGAAGATTATTTAAATACAGAGCAAAACGAAAGTAAACTCCTGAGAGCTCCTGGAGGCTGATATAATAAACTCCACTAACAGGAGCAGTGAATATGCCTGGAAGAAAAAACAAAAAATTAGGAAGCATTAAGCCTAACACTGAAAATCTGCAGTCTCAGCATTTTTATTTATACTCAGTACATTCCTGTACTTTTTACTTTTAGACTTGTTTATTCTGGTTTGGGATGGATCATGGTAGACAAACTAGTTTTATATCATTTTGAGGGAATAAGGGGATGAAGAGATCATTCGAATCAGCTCATTCCTTCATTGCCTCTTTCTCTCACGGCTGAAGGTAAACTGACTCACCTGAAACCTAGCTGAAAGCCTCGCCAGTGTTTTTGGTGACAGTGAAGACTAAACTGGTTGTATTTCCTGGGACGCCTTTCAACCTAGGGGAAAGCATCATCTTTGGTCTCTCTGTAAAATCAGGGCAGAAGCAGAGGGCAAAAGTCAGCACTCACTTAACACTCAACCTTCAAGCTGGCTGAGATACAACAAAAAGAACAGAAAACTTGAACAAATTTTCCATTTGTCCAGAAAAGTGCGAAAAATGTGAGCTGGATCGTGTCTGAAGTGCAGAAGGCTGGTAATCCTTTACAGTCTTCTTAATGCTACATATATAATTAATATATTCATATATAAACTCTATAAGCTTTATTATAGTCAAAAAGGTTACTTTCACCCCAGAAATGATAACAAGTTCAGCTCTCATAAGAAGCTTACGTTCATGTTGAGTAGCCTTATGAACACCACCCTACACTAAAGTGTTTCCCTGATGGTGAGGCTACACGACACCAGCATATTCACAACATCAGCATCTTTAAAAATTCCAAAAATCACCCACTGTAATTTTCTGGATTTGTTGAAATGTATACATTTCTCTGTAGGTTAATCACCTTTGGTCTCCCTGTAAAACCAGGGTAGAGGCCCAGGTAGCAGTGATGGGGGTGGTACCTTGCTCAAGGGAACCTCTGGGTACTTTAATAATTTTAAGAGAGTTAAAATATAACTTGTCTTACCAGCGTTAATATTCAGAATGTGTATCTCACTCTGGCTGGCTGCCAATCTGGTCTTTAGGGACGAGAGCTCAGCTGTGTTTGAAGAACAAGAGTAACATTCAGCATTTACACCTGTCTTCTTCTGATGATCCATACCCATTCAGAATGGCTGAATGAATTAAATACATTTAAAAAATGAATTCTTTAAAGCAAGACAGATTTTGGGGTCCTTCTACTTATTTCTGGGATTGTTGGATAAAGTGTGTCTATAACGCATGATCCAGTGTAAACATAAAAAAGCCTCGACAGAAATAATAGATATGTACTTCAGGTGGTTTATTCAATTCACAGTGTGTGTGTGTGTGTGTGTGTGTGTGTAGGTCTCCATGGCTAATTCTAACATTTTCTCTGGTCGGATTACCTGCAATGTCTCTCTCCAGGCTCTTAATCTCTGCCCTCAGCTCTTCTAACATGTCTTTGAACCCCTGAAGTTCAGCATCTGCAGCCTGAGCCTCCACCAGACTCAGGAGCTGCAGCAGAACCACAAAAAATACACCACTCTTTATCTTCAGGACGTCCTGAGTAGAGTGAAGGGGCCCAGCAGTCCCCGCTATATGTCCCACCTCAAAGTCTAGAATTTAGTCAGGGCTTGTGGGATCAATCTAGGCTTGTTTGCCCTTTTAAGTTAAAGGCTCTGAAGTTCAAATTCACTCTGGTTCTCATGCAGGGCGAGGGTTGTTCTTATTTTCAGTACATCATCACATCTTTCAACACAAATCATCACATGTGCACAACAGGCTTCTCTCCATTACAGTCATTCTTATTTTTCATTGTCATTGCTTCTTTTTTCCTTTAGTTTCTGTATATTTAAGTATATTTATATATTCCACCTGTATACCTGCACAGCTTTCTTCAAAGATCATTTTAATTTTATTAACTTATTTTTACTTTATGAGGTGAATCCCAGTAGGTTATGACCAGAAATAGGTCTGTTTTCTCATGTTTTGGGATACATTCAACATTAACCTGTTAGCTGAGCCAGATAATGTCCCATCTAGTCCCTAGTTTCCTCAACACCTCTCGCATTATAACTATCGATGATGGGCATAACTCTTAAAACCTTAAATATTTAAACACACACACACAAATAAATACATACATACATGTGTGTGTGTGTGTGTAATATATATATATATATATATATATATATATGTAAAATCCAAATGTGAAACATTTGTTGGAATAAACTTCTAAATACCTGTACCTCCAATAATAAAGGGCTGAAAGCGGACACTCCACACACTGTAATATTGGCTTATTCCAAGCAGGACACACTTTAGGGCTGAACTGACTAAAGTAGCCTTCAAGATGCTGCAAATCTTTCTAATCTGAATGTAGATTTTTGTGTTGGCGTGATGCGTTTCCAGCTACAGAGCATTAAACTGAACCGAGGCTTCGTTAAAAGAAATCTTTTAATAGATTCTCATACATGTACAAAAGGTTGTGGATAGAAAAGTAGATTTCGCTCTAGCCGAAGACTTTGCGTTTGCTGCGATTGAGTGGTGGGAGAAGCAATTTACAGAAGCTTAGTGTGACAGCATGTTTAAGAGGATTGGCGTGGCACTTCCTGCACATCCAGGTGAAACAGGAAGGTTAGAAGCCAAAAGTGCAGCAACGACAGTGATGAACATAAGCAGCCTTGGGTCAACCCGAACGCAGGGAAACAGGAGGCCTTGCGCACCTCCCATGGCTGCTTTAGTTCGGGGAAGTATATACACTGCTGCTTAACTTACACTACACTGGGTATTTCTACAGGATCCACCTGGGATTGAATAAACACAGCTCATCTGTAAAAAATGGAAAGGGTGTTAAATACCGCAGGCCATCAGCGCGGCCTGTTGACCATCTTGAAATACCGATCACCCAGCTGCCATGAACAAATCACAGCAAACATTCTGCATGGTTTGCTGTCAGGACCTATTCCTCTGACCATGGAGAAAAATAAAAAAAAGCATTGAACTGATTTCATATCAGCAGACGGATGGATGTACTGGTAATGGTAAACAGATGAGTGAAGAGTGAGGAGTTAGCAGGTTTTATGAACTAAAACAATTTTAATCCTGTAATTATAACCCACTTAAGAATTAAATGGAAACTGGACTGAATTCCTACATAATTAAGATGTAAACGAGTCCTTTAGTGTGGGTTTGGTTCATCAGAACTGTGTACGGAGGTGAGGAATGGAACCAGACATCTGGACCTCCATCATGAAACTGTGGCAGAGATACTGACGCTGAACACATTTAGCAGTTTGGAGAAGATGATGGAGTAAACCTAAACCCATCATGGTGAAGGGATTTGATGATTTAGTTCAGTTTTTACCATCATCATTATCATCGTTGGACAAACACTTCACTGGTGGGTATGATGAGAGAATTACATGGACTTGTGTGACGTCTGGTTCCATTCACCACCATTGTGAACCATTTCATACCAAACCCACTCTGACACTGAATAATTGGGAATTTTTTTTAAAATCCTTCTTTATAAAAAGAACTGCAAAGAAAAGTCCCCCTTGAAGATTCATTTTTGTTATTTTGCTGCAAGAAGAGCAAGCATTACCACTAAAAAGCTTAAAAAACATACTTTACAGCCTGTCCTTAAAAAAGTCCATCCTGAAAATTGTCCCATCCTAAATATGTCATCAGGAGGGGGCGGGATTTCTTGGTCCGGTTTCCCTTTTTACAATGTTAAGTTAATATGAAACTTAATGCTATGATTAACTGTTTCATGAAAAATAAATATGAATATTGCTTCAGGAAAATAATACACACTGAACGGACATGTATGAGAACATTGCTGGTTTCAGATGAGGAGCGTCAGTACTTCCACAGAGAACAGCCTGGAGGCAGCCAAAGCGGAGTCTCGGTACCTGGATCTGTTTATATACAGGCCGTTATAAATCCCCATTTTTCAGTGAAAGCAGCATTAAAGGGGTTTCAAATACACACAAGTGCTCTAGGCCTTGGTCTTCACCTGTCCCAGCTCAAAGTCATTCAGCACACGAAAAAAAAAATATCAGTCTGGCATCGTGCGACCAAGGATCAGTGCTCGCCTCATCCAGGAATCTCCGGTGAATCCTTGAAAAAAAGGTCAAAGGTCATGAGTGTGCATCCAAAAAGGGGGATGAAAATGGTTTCAGGATCCTAGTGCAATCAAATGGTTGGTCTTCAAGCTTCCCTGATTGGTCACAGAGCCAGAAAGTGGAGGTGAGGGTGTGTTTGTGATTTTTTGGGGATTTTTACGGCTAATCCTATTGGCTATTGCTCTCCAAATTAGATGTGACCGAGAAGAATACAGTACAGGGTTGCTGTTTCAGCGACCTGCACCACGTTCCCTCATAAGGTGGCGGAACACAGTGCTTCACTTTGCTTGTGTGTGTGTGTGTGTGTGTGTGTGTGTGTGGTTATAAATAAAGGCTCATGAAACACTGTTAAGGAGTGTGGGGTAAATAAGTAGCATGTGATGGCTGTTACTCTGGGGGGGGTGTGTGTGTGTGTGTTAGTTAACACTCGGCGTGGGAACAGGGCTGTCAAGGTCTCCGTGAAGTGAATGGTCATGTTGAGGTAGATTTGTTCTGGAATATTCTTCATACCACTCCTGTGAACAAACGAAAACAAAGGCCCCGTGTCATGAAAAATGTCAAATTTAAGTGCAAGTCTCTAAATGAACTGCTTTACTAAAATAAACAAACGCTTTCAAAATTCACTCTACATTATTTACTGCTTCACCACAGCCACAGGCTCGGACATCAAGCTGCAACAATATAATGATAAGTTTTGACTGTGGCACAATATAGGGGAGCCAATCAGAAGTGATCTAATTTGCACAAGTCAAAACAATACACATTAAATCTTATATATTTATAACAATATACAGTGCTGTGCAAAAGTTTTAGGCAGGTGTGAAAAAATGCTGTAAACAAAGAATGCTTTCAGAAACATAAATAATTATTGTTTATTTTTATCAATTTTACAAGTGAGCGAAAGAAAAATCTAAATAAAATCAATATTTGGTGTTCCTACCTTTTGCCTTCAAACCAGCATCAATTCTTCTAGGTACACTTGCACAAAGTCAGGGATTTTGTAGGATTATAGTCATGTATGTTCAACCAATTTTACCAAACAGGTGCTGGTGATCATCAATGTCACACGGAGGTTGAAACACAGTCACGTTTGGAACAACCTACCAGCCGAGTTCCTTCAAAAACTGTGCAAGTGTACCTAGAAGAATGTATGCTGTTTTGAAGGCAAAGGGTGGTCAAACCAAATATTGATTAGATTTAGATTTCTCTTTTGTTCATTCACTGCATTTTGTTGATTGATGAAAATAATTCCCTCACAAGTAGGTTGCATATGTATTCGCTTGTTGTTAACGATCTAAATTAAATATAAATATCTTTAGTGTATATGAATTATATGGTAACTGATAACATGATTTATGTTACATGTTAATTAACAATATATAAGATATATAAACACTCAGTGACTATTTATAATGTATACACTGATTATACTCACTCTGTACGTCTCATTTCTGTACACTCAGAGAGTCCAATCAATCCCACACGCAGTGTTAACACTACACCCAAAACTGATAGGACTTTCTCTCACCTGAATCTCTTCCTGGTACATCTTCATGCTCAGATCACTTTTGGTGCGTGACCTCCGGCCCAGAAACACCAGACTAGAATGCTGCATCCAGAAGAGAAAAAGAACTACAACTTATTCAGTTTACTACACAAGTGTGCATGCACGCGCATGTGTGTGTGTGTTCTCACCCCGCTTCTCTCCATGGCAACACACATCTCCTGTAGAGAGCTTATGTTGGTTCCAACGAGTGTGTGTTTGTAAAGCTCCAACGTCTGCAAAGCCTCAGCACGAGTCACTTCTGCTTCAAACACTATACCTTTTTCATCTACCACACACACACACACACACACACACACACACACACACACTAGTCTTAGCATTCTAATGAGGAAGAAATGTTTCCTTCTCTTGTTTGGAATTGTGAGGCTTTTCTTTTCTTCATGGACTGCCACAGCAGATCATTAGTCTCAGTGTCTTCTTGTCCTCTGTGTCTTCCTCCTTCACACTGACCACTGGTATGTCCTAACCAATGCAGTCTCACTCTGACTTTGTCTCCAAACTGTCCAACCTGAGCTGTCCCTCTAATATACGTTCCTAATCCTGTCCATCCTTGTCCCTCCCGACGCAAATCTCAGTAACTCTGATGCCTCCAGCTCCGACCCTTGTCTTGTCATCACCATCTCCAACCTGAAAAAACATAGCTGGTCTCACTACTGTCTCCAACCTATGTAACATAGCTGGTCTCCCTACTGTCCTTTAAATCTTCCCTTTCCCTCTAATTTTGTAGATAAACCTTTAGATAAATATTGTCATATTAGGTCAACAACTAAACTATCCACCCCTCATATAAACATAATTAAACTGTGTGCAGAACCTTCTGGGTCCTCCAGCGGTTCTCTGTTCTTCCGGCTGTAGTTCATCCGGAAGACAAAGGCGTCGAGGATGAAGGCCACAATTATCGTCATGACAACCTGCAATGGAACCACACACGACTGAAATGTGTACAAAACTGTCAAAAAGATCCCACCCAAAACACAGGCCCAAATAAACACACACACACCATGGTGACGATGTAGAAGGTCATGAAGTAAAGGCGGCTCCAGGGTGTTGTCTGCGATGTCACACCTTCCTGTAAATGAAACAGAGATTTAACAGTTTTAACAAAAATAAAGACCATTTATTAAACCCTATAACTACATCACTATTGAGGAGGCTCACTTGTACTCAGTCATATGATCCTGATTTCGATTTCATCACATAAACTGGCCATTGACTGGCTTTGTGGGATTTTTAAACAGATGTTTGTCATGAACCCACCGTTTTCTAGCAGCCAAAGTCAAAACATGAGCATTATTTGTTCTTCAATGAGCCAAACTGCATTTTAAATTCTTAAGAAACACTTCATGATAAGATGTTTGGGTCTGATTATGACCACATTGTCTAAGGAAATCTGGCTTTATCTGCAGATGGAAAATTATTTATCACATGAGGGGGGCTAGGTGGAGGAGTAGGGTTTCGATGTGGCGAGAGGGGATCCTAGGTGGCATTTCAATCTCCTGCAGGTGGAAAATGGTGGAAGCTTCAGACACACTTACCATGGTGATGTACCAGTTATTGACAACGGTCAACTCGAACAGAGTCACTGCGCAAACAGAAACAACACTTTTGTAAAACCCCACAGCCTAGAGAGCACTGCTAGAGCAGGTGTGTGTGTGTGTGTGTGTGTGTGTGTGTGTGTGTGGAAACCAACCAAAGCTGCTGAGGATGTTGTTGAAGTTGTTGAGATAGTAGTACCCCTCCTCAAGGACTGTGCGGTTGCCAATGGTAACGTTGACCTGACGATATGCATCTGCAACTGTACTTGTACTGAAAGCATAAGAGACGATTATGAAAATAATGCAAAACAGCTGCAGCAGAAACAACTATTTATGTCCCAATTCAGGGGCTGTATCCATCGAAAGATGCATTCGTGGCAGTGAAGGACAGACTGGGACACAAAACGAATAAAACAGTCTGGTCTTCTGTTGCCTAGCAACCTATACAGCAATTGCCACGACTATTAAAAACAAACTCCAACTAAACTGAAAAAGGAGTCAGACTGGTGGTAAATTTGTTTATATATTTTAAACTGTTAAATATATCTGCCACGACCGCACAATGAATCTTGGGATATTTTAGCCATCCATGTATGCATCCGCTGGATTCTTTGTTTTCATGGAAAAAAGGCTGCATTTTAAGCAGACTCTGAAATGGGACAGTCCTGTCACAGCCTTCTGATGCCATTGAACTGGGGTCTTTGCTAACACACAGGTGCAGCTTGTGTAACCCTTATAGAGAAGCTCTGATTGGTGGGACAGCTCTAAAGCAAGGTCACTAGGCCAGAGAGAGATATATAGTTGAGACCAAAGTTATTAGCCCCGCAGGAATTATGGAACATTTTTCTATTTTTCTATAACTTCTTCCCAATGTTTGCAGCATTGATGAAATTTGATATAAGCAAACATTCACCAGTGCTATAAAGCTTAGTAGCTTTTGGTACATTTTGTAATATAAAATACATTTTTAGGCTTGCTTTATATCAAATATAGTAAAAAGAAAAAGGGGGTGGTCAAAAATATTAGCCCCATGTGAATGTTTGCTTTCAAAACACACCAACAGTAATTAACCAATCAGCTTTGAAACCACAACTGTGCAGTCAATTGGCTTCCTAACAACACCTGCAGTCAACTGGCTTTCTAACAACATTCAATCAGCATAAAAAGACTCCAAGGAACAGGGCACTTGAACACATGAGAGGGACTACTATGAGAGGAAAATCAGTCTGGAGCTCAGAAAGAAGATAGTAGAGGATCATGATAAGGGGGAAGGCTACACTGCCATTTCCAAGCAATTCACAGTGTCTAGAACTGCTGTACATTGCATCATTGCCAAGTACAAGGAGACAAATTCTTTAAGAAACAAACCTGGCTGTGGCCATAAGCACAATACTTCAAGAACTCTGGAGAGGAAAATAGTCAGAGATGTCAGCAAGGAGCCCCGGACATCTGCCAAGAAGGATTAGGTCATCGCTGGGTCTTCCAACAAGACAATGACCCAAAGTATACATCGAAATTAGTCCAACAGTTTCTCAAGGATACCAAAACCAAGATCCTGGAGTGGCCCGCACAGAGCCCAGACCTCAATCCTATTGAGAATCTGTGTCGGGTGCTCAAACTAAATGTCCATGCTCAGAAACCATGCAATTTGGACCAGCTAGAACAATTTGCAATGGAAGAATGGGCCAAAATCTCTCAGGAGACCTGTGCCAACCTAGTAAAGAACTACAAGATTGTTGTCACTTGTGGCTCAGAAAGGGTACACTATTGACTAATAATGGCCATGGGGCTAATAATTTTAGATATCTAATTTTTGCCCTTTCTTGTTTCAACTCAAAATATCAATAAAATATCCTAATTAAACTTAGTGGACATTGTTTTTTATAGTGTATTTGTTTCCAAAATAACAAACACTTGTTGTTAATGGTCATTTTCATGGAGAAATCAAGAGTGTTGTCTAATTTCACAAGGGGGGCTAATAATTTTGGCCTCAACTGTATGTGTGTCCCCTGGAGTGATTCTGCTCCTTCCAGTACCACTGAGATGACTGCGATCCAGTAATCCAAGTAATTGTCTTGGACAATTACATCAACAGTTGACCTCAATTGGCTCTAATCACTAAAATCTAATTGTTGTGTTGCTGTCACACAGTGTTGGATCAATCCCAATTCATTCGACACCCACACTGGTCACACTTCACACCTGTTAAAGCTTAAACATTGAGCAAATGGACCCAGCAACATTATCACTGACACATGGTGACTTTTTAATGTCCTTTTATCATACACAGTATATAATCTGGGCAAAGGTCTTGAGCCACACCTCATTTCTTTATACTGCTGGTGCAGAAACACTATTTTATGTTCGTCAATCTTGCCACATTGAGAAAATCAAATCAAAGAACAAGGCTGCAAGATGTCTAAAAATACAAGGTTCTCCACTCAGCATTCAGCATCAGCAGTAAACAAATCACCTGATCATCTACATCTGTTTCTTCACTGCTTCATGTCTTAAGTTAAATGCGTTGATCAGCTTGAAGGTTCAGACGTAGATCACTGTGTGGATTAACTAACAAAAAAACTATCAAACTGCTCAGATACAGAGAATACTAAAAATGAGAGACAACAACACTGTCCTTCAGGAAGATCTGGGGAACTGCTCAGGTACAGAGACTGTACTGAAAATGGGAGACAACACCACTGTCCTTCAGGAAGATCTGTTCCTCAACAACAAGTTAAAATACATTAACATCTGGATCTTTGGAAGCAAAATATGAAGAAAAGAGAGGGTCAAGACTATTGCACAGTGTTTTATTTTTTTTGTTTTTTTCTCCACTCTGTCTCTGCCTTGTAAGTGTTGTTACTCGGAAATAATGCTTCATAATGTTCTAAAAGAAACAAATATCTGTAACAAAGGGCCCTTTGGCTCAATATGATCCTCATTCAATAATAAAGCTGTTTATGAATATTCAGAATTGCTTTAGAATATGTTATTTAGTCTTTATGCGTGTGTCAGGTAGGGTTCAGTTACCAATGGTAACTGATGAGGTTTTCAAGCAAGAGACTTTTAAGCATTTTTAATAATCCAAGAAAGTCTGGATCTTTGGAAGCAAAGTATGAAGAAATGACGGACTGAATGTAGTCATTAAACAATCACTTACTTGCAGCAGTTGGGATAGATGACATCAGCGAAAAACTCCATTCCGACAATGGCAAAAGAGTAGTAAAAAATAATGAGAGTCAAACCTAGACTGAAGAGAGAAAAAGAGCATAAGTTCACAGAAAAGGTGGATAAGATTATGTCTCAGCTCTAGTTAACTTTCTAGTTAGGAACTGTAAGAGTAAGTAGATTATGGGAATTAGATTAGATGTCCCCACCTGGCCATGCGTGGGAACAGCTCGAACATGGTGTCCAACACGTTGCGGTAACGCTGTTTGATTTTAAACAGTCTGGAAAAGAAAGGAATCATAAAGAAGACAGTGAGTCATTAGTCATTATTATTATTAAGATGGGTCTGAACCTCACAGCTCGATTCTGGCTGATACTATTCACCGGGTATAAAAGCTTGACAATGGACAAAAATATCAGGATGCCTATTGATCATTGAGTTCAAATGTTTATGACAAAGGGGTGTAAAATCACACTCAATCGGGTTTACAAATACTAGAATGAGCCATTCTGATTGGTTCTGAGGCTACATTTGCATTTTTCCCATATTTATTATTGCATGTCTTTTTTAGCTTTAAACACTGAAAAGTCATTTTAAAAGGGTAGTATGTCGTATCATGCTGGACACAGTTGAAGGGGCTGTCAGAAATGGACATCATCCTTAAAGTGTTGACTGTAGGCCAATGTAAAAAAACTCATTAGAGCAGACTGGGCAGGGAAAACGCGTCTCAGAATTGATTGTTGATTGATTAGTAATGAAACCCTTAACAACTCACACACCTGAGGAGCTGCAAAGGCCTCAGCACCACAATGAAGTAGAAAGGCTCCATATGGAAAGCCAGAGCAATCAATCCCAGGAAGGCAAAGACAGTCACAGAGAAATCGAACCTTGGGAAGGAAACAGCAGGACAGTAAGGGAGGAGAAGTGTGTGTGGAGTATTCTCGTGGCCGTATCGTGTGGGCAGCTTGGTCTTACAGGTTCCAGCCGGAGCTGAAATAAGCAACTGGGCCAAGGCCGGTGATCTTCAACAGAACCTCCACACCATAAACTAAAAAACAAGGTGGCAGAACAGATTAAAGTACCCTGAAGCAGAAGACGCTTATTGGTTCATGTCTTCAGTTAAAGACCAGATGCAGTAACCTTGGGTGAACTTTAAAAAGTTCTCTTTTTCAAACCTACTTGTAAGGAAGACGATGTAGTTCCATGGTACTTGTTGGGACCATGAGAAATCACCTGGACAAAAACACAGCAGTTTACACTCAAACAGCAGCTCATCAGATGAAAACACTGCGGTCTTCTTCATATTTAAAATATCACGGTAAACACTATACAACACTCTTTAACCAATCAGAGAGGGCTTAGTGAAAAATGCTCTGTAGAATCAGTGTTGGTGAAGGGAACCAGAAGTCCTTGAATGTCTTTCACAGGTATGAAATGGTGATGAAGATGCTGCCCAATGTCTGAAACGTTGTTGAAGACTCTGAACAAAAGGTAAACCCATTCATGGTGGAAGGTGTTGCTGATTTATACAATTTTTTTCATCACCGTCCCACAGAAACACTCTAGCTCCATTCATCCGCACTGCAAACAAATCAGAACCATTTCACACCGAATCAAGTTGGGATGAAATAAAGGGAATTCTCACTATTTAACATGTTGGTCTCCACCAGAATCCAGACTCCGTTGACAGCTACCACAATGTCTACAAAAAAAGAAATAGCCATGACTGTAAGACTACAAAGTGTTTTGCAGATTGTGCAGGAAATCAGGTTTTTTGTTAAGCTAGTTAATCAATCTGATTATTGACCATTAATGTTGCAGTAGGAACAGGAACAATCCATCCTCACACAGTCTGCTGCAGCTTAGAACTGCTTTATTTTGGTGTAAATGCTTTAACAACTGGTTTGATTTAATGAACATCCTAAAATATCACATTAAACAACAGAGAGTTAATATTTCACCTTGTGTTAAGAAAGTTGTAAAACAAGCATATGTTCCTGACATCGAGAACCTACAGACTGCTAAACATGAATGAGCTCATATTGGTGGTCTGCTGCAGATGTCTTATACTTCAATATATCCTGACACTATCCATCTGAGAATGATGGGAATTTACTTTCCTCTTACCTAGAGGTTTGTTACTGCGAGGTAGCACTTACATGTAGATATTTTAAATGATTTAGCTTGTTAAAAATGAGTTACTCTTCTTTAAACATGGTAACCTTCCTTCTTGAGGACGTCATCAGGTTGACAATCCTGGCATCCGACTGCATCACCCAGGTCTGCAGGATCCTTTTAGCGTTCACAGTTTGGTAATTTATTGTATTTCTTTCTATTTGTTCATCACAAAATTATCTCAAGGTTAAGGTGTTTACGGTTTAAATGCTTTGGCCATTATAAGTAAACCCACACAGAAGTCATGGCTGGCGACCATGGGCATACACAACGTGAAGTAATCTTACAACCCTTTAAATTGACCATGCAATCATGTACGTGTGAAATACTTACAGATGGCGTACTGAAAGGCTTTAGATTTCACCACAAGGTTGATCCCTGCAAAACGGATCATCGTACAAAATATTAGGAAGACAAGAACTTACACACAGAGACACATAACCATTGACTTCAATAAATAATATAATGATAAAAACTGACCTTTGAAAATGAGGAAGGCAGTATGAGGAAGATCATCAAACCAGTGCTCTCCACTACGGCGTGCCTGTGGCCCCCCCCCCGCCCCCAACACACACACATTTACATAAACACTTCAACATACTTAGGAGTTAGCTGTTTTTGTGTTTTCCTTTTGTGATAATCCTACATTTCTAGATAGAGTTCTCAGAGTGCTATCTGTTTCTTTCCTTCGGTTTGAGCTCCAATTTGTTCATAGATTTTATGATGAACGTGTAAAATTGTATTAAAATTACCTTCCATTTCAGGCCCATCACCTCGTAGATTTTATAAAAATCCTGGAGACTGAAATCAAGAAAAACAATGCAGTTTTTTGTTGGTTAATCCACACAGTGATCTACGTATGAACATTCAAGCAGAACAAAGCATTTAACTTAAGACATGAAGCAGTGAAGGAACATGTGCAGATGAGTCCAGATGATCAAGTGATTAGTTTACTTAACGCTGAGTGGGTGGAACCCCTTTACCTAGAACCTTAAGGCACTTTGTAGCCTGAAGCACTAAACATTTGTTTCTGTTTCTTTCATTTAATCCTCAATCTGATAAAGATCTGATAAAGACAACAAGCTGATTCTCAGCAAACTATAAAGAAATGAGGGGCTCAAGACTTTGCAGATGTATATTTAATGCGCACCTGAGCATGGGGGTTCCGGACTGGTTGAGGGCCTTAAAGGTGAGGAAACGATCACGTGCACTCATTCGTGGTCGATAGAAACGTAGCAAACCATCGAACTGTTTCAGCGAGACTCCATCAGGCCTCTAAAACACACACACACATTCACGTAAGAAATATAATAAGAGCTTAATAAAATTTTCATATAGAGCCAGTTTCCTCACCTGTCGGCTAACCAGCAGCTGGAAGGCATGGTCGATAGCTGAGCGCTTGTGCAAAAGAAGAGATTTGAACTTCACCTTCTCCACCCCATTAAACGTGTCGAAAACCACAGCCAGGAGCTGCACACAGGGAACAATGTTCAGACAGAATTAAAATCTCATGTTTAACCCTAAAATAACTTTAACCTGAAGACAGGGGTAAAGGGACTAAAGGGACTGGTTTTAGTGTTTGTATCTGTTTATGTCAAATCTCTCTTTTTATTTTATTCCTACAAAGTGTTTTTCCTATAATCTCCTTGTAAATAAATCAATAACACACACCAGGTTCATGATGAAGTACAGCTCGATGGAGAGATAGACGATGAAGAAAACACACGACCAGCGATTTCGCGAGTACGCCGGCATCATGACGTCCGGGAAACTGTCAGAAACAAAAAAAAAAAATGTAACTGCACTAATTAATACAGTTTATGTATTAAATAATTATATATTTTATAGCTATGTAAAATATTGATTTGAATTGTATTATTGAATTTGAATTAAAAAATTTTAATAGTTTCATTTGGATTCAAATCATATTAAATTAATTAATTAACTAATATTCAGGTAACAATAGTAAACAGACTCTTTCAGGTATCCAGAGAGAGAAGAACGTTCTTACTTGGCTGTGGTCAGCAGCACAAACAAGCTCACAATGCTGTTCGCAAGAGTGTTAAAATACTGCAGGGAGAAAAAGAGAAAAAATATTTCTGTGTGTTTTGGAGATGCTGTGTTGCTTTGTAGATAGTAGCGTGTGTGTGCACGTTTGTGTGTGTGTGTGTCACTCACATGGTCGGCTGGATTGGTTGAGAACAAGCAGAAGCCCAGGATAGCAAAGATTACCATGAAGAAGAGCAGAAGAAGAAGAATATCTATGAAGGGAGGGAGCGACTGGAAAATCTGACGCAAGTTCCTGAATTAGAAAGAAAACAAACAGAAGATGTGATGAGATCAGGATCGGAGTGCTGCTAATACTGATCTAGAACCTTTAGGCACTTTGCAGCCTAGGATACAGAAACTTTTGAAGAATCCTGAGCAAAACAAAGAAATCAAGACTTTTGCTTCACAATGTGAATTACCGAACAACAATCGACAGTTTTTTTGTTTTTTTTTGTGTCCCACATTTCTTTAATTTAATTTTGTTTAATAGTTAACATGCCAAGACGGTCTGACAGGAATAACAGATTTTTTGCACAAATGAGCGATTCCCTAGTACAATAGAATAAAATGATGATTAGTGTGTAAATCCAGCACTGTACCTCCGAACAGCGCCGCAGTAACGACAGTCCACCAGGAAAATTGGCCTTAAAGCTCGAGTAACACGTAGATGGGACGTCTGCCTCACAAGGACCACAATCGCCTCGATGAACTGGATAAACAACACACATGTCTGACACACACACACACACACACACACACACACACACACACGCCACATGCCACATGCACAAACCCACACACACACACACTATACATCAATATGAATAGGATTTGAATCCATTGCTACATAACAAAACAATTGACTTCTTTTGAATATTGAATTCTGTCAGACTGGCCAAACTGTGTCTAAACAAACATACCGGACACACAAAATCTAATGCTAAGCCTAATCATGAGACTATCTGGCATATCTGCATAATTACATTAGTGTACTCTGCCACAGTTTCAGTATTTAAACCCTGGGTGGGAGGAATGTGAAATTTATTTTCCCCCACATTCCTCACAGTTGTTTTACATCATAAAACTGCAAAAGGTCTACCAAAATCAAATCATCCCAATGTTGTTTATGTGTCTGGAGAAAAACTGGCCGTGCGCACACATACCTTTACCATGGTTCTCTTATGTCTTATGAACGTGTGGAAGCCCAGCCATCGAAGCTTCATGCATAGCTCAAAGGCCACCATCACCAGGGCGAGCAGCTCCAGAGTAGCGTGAACCTGGGCCAATCACACACAAGCTGGACTGTTTTCCTCATTAAAAAGTGCTTAAATGCTTCCATACACCCTGCAGATGTACTAAAAGCATATGCATGGCAACACTCTAAAAGTAATTTTATACTGGTCATTATTGTTATATACTATAACAATAAGTCCTATATGCGTGTCCTGTACTAAAAATACTTTTATATATGTAGTAACTACCCTTTAAAAGTACTCTGTACTCTTTAAAATACCCCAAATACTTGGATATCCCAGATGAGTATCCTCCGAAAGTACTCATTCACATGTACTTACATAGACGTCCAGTCTGAGGGAGGGCACTGCAGGGGCTTCAGAGAGCGAGAGGAGCATGAGAAGTGCCCCCGTCAGCAGCTCCATCAGGTAGAACAGGTGATTATGGGCAAACAGGTAGGCACTCAGTGCCCGCGGGCTCCGGGGGTGGGTGTAAAACTTATCATTATTCTCCCCTTCCTGACAGAAAGCACAGACAGATAAACTCACTGATTAAAACCAAGGGCAGACTTTATTCCATTCATCCTGTTCTCGTTCAGCGTCATTTAAAACCTTTCCATAGCTCATCATCTTAAAATGTCCAGATTTTGTCTCAAGGGCGCATTTACCTGCCAAAGCTAAAACACAAAACACTGCGCAGCGTCAACCTGAGGACCAAAAGTCTCAGGACCTTTATTTGTTCTTGTAACTGGGGCAGCGGTGGGCTAGTGGTTAGGGAGTTTGGCCCCGGATTGGAAGATTGTGGGTTCGATTCCCTCACCAGTAGATTGCCCTGAGGTACCCTTGAGGTACCTTGAGTACCGTCCCCGTCACTGCTCCTCGGGCGATTTCAATAGCTGCCCCCTGCTGCACGTGTGTATATGGGTGAAACACAGAGGTTGAATTTCGTTGTGTTGTGCTGCATTTCACAATGTCATCAGTTATCAGTTACTGATTGTCACTTTCACTTTCATCCACGGATCGTCAGAGCAGGAAAAGTTTTAAACATTTCTGTACCTGCAGATATATAGCTGCTTCCTGGTAGTTCATTTCCCAGCTCTGCCGTAAAGAATTCTGGGACCTTGTGTCCGGGGGTCCGGGAACACTGACGCTGTTGGCGATGTCGTAGCTCCCCACTCCATCTGTGTGCGATAGAGACAAAATAAACACTTTTCATAAAAGAAATCTCTCCTCATTGGGATTAATCAGAACAAATGCTCTCAAACAGGTCCTAGAACACAACGAGTTGTTCACTCCATTAGAAAGTCGCAATGCAGAAGCCAAGCTGCGTTTGCAATACTTTTTTTCAAGAACAACATACGTTATCTAATGGCAGATCACAGTTCAAAAGAGCACACATTTTACTTCACTTCCTGATAAACAGACAGATGTTCAGGCTCTCCAGCTAGCAACGTAACACCACACAACATCACCTACCAGCACATCCACACGGCTGGTAGAAAGAGGATGATTGGAAAGGCCATTCGGGCATCCGTTCAGTCCCACCGATATGGTTACCACCGGTTTCCATGACAACCGCAGCAGATGACTGTACGGTGTTGAGTAAAAAACTAGTGGGCCACTTCTCCAGGCAAAAACCTCAACTGAGCAGCATTATTTCCATGGAGCAATACTGCAAGCTTGCTTTGAAGAAAAAAAAAAATCCACAAAAATCTAATCTAATCCCAGAGAGTCCAACCGAGCTCAAATCCCACAATGTGCACATCAGCCCACACGGTCTGTCTCAGGAAGTAACTTGGAAAACGTTGAAGGAATGTCTTGCAGAAGATCCATTTCAATCCACTGATCCTTCTGAAAGACAGCAACTGAGCTCAAAGGAGTCCAGAACACCTGACGGAGGAGAACTGCTTCGGCTGCTCCGTCTTCTCCAAGTCCACCACTTTCTCTAATGCCTTCGTTAAACGAAAGTGTTAGCTGTGGTTCTCTTGAGCATGTCCGAGCCAGTCGTGTGTCCTTTCCTCTTTTGCTGTACCACTTCCTTTTTTTCCTCAAAATTAGCCGCACTGAACGTTCCTGCCATCAAATTTGTAACAAACATGCTGCAGCGAAAGCTGATTTGGTTCTTCTGTCCTATTTCAACAGAAGACAAACAAGAGTGTCCACGGCTGAAACCACTTCACAGAGAACTAAAAGGGATGGCAGGCAGAGCTGATGTGAAAGCAGAGCACTGGCAAAGGTGTTGAGGAACAGAGAAGTTCTTGAGGAACCAAAAGAAGGCGCCAAAATCAATCAAGCCAAAGTTCAACTGGCCGTACTGCAAACGAGGTAGCAAGATACCCAGCATGCAGTTCAACAGTAATCAGTGTAGCGTTCCTGTCCAAATCCATAAAAACATGGCCAAACTTCAACCAACCAGCAGTTTCCATCCCCTGCAATCCACAGTTGTCATGGTCCAGACACAGACAGGAGAATCCACCCGGTCCAGGTCCTTCTGACCCTGAACTCTTCTTTTATCCCATGAATAGCCTTTAGTTCCGCTGCCCCACTGTCACACGGCCAGAGAGATGTGTTCCTAGAATTTCTAGGAAAATTTACAGAAGAACCAGGTCCAGGTAAAAAGAAGAAACATTCAGTGTTATGGTCCTCAAGCTCAGTAAAAACATCATGGGACATCCCATAACCAGCAAGCTCACCTTTCAGCTTTGTGTGTGTGTGTGTGTGTGTGGTGGAGGGAGGACAGGAGCCACAAACAAGTGTGGCATCTACCAATATGCTGACACAGCATGTTCGGTCGTGTGCGGCTGCGCTGTTTCTGTGAATGTGTGTGTGTGTGTGTGTGTGTGTGTGTGTGTGTGTACAAAGAATAGACTGCTGTGGTTGACACTCAGACACATGACTGGCACTGTCAGGAAACGTTTCTCTTAAAGTGACAGCGATGTGTGTCTGTGTCTATTCTTTGTTGTTTTTTTTTTTGACCAAAAAATGTACTCCTCTCATTCCCCAAAAACACCCGGTCTTTGTTAAGCATCAAAGAGCATCAAAATATAGCGGGGGGAAAAAAATCATTCACTGAACAAAAATAATTCGCTGAGCACCTTCCTCCCATCAGGAGAGAAAGTCAGTATTAGAGGGAAAGAAAGACAAGCACTATATCAGTTTAAACTCTTCTCTATTTCCTCTTTAGAATCCAGAGGGCAAGTCAGATCATTTGTTTGTCGTTACATAAACATCACAACAAACGTACGGGTTAATGTTAAAGAGCGTCTTCCTAAAGCCATTAATGTAAAAGTCTGTGCACAGAGGGGCACAAATTACACCCGGTCCAAGGGGTCTTGTTGTTTGCTGAGAAAGCCTGACATTTTTCATGAAACAGTGTATGAAACAGGCAGAGTTTCCATTGCAATGGACATCACAGCGGAAGGCCTCTAATTCAACTGGATTTAGACTCTGAACATGCATGCAGATCCAGACACCACAAAGAAATCCAGCTCTGACAGTAGAGTTAGTCCAATGATGGATAAGCTCATAAGTGGCTGAAGGAACTTCTCCTGACCACCAGACGCTTCAGCATGTCTCTTCAAAGATCACCTGGGAGGATAATCTACAACTCATCTTAACTAATATTAAGCTGACACAATTCCCCAAAAAAGCTGTTGTTTTTGCTTTGTTCTGGTTTCATATGTGAAATCTGGAGGGCCTTTAATTGCATGCACAACAAAACTCTTATTTTAAGTCTAGGCTCCATATAGTGACAGGAGTAAACGTTAATTCTCTTTATCCATCAAGCCTTTGTCATGTGACCCTGAAACGATGCTTTCTCTGCAACAAATCACACCCATGCATCATCAGTCTAAAGGGTCTGATCCGTATCTAATCTGCTGCAAACACACATCAGAGAGCTGTGTTCACCTCAGAAAGCCTGTAGACCTGCACGACACACACACTCATGTTTCAGTTTTTCCTGTGTTGATAGCGAACTGAAGATCTGACTTGGGTGTGGAAGGTTGTGGACCCTACACACTGCTCTAGACAGGGGTTTCTGTAAAAACTGGATTATTTCAGCCAGTGTCAAGAAGTCAGGATCAGGGTCAGGTTTATTCAGAAAGATTTCCAAAGCCTGATCTCCAAAGTGCAGAAGACAGTTCTCTTCTTCTTACTCCATTGGCTGCTCCCGCTTAGGATTGCCACAGCAGATCAGTAATGAAAGAGTAGGGGAAAAGTGTAAGGTGAGATAAAGACAAGGAAGTCGCTTCATCTGAAGGATAAATTACAGCCGCACTGTCCTGAGGACAATCTGTCTTGTGATGAGGGTAATGAATTTGTCCTGTTCAACTGGACGGAGTTAATACTCAATTAACTCAATTTTGGGTGGCGGTGGTCTAGCGGTACAATATTTGACTATGGGCTTATGGCTTTAGAGGTCCCAGGTTTGAATCCCACCTTTGGTACTACCACCACTGGGTCCATGAGCAAGAGGGTAACCCTGAATTGCAAAAGTGCACTCTGGGACAACCCAGGACATGACACGGTACAGGACAGCACATAACAAGAAATGACATGGGACATGACATGATACAAGTAAGGACAGGATACAGGACAAGATAGGACACAGTGACATGACATGACATGCCACAAGTCAGGTCAGGACACAGGGCAGCACAAGACAAGATGACACAGGAAATGACACAGGACATCATGACAGGGCCGTCCAGAGATCAGAAAAGGACTTAAAATGAGGGAAACTCACTCTCCTCTTGGTGCTCCAAGGCCTCGTCCCCCAGCAGACCTCCGACATCGTCCCAGGTTAAAATGAGCGGCACGTCGTCGTCCATTCTCACCCCGAACCGGACCGAACCGGTCCAGAAACAGTGGGTTTGTCCGACGGAGCCCTGTATGGGATCTGAGGAAGACTAGGTCTCCCGTTGGTCCCGCCGGCTGAGGTACAGGACGGACATTAGCAGGGGAGTTTGTGCAGAGACTCTGTAAAGTGAGCTCCTTTAGCCGCTAATGCTAACGCACAAAAAAACAAACTCAAAACTGCCCCACAGAGCTTACTGACTCACAACAACGCACCATACTGCACTTTTATAAAAATCTGTGAAATATAAACCGCACAATTAGCTCTCAAACCACCGAATCATACAAATATCAGACTTTTCCAAAACGTAAACAACACTAACGCCATTCATGACAGCCCTCGTCTGTCGGCGGCGAACTTTCACAATAAAAGTCCCGTGGGCATAAATTAAAACTACTTTTGTTCAAGGAAAGAAAGAAATTGAATCAAATTGAATCAAATTGAATCAAATTGAATCAAATTGAATCAAAATGACCAAACAAAAAAGATCTATAGGTAAACTGCCATCGGAGACTTTTTTATAAAGGTGTAATTTTACCTTATCCCAGGGCCATAGCAACTTACAAACACAAAGCTTTTTTGATTGCCAAGTTCCTCGCCTCTTGAAACTTATTAAAATGTTTTCACTTTTTGTTTATATTTTAACGTGACAACTTTGTCGACAGCATGTCACATCGGAGGAGCGGGCAGTGTTTAAGAATCTAGGGAGCCCAACAGCTGTGAGTACGGATGGTTTATTTTTTGTTGTTGTTTTTTTTGTTTGTTTTGGGGTTTTTTTTAACAGTTTTATTTTGGAAATTGACTGATGATTGGAATGAAAATTATTACCTGAGTCTCATTTGCTTGGCTTTCATATCTGCATAATTTACATAAAAGGTAACAATTTCAAAACGTAATAAAAGATTACGTTTTTACGATTACGATTATTAGAGAAAGATGTTGCCTCGGCTGTTATGGACAGGGATGAGGCGGTGAGGGACAGACGGCAACACTGCCAAACTATGCCCTACTCACATTACTACATTAGAATATAAATTTAACTATGTCCTATTTACTACATAGTGCCCCAAGTTGTACTGTTAGTAAACTAAGTCCAGTTCACTATGTAGTGCACTTTTTGGACTATTTCTAAAACAACGTCCTTGTCTAAAACATGACTCTTTGCAATAAATGGTGCATTGTTTTGGAACAGTATCCTAGTGTTCCCATAATTATGTACCTTAGTGGACAGGAAATACCCATAATGCACTGTGACAGAGTTGTCAAACCTGTATGATGCTCAAGTGTAGGAGAACAGTGGTAAAGAGATCATTAGAGCCCACCCCAAGTTCTCTCTCTCTGTCTCTCTCTCTCTCTCTCAGGTCAGTAAAAAGAATGAGGTGATCCGGCAGCTGAAGGCTTCCCTGCACTGGATGGAGAAGACCTCAAAGGATTTTGTGTTGTGGATGCAGAAGGATGCTGAAAGGCAGAACGAGTCGGATCAGAAAATGTCCGAAGGGAAACAGACACGACTCCTTCAGGAGGCCAGTCAGCTGCAAAATCGCCTCAGCAACCTGATCTCAGAGCACAGAGAGGCAGAGATGGTGCTACGCAAGGTGTGTGTGTGTGTGTGTCCAGTTCTGATTGTTTTGCTCTGCATACGATACTCATGTTATTGCTGGCTGTTTCCTCTCCAGAAGAACTTCAAGGTGGAGACTGAGATAGAAAACTGGATTCAGAAATATGACGCTGACATGGGAGAAAACAGGTCTAAAAAACTTTTTTTTTTAATAGCTGTACATCTACACAAGAGGCAGAGACACAAACAGAATTGAGTTGTGGTTTCTGACACGCTGTTGACTAAAGCAAATCCAAAATGCTTCTTAGTGGCTTTGTAGCTATGGAAACCAAATAGCTCATAAAAAGCCAACTAAACACAATTCCTGCATAATTGTATGGTTAAGGTGGAATGCGTGTGACGTTTTCTTATAAAGTAGCAAAGATTGCCAGGGATGGTAAATGGGACCAGGCGTCTGACATCCCTCACAGACATGAAATGTGGTAGAAATCCTTGCCTTACAACATCTTGAGGCGTTGTTTTAGCAGAGTTTGGACCATTCATGGCAGAAGAATACACTGAAGGCTTCAAGAGTTCAGAGTTACTATTTTACCATTATCCCCATCCCATATAAAGACGCAAAGAGACACATGAAGCTTTACTGGTGGGTTTGAAGAGGAGATAAATGAGTTTTATTTAGGCCTCTAGTTTCCATTTATATAATCAAAAATTAAATTTACAAGCGCTATTAAATGCACTTCCTTAAATACGTTGGAATGACTTTAAATCACTGATTTATGAAAAACTGGCATAATTCCCTCTTAATGTGCAATTGATTGAGGGTGTGTGTGTGTGTTTGGGGTTATGCAGACAGAGCTGGAGGAGTTAGCTCAGCCTTTTCCTCCTCATAGATCTGAGTCGAGTTTTCCAAAGTTTTCATCCTCAACTATTGTTCTAGAGGCCTCAATTCCAGAGTTTAGTCATTTTTACCAGGGAGCTCCCAAACATTTACATCCCATGATCCCAACGACTGCAGCCAAACAAAAACAATTTTTTTCTTTTTTTTTTTTTTTACCCACACAGCTCTAGAGCTTCAGCTCTACTGAGCCTCGGTTTAGCATTTTTATAGGAAGAGAGTAACTCACACAGCCTAAATAAAAAAGCAACTCCATCACCAGTGGATCCAGGATTCAGAGCAAAAATTACAAAACTGAATATAACAAAACTCAAAGAGCTGAAAACCATTGTTACTTCAAAGGCTAAGCCTCTTAAATGACTGCCGCTCATATAATAATTCTAACAATAAGTCAGAATAAAACGTGCATCTAGACAACAGAAAAATGAACAGAATTGTATGTCCCATATCCAGATCTGTTATTGGTGAACTTGTTGTTGTTTTGCAAACGGATTATAAAATATCTATACACAGTCTGAGTCTGATGGGGGTCGTCAGAAATGGTGAACAGAATGGTCTTCTACTTTATTTCTACTTAGTTCAGTAAATAAAACCATTGTAAAACATGTTTTTTAGGAGTAATGTTTTGCTTAAACACTCTTTCCTGGTGACCATCACAAATTGTCATCCATCTGAAATTTTAGTATTATTAATCATTTTCAATAGTGTGCTTTAAATAAGGAGTTTTCTTTTCTTTGGTAGTATTTCTTTCTTATCTTAGTTTACTAAAACAAAAATAAGATTATATAGAATAATGTTTTAGTTATTAATGTCTCAACATCTCTTTTTCTCAAACTATATTTGAGCTTCATGTTTTCAAACATTTTTCTGTTCTTTTAATAGTTTAATTAAAATATTATAGCACAGACACAAATGAAGTTAAAACTTGCATGTACAAGTGTTTTCTACATAGATTGCATATGATGAAGTATAAGAGAGTTCCATTTTGAGTTAAAATGAAAAACCTTTTTGAATATTAAATATTACTTTATATAAAAGTTTGTGTACCATTATTTGCATATTTAATGTGTTGAAAAAATATATTAAGGTTTAAATCCTCCCAAAATTAAAAATGATGCTCAAAGTAAAAAAATATAAATATATATATATATATATATATATATATATATATATATACATAATATATATCTCGTTCATTTCATGCAGAAACACCACTGGCCAGTTTAGCATCTGCGCCCACCTGACGTGCGTGTTTAGGCAGTGGGAGAAGCTCCCTACAGACAAGGAGAAATCTGCCTCTCGATGATATATACTAATGGTGAAAGTTAACAATCGTCGCTCGGATGCACAAGCCACTTAGTATCATTAGGAGCTCTAAACAAGCACAATAACAGCCTTCACAGACAACTGGTGTGCTAATATTTAAGAACTGGATTTCAGTATTCAGAGATGAGTTGGATGCTAATAAAGTCAAAAGATATTTCAGACAGGTGGACCAAGATAAACTTGTTGAAAATAAATTGTTTTTTGTGTTAATATGGACCCCAAGTTAGTCAAGAAATTAGCGCACTTCCTTGTTAAAGGAGAATATTCCATAAATTCAGACAAACCAGCACTACATTGTACGACGGAGAGCATCTAAGTTCTCCATGATTGGTAAGCCGTTTTCAACAACAGAACCACATTTCACCTTCGTTATTGTATATTAAATGCCAATTATAATTAATGCATTATTTATTATATAGCATACATAACATTTAATGTTTCTGGATGGAGAACTGTACTACGTCCACGAGGCTCTGACAAGAAATCACAGCCAAGTGGTCTGCTGTAGTGCTGAAGAGAGGCCAGTTATCTGTTCATTCAGTTTCACACCAGCGGTGCTGGTGCTCACTGTGGGCAGTTAAAAACCAGGGATGCCCTGTCACAGCAGTATTATTGGCCTGGGATGTCTAATGACGTTGAAAAATGGGAGGCTTTGGTGTTTTATTCATGCTCAGTTCATACAGAAACATACAGTCATGAACACGCTTTTTACATGCAGAAATATTTCTATGCTTTTGCAGGTGTACAGTTTGCCAGAAAAATAAAGGCACATTAAAAGCCAAAACACTGTACATACCAATCAAGGAGTCAGTCTATCACTATGTGATTTCAGTTTTAGTACAGTAGTAGCTCTGTTCTGATGAGCACACCTGAGCTCATCAAGGCACAGGTGGGCTTCATTGGGGCTGACTAAGCTCAATGAGTCAGAACAGAGTGTGGTTCATTTGCAAGGTGAACCCTTAAGTTAATTGTGGTGGTTTAGGGCCCTGCATCTTGATTTGTGACTATGGATAATAAAGTTATGTTCTAGAGCACTGCATTGCGTTGATATCCTACCACTTTTACCACCGTTACACAAGGTAAAGAGTACAAAATGCCTTTGAACCCTTTACTCTTTCCCTTGGGTTTTCCTAAGAATAAGCAAACCTAGTGAATCCCAGAGGGATCCTACAGACACCAGTTTTTAAATTAACTATTTTAATTAACTATTAAATGCAAATTCATAGAAACTCTTAAAATTTGTAAAATGTAAATGAGTCCTTTTTTTCATCTTTTATAATATTTGCACACTGGATGTAGACAATAGAAGTAGTTTTAAGAATTTGAACACAAAGGGTGCTAAATGTTTTTCAGTACTAAATATAGCTTTTGTTTGAGTGGGTACATTTTCATTTGAGTCAATTTTTGTTAAATTCATTTAATTTATAGACTATGAAGCATGCCAAATGCTACTAAATGCAGCCTGAGTTTAACATAAGTCAAAAGCATCTGTTGGACTCCAAGGTGGTTAGCTCCTCAAGGGGAACAAATGCGATGTTATACTGGGTGTCATAAATACACAGTTCTACATTGTGCTAGGAACTGACACAACACCAGCTATAACTATATCTATTTCATTAGTTTATTTGGATTAAAGTGTCTGCTAAATTAATTTATTCAAACTTAAATCTGAACAGCAAACTTCTTTATTTTATTTCTAATTATCTTGCCAAACTGGTGGAGGAGAAACCAAAGCTGGGACAAATACTTAGATTCAGTAATGTTTAGTCTTCATACCAAAAAAAAACTCGCCGTATTTCCTTATGTTTGGAAGAAGCCTTACCCTTCTGAGGTGCCTGAACACTATGAGGTTAGACTAATTGTTTATGTAACAAATATTATGTGTAATATCTACAGGGACAGTCAAACATTTTAGTTACACAAGAAAACCAATCTAAATACAATATTTAAACAATGTTTCACATCTACAGGTTCATACTTATGAGGAGAAATATTTGGAAGAAGAGATAATGCTGGATATAGAAAAGCAAGAACAAATACTACAAATTGTAGAGGAAAATATTGAAAAGGTATAGGAGAGGACCAGAAGGAGACTTCTATCTAAACCAACTGGCCAAAGCCTTTAGGTTGGGGATTTAGTGTGAAGGAGGAATGTTCATAGCCAAAAGCAGAAGGAAGGAAAAATGGGACTGCGGTAATGGGGAAAGTGTTGATCTGGTTGATGGTTTCTGGGAAAACTGTCCAAAAGTCAGCACTGACCACTTAATTTAGAAGATGCAAAGGGAACAGAGGAGGTGGCTCGAAGCCTCCAAGTGACCACCTTTCCTCATGCTACTGATCCTCAACATCTCCAGCTGCCTCATGTGTGACCTCTCCCCTTACTAGCCATTTTCATCTGCACCAGTCACAGTGTCCAATTCTCCTCCTGGTTCACCATCACCAGCTTCACCCCTACTAAATCTCCTTAGAAGACATCATAGTCATCATCAGCTGTGTTGAGTTTTCCACCAGCCATAGGACGACTGTCTTCAGAACCATATACTATAATAAAAAAACAATCTGTATATGTTAACAACTTTCATATTTGTAGAATGTAGTTTTTCTCTATTGTATTTTTATATAGGTGTGAAAGAGGCCTGGGAAGGGAAAAATTTCCATGTCCTGCTTTCAAGAATTGGTCTATATAAAATCTTTTACAGGGACATTGCAAGAACAGCTCCTGGTTAAGAACTTGGAGTAAGTTGTGGGTTTGATATGATGGAAAAATAAAGATGACTACTATTCCACTAATAGCTAGCTAGCTATCTGGCTATATATGTATGTGTGTTTAGTTGCTTATTAACGTAATATTTTGTTGTCAGGTTATCAATGCCTACCTGGGGAGACTGGTAGAAAAATATAATCGACAAAAGAAATGCAGCCAGGCCCTGTTGATTGACTGATTGAATCTTTGTTTTTTTGGGCCACAAATTTTAATTTACCTAAATGAATGTAATGTGTTATAGTTTTCTTATATACAATACTGTGCAAAAGTTAGGCAGGTGGGAAAAAATGTTGCTAAACAAGAATGCTTTCAAAACAGAGTATTGTGTTTATTTTTCATCAGTCAACAAATACAGTGAATGAATGAAGAAATCTAAATCAATGTTGGGTGTGACCACCCTTTGCACTTCAAAGCAGCATCAATTCTTCACAAGTACACTTACGCACAGTTTTGAAGGAACCTCAGCTGGTTGGTTGTTTCCCAAACATGACCAATATTTCAGCTTCACGTGTGACATTGATGATCATCAGCACCTGTTTGAGTCAAATTGGTTGATCATACACACAGACTATAAAAAGTGAAAAAGTGAAAGTGACAACCCTTGTCATTGCGAGTCACAACCTGCACACCATGAACCACAGGTGGACCCTCTGCTTTTCAACCATGCACACAAACACCCGTGCAGCAGTGGGCCTTCAAGCACCGAGGAGCAGTGACGGGGCGGTACCTTGCTCAGAAGTACCTCAGGGCAGCCTACTTTTGAGAGGAAATCCAGACCCTGATCTTCCGATCTAGATAACTCCCTATGCTAGGCCACCGCTGCCCAGAATCCCTGACTTTGTGCAAGTGTACCTAAAAGAATTGATGCTGGTTTGAAGGCAAAATGTAGTAACGCTGAATATTGATTTGATTTAGATTTTTCTTTCGTTCGCTCACTTTGCATTTTGTAAATTGATTAAAATAAACAATAATTATGTATATTTCTGAAAGCATTTTGTTTACAGCATTTTTTCACACCTGCCTAAAACTTTTGCACAGTACTGTATATATTTATGAAAATGTGATTTTACCTTTTAGTGCGCTTGAGAAAAATGCTGATATTGACTAGGAGCCAGTTAATGAGCCTGACAGATATTTTACAGTAGAACAGTTGTTAATATGCATATCAAGTAAAATATGTTCTCAAATATCTATAGGCAATCTTTCCTAAAGAGAACCAGAGCATTGTGCTGGATTCCAGCAGCCAGGCTTCCTCAGAAATCAAAAACTGGCAGGGTCCACCAGAGTAAACTTCTTCTCTTTAAAATCATCCCCTGATCACGAAGGCCTCTCTAACAAATTCAATAAAAGTTATAGACTAATTAACACTGTATCTGTTTTTGGAGCCATTCATGAGGAAATATGAATGCATTCATCAGTGTTTCCAGGTGGAAGCGAGCAATGCCACATTCCTCACAGCCAGATGGCACTTCATGTAATGTTGTTCTGAAAGTAAGTTAGTTTCTCAATGATTTTTCACTTTATTTTATTTTCTATGTTTATATTTTATGCCTGTTAAATATATTTTAGGGAAAAATTTCAATATCTCAGATTAATCTCTAATTAAACTGTCAATTATTCATGCTGAATGACTAGTATGCAGAGAAAATTTTGGTGGAGCCTCCAATATTTTCAAACACAACATCAGCAGTTGAAAAATACAGGAGAGAACTGGACATAAAATTACTGACAGAGACCGGTACACTTTCAATTGTATGAAACATTATTTTCACATTTAACTATTGCAATAAATTTTACCAATCTTTTAATGAATTGTAATATGTTTATATAAGTCATCTGATCTTAATAATAATCATCGTAATTAGATGATCTGAGTGTGCTGTGCCATTACTGTGGAGAGAAATATACAGACTTGGACCTCAAAGGAGGAGAGCGCCCACATTGACTGGGTATGTTTTTAATTTTAACCCTTAAAACCAATGTTGTGTCTAAATTCTCCTGCTGAGTTTTATCCTAGTAAATTGTAATAATGCTATTAGAAATAAAATGAGAAATGTAAATATTATTATATACATTTATAAGCATTTAAATGCACAAAGTGAAAGAGGTATTTAAAATTAATTTATTGTTTTCTTGTAGATGTTGTTAAACATGCACAAAGACAAAATGTTCATAGAAAAACAAACACACAACAAACCTGAAAAAATTAAGTGACAGTAAATCAGTAATGTATAGATCATTCAATTGTGTTTATTAATGGGACAAAAAAAGCTTTTTGTAAGTTCTAGCCATGACGTGTAAGATGTTTCTCTCATGTGTTGTAAGATCTACCAATATCATTCTTTCTGCTTACAGATTCAGTGTGATGGCTGTGGAAGGTGGTATCACCTGAACTGTATCAGAAACCTAAATAAAACTCGCTGTCATGGCAGCAAATAAATAAAGTTTAGATATTGCATATGAATTTGTGGGTATATATATACTATAGTAATTATTTGAAGATTTCGGAATGAAACTATTTATCAAATTAGTTATATTCAAATAAATGTTTTAATAAATGTTCTGCAAAATTATAAAAATAATAGGGAGTATTTATTCCGTTAGCTTAAAGAGTACCTGGAACAAAAGCACTCCTCATGACGGCTGTTTAAAGGGATCCAACCGTTTGAAATGAACAGAAAGACAGAGGTCACCATTTCTGACAACCCCTATCAGACTACGTGACTCCTCCAACTCCATAAAGAAATGTGATAGAAGGATGAAATGATGTTGTGTGACAGTGCATAGATATTTTAGAATCTGTTTGCAAAACAAAGTTCACCAATAACAGATCTGGACATACAATTCTGTTCATTTTTCTGTTCTGTCTAGATGCATGTTTTATATTGACTTATTGTTAGAATTATTAATGTGATTGTTAATTTAATTGATCTTTTAAAAAAAAAGCATACAAATGAAAAAATGAAAAGAAAGCATTAAATGTAAGATACATATGAACACCCAATGTGTATCCAAATGAAAATCATTGCAAATGACATCTAATAACGTTTCTAATAGATTGCTTTCCTTTCACTGTAGTTTACTCCTGAGATTTGATGTGATTTCCATGTTTTATATTCAAAGTATAAAATTCCTTACATTGAGGATAAAAAGTAAATTTGTCTGAGTATTGTTTTAAAACAGCAAACTAAGGCTTCCTGTAATTAAATGCAATTAATTATCTGATTGTACTTTTAAAAAAGCCCATTAGATTTGAGTCAATTCTTTATCAGGTTAGTCTTGTTGGCTAGAGTGATCAGAGCTTGAAACAGGTTTAAGTAAAAATCGTAACATGCTCATGCACGTGAGTTACTGCGCGCTACTTCAGAAGAACAATCTGAAACAGCCCCTTATGGTCAAAACATTCGATAGTCACAGAAAACGGTGTAACACATACTCTGCATAAATCTCATGTTGTGCTAGCTGTTTCAGAGAAGAACTTCAAGGTGGAGGCAGGATGAAAACTGGATTCAGAAATATGGCCTTCAACATGGGAGGAAAAACGAGTCTAAAAACTTTTTTTTTTTTTGAGAGCTGTACATCTACACAAGCGGCAGTGACACAAACAGAATTGAGTTGTGGTTTCTGACACGCTGTTAACTAAAGCAAATCCAAAATGCTTCTTAACGGCCTTGTAGCTACAGTAACCTAATAGCTCATAAAAAGCCAACTTTAAACACAATTCCTGCATAATTGTATGGTTAAGGTGGAATGCGTGTGACATTTTCCTTTCTAGAGCAACCTGAAGAGTGCCAGGGATGGTAAATGGAACCAGACGTCTAAACGTCCCTCAAAAGACATGAAATGGTAGTACCAGAAGTCACTGCCTGACATCGCAGAGACGTTGTTTTGAAGTTTGGACCATTCATGTAGAGAAGAATACACTAAGAGGCTTCAAAAAAGTTCAAGTTACTATTGTACGTATCCCCATCACATATAAAGACACAAAGAGACACATGAAGAAAGCACTACTGGTAGGTTTGAAGAGGAGATAAAATAGGTTTTTGTTGGAGGCCTCTGGTTCCATTCACCACCTGTAAAAATTTATTTTCAGCGCCATTAAATACTTCCCTTTAAAACACGTTGAATATTTAAATCACTGATTTGCCAAAAGAAAGCAACATAATTCCCCTGTAATGTGCAGCTATTGAGGTGTGTGTGTGTGTTGGGGTTATGCAGACAGAGCTGGAGGTTGACTCAGAACTATGAGGAGAAAAAGGCCCAGGCTGGAAGGGCCTGGGAGCACTACGTGGTGCTGGAGCTGGAATATTCACAGATTATGGAGAGGCACTTGGGATTTCACTGGAATGGTGGGGTGAGAAGGGAGAAAGGAGGGGTGAAGGAGTCATGCAGCTATGCTATCAGGCCTTCCTGGAGGACCCGTGTCACTAGAAACCATGAGAATGACCAAGAGCAGAGGTGAAGAAAGGCGAGAGATGGATGCTCGCTATAGTTACTAATATTGTCGTATGAAAGTGACAACCCTTGTCATTGTGAGTCACAGCACAGCAAGCATGAACCACAACGAAATTGGACCTCTGCTTTTAATCCATGCACACTAACATCGTGCAGCAGTGGGCAGCTATTGAAAGCGCCTGGGGGCAGTGTGGGGGCCCGGTACCTTGCTCAGGGGTACCTCAGGGCAACCACTTGTGAGAGATCAGACCCCACAATCACTCCGATCTGAGGCAACTCCTAACCACTAGGCCACTTTTTGGATAAAGAAATAGCACAGATCGATTCTTGAAGAGTGTGCGGTTAAATCTGCAATGTTAACTAAAGCCCCCCAGTGAGCACGAGGAGTTTATATGTCTAGTCTTTTTTTGGAAAGATTGGAGACAGAAATTCATGATTTATTTCCACAGCTTTCATCTAACTATTGTTCCTAGAGGCCTTAATTCAGAGATTTAGTCATTTTTACCAGGCTCCCAAACATTTACATCTGATGTAAACCAGTGAATCCAACATTCAGAGCAAAAGTACAAAACTGAATATAACAAAACTCAAAGAGCTTAAAAACCATTGTTACTTCAAAGGCTAAGCCTTTTACATGACTGCTGCTCTGCTCTGCTCCGCTCCGCTCACTCATTGGGGCTTAAATAGTCAGCCCCCAATGGCCCACAACCGGTGTCTTATGAGGCCAATGTGGTCAGTCAGAGCAGAGCACCAACTACCTGGAAATTTATATCGACAATTCATCTACTTTGGCTTATCTATCAGTTAGACAGCTGTTACTGATCATTATCAATAAGCACCTTTGATGAGCTTTTACATCTTTCCACTGATATCAGTGAAATTCTGGAGGTTCTGAAGGCTCAGGTATAGACTATTCTTTTGTGTCCATATGCTTGAAGCATTAAAGAAAATACTTTTACTCAGGCCTCTAAAGTACCTTTCCAGAGATGCTTTTACTGAGATTTAACTTCATGGCTGACACAGACTATGATAAATTACAGTCAGATATTATTTCCTCCAAATAATAATAGTCCTATCAAGTTTTCTTGAATCTTGAAACTCTCATGGAGTTTCACTCCTGATCACTAGTGGATTTGATGGATCTGTTTTGAAGTCTGACCTGAGGATCCTGAGCGATGTCGGCCCGGTCCTTCGATATACAGCTGGACCTGGAAACGAGTAGTTGATTTGTGTATAATTGTAGATATGATAAATATCATGATTAATCACACCACACCATAGATTCACAGTTTAGAAACACATGAGCTGGTCTGTAAAACAGGCTAGAATTCTCAGAGTGTCTGTTATTCATGAGAAATAACTTAATATGATTAAAATTCTGAATTTTAACTGAATTTAAGAAATTATAGTATAAAACCTCTCGCCCTGTCCAGCTGTTTCAATGTGTCATCAAAGCTGACCCCATCAGCTCCGTCCATGACCCACCAGTCAGAGTGATACAGATTCAGGGTCACGACCTTTATCTGACCCAACAGGAGCGTCTCTTTGGCAGCCGTTGCCTGGATGTGGTTCCACGTGGATTCCTGTAATTAACAGATCACACCCATGCATCATCAGTCTAAAAAGTCTGATCTGTATCTAATCTGCTGCAAACACACATCAGAGAGCTATGTTCACCTCCGAAAGCCTGTAGACCTGCACGATACAGCTCATGTTTCCAGTTTTCCTGTGTTGATAAGCAGGCTGAAGATCTGACTTGGGTGTGGAAAGTTGTGGACCCTACACACTGCTCTAGACAGGGGTTTCTGTCAAAACTGGATTATTTCAGCCAGTGTCAAGAAGTCAGGATCAGGGTCAGGTTTATTCAGAAAGATTTCCAAAGCCTGATCTCCAAAGTACAGAAGACAGTCGTCTTCTTCTCACTCCTTTGGCTGCTCCTGCTTAGAGGTCGCTAAAGCGGATCAGTAATGAAAGAAAAGAGTTGGGGAAAAGCATAAGGTGAGAAAGACACAGACGTCTCTTCATCTGAAGGATAGAGAATTACAGCCGCGCTGTTCTGAGGACAATCTGTCTTGTGATGAGGGTAATGAATTTGTCCTGTTCAACTGGACTGAGTTAATACTCAATGAACTCAATTGTGGGTGGCGGTGGTCTAGTGGTACAATAGTTGCCTATAAACCCTGGCTCAAGATGTCCCAGGTTCAAATCCCACCTCTGGCACTACCACCATTGGGTCCCTGAGCAAGACCCTTAACTCCACCAGGACTGTCCCTGTAATTAAGACATGGAAGTCGCTCTGGATAAGAGCATCTGCTAAATGCCGCGAATGTAAAATTAGCAGTGTTTTCTGCATTGTCGTATACTTAATAAATAACAATTTTACAATTTCACGTGCATTTTTAATGTCACCCTAAAACAACCCAATCTGGCAACCTTGCTCTTCGATCAATGCTGGATCTACTTCAGTTTGATCTCCAGGAGCAAAAGTGTACCAATCAGGGTCCTGTCCAGCTATCTCAAGCACTCAGGACAGGTCAGGAAAGGACAACCCAGGACACGACACAAGACAGTTGAGCACAAGACAAGAAATGACACGGACGTGACGCCCAATTACAAGTAAGGACAAGATATGACACAGTGCCATGCATACGTCAGATCAGGACGCAGGACATCATGACAGGGCCGTCCAGAGATCAGAAAAGGACTTAAAATGAGGGAAACTCACTCTCCTCTTGGTGCTCCAAGGCCTCGTCCCCCAGCAGACCTCCGACATCGTCCCAGGTTAAAATGAGCGGCACGTCGTCGTCCATTCTCACCCCGAACCGGACCATAAACAGTGGGTTTGTCCGACGGAGCCCTGTATGGGATCTGAGGAAGACTAGGTCTCCCGTTAGTCCCGCCGGCTGAGGTACAGGACGGACATTAGGAGAGGAGTTTGTGCAGAGACTCTGTAAAGTGAGCTCCTTTAGCCGCTAATGCTAACGCACAAAAAAACAAACTCAAAGCACTTACAGAACACTGACTCACAACAACGCACCATACACTATAAACCGCGTTTAACTCTCAAACCACCAGATCTTACAAATATCAGACTTTTCCAAAGCATATGAGCCACTAACGCCATTTCATGACAGCCCTCGTTTGTCGGCGGCGAACTTTCACAATAAAAGTCCCGTGGGCAAAAATTTAAATTACTTTTGTACAAGGAAAGAAAGAACTGGAATCAAATACTTTATATTTATTTTAAAATGATCAAACAAAAAAAGATAAATATTTAAAACAACTGCCATCGGAGACTTTTTTTTATAAAGGTGTAATTTTACCTTATCCCAGCGCCATAGCAACTAACGAACACAAAGCTTTTTTGTTTGCCAAGTTCCTCGCCTCTTGAAACTTATTAAAATGTTTTCACTTTTTGTTTATTGTTTCTGGATAGTTTAACGTGACAACTTAGTCGACCAGCATGTCACATCGAAGGAGCGGGCGGTGTTTAAGAATCTAAAGGCCCAACAACATGAAAGTGCGGATCGTTTTTGTTGTTGTTTTATTATTTTTGTTTATTTTTGGTTCTTTTTTTACAACAATTTTTGTTTTGGAAATTAGTGATGAGTTAGATGAAAATCATTACCTGAGTCTCATTTGCCTGGCTTTCATGTCTGCATAATTTAAATAAAAGGTAACAATTTCAAAACTTAATGTTTTATAAGAAAATAATCTCTGGTATTGCTTTAACTCAAAACACAGGAAGCTGGAGCAAAAGTGGACCATCTGAAGATCAGTGTCTAAAGCCTAGTGTATTTTTTGCATTTTTAATTTTGTGCATCATAGACTTATCTAAAGGTGTCAATTTCTCTTCTCAGAAGTCCATCATGTCATCAGAGACAGCAGATGCACCCCCTCAGTGACAAAGTCTCACTGCCCATGTCTGGCAAGCTCCCACTGAGAGGGTGCTGGCCTGTCCAGGAAGAGCCTAATGTCTCTGGACTCTCAGCGGATTTTGGGGGTCCTGGACGAGTGCATCAAAATCTGGAGCTGGTGGCCCTTCTGCCTTCTAAACTGTCTGACCCAGAGAGCCTCTCTCTGAGCCTGGGAGCAGAAACAGTCAGGTCCCTCAACGAGCACCTGGATCAAGTGAAGAAATACAACATGGACTGTGGGATGAAAGGACAGGATGCTGTAGCCAAAGGGGTGCAGAATTCATTGCTCAATGTTTTGCGGCTCCTGAAGGCTTGTCCAACTACATTGAGGGAGCTGAAAAGGTTGGGGCCCATTACAAAAGACTGGAGAGGGGTGGAGGGGCTGGTGGGAGGGTTACGGGAGTTCAGGTCTGTCCTGTTGGAGAGGCTGATGATGACACATTCATGAGGAGAGGGAATTGCTCGGCATGTGAAAGTTAGCCTCGTCACGTAGCATTAAAGTGATCGCCACACTAAGAGAAAGATGTACCTCAGCTGGCCCATGGATAGGATGAGCGGTGAGGGACAGACGGCAACACTGTCAAACTTCGCCCTACTCACTACATAGTGCACTATTTAGAATATAAATTTAACTATGTCCTATTTACTACATAGTGCCCCAAGTTGTACTGTTAGTAAACTAAGTCCAGTTCACTATGTAGTGCACTTTTGTGGACTATTTCTAAAACAACGTCCTTGTCTACAACATGACTCTTTGCAATAAATGGTGCATTGTTTTGGAACAGTATCCTAGTGTTCCCATAATTATGTACCTTAGTGGACAGGAAATACCCATAATGCACTGTGACAGAGTTGTCAAACCTGTATGATGCTCAAGTGTGGGGAACAGTGGTAAAGAGGTTATTTAGAGCACACCCCAAGCTCTCTCTCTCTGTCTCTCTCTCTCTCTCTCTCAGGTCCAGTAAAAGAATGAGGTGATCCGACGGCTGAGGCTTCCCTGCACTGGATGGAGGAAGACCTCAAGGATTTTGTGATGTGGATGGAAGGACTGAAGAAAGCAGAGCAGTCGGATCAAGAAAACATCCGAGAAACGAACCAATACGACTCCTTCAGGGAGGCCAGTCAGCTGCAAAATCGCCTCAGCAGCTGATCTCAGAGGCACAGGGGCAGAGATGGGTGCTACCGCAAGGTGTGTGTGTGTGTGTGTGCTGATTCTGAAGTTGTTTGGTCTGCATACGATACTCATGATATTGCTGACTGTTTCCTCTCCAGAAGAACTTCAAGGTGGAGACTGAGATAGAAAACTGGATTCAGAAATATGACGCTGACATGGGAGAAAAACAGGTCTAAAAATACTTCTTTTTTTTTTTTTTAAATGAGCTGTACATCCACACAAAGAGACACAAACACAACTGAGTTGTGGTTTCTGACACTCTGTTGACTAAAGCAAATCCAAAATGCTTCTTAACGGCCTTGTAGCTACAGTAACCTAATAGCTCATAAAAAGCCAACTTTAAACACAATTCCTGCATAATTGTATGGTTAAGTTGGAATGCATGTGACGTTTTCCTTTCTAGAGCAACCTAAAGATTGCCAGGGATGGTAAATGGAACCAGACGTCTTCACAGACATGAAATGGTAGTGAAGTCACTGCCTGACATCTTGAGACGTTGTTTTAGCTGAGTTTGGACCATTCATGGCAGAAGAATACACTGAAGGCTTCAAAAAAGTTCAAGTTACTATTGTACCATTATCCCCATCCCATATAAAGACGCAAAGAGACACATGAAGCTTTACTGGTGGGTTTGAAGAGGAGATAAAATAGGTTTTTGTTGGAGCCTCTGGTTCCATTCACCACCAGTAAAATAAATTTTCAACATCATTAAATACTTCCCATTAAAACACGTTGAATGACTTTAAACTGATTTATGAAAAACTAGCATAATTCCCTCTTAATGTGCAACTGACTGAGGGTGTGTGTGTGTGTTTGGGGTTATGCAGACAGAGCTGGAGGAGTTGACTCAGATCTATGAGGAGGAAAAGGCTGAGCTGAAGGAGCTGCAGGAGCACTACGTGGTGCTGGAGCTGGAATATTCACAGATCATGGAGGAACGTAGGATTTCACTGGAACGGAGGGAGGAGGAGGAGAAAGAGAGGGAGGTGAAGAGTCATGCAGCTGTCATTATCCAGGCCTTCTGGAGAGGGACCCGTGTCCGCAAAGCCATGAAGGCCAAAGCCAAGAGCAAGAAGGTGAAGAAAGGGAAAGGAAGCGAAATGAATCACCGCTATAGATTACTAATGACAAACATTATACCAGCACTTCTGTAGATTCTTACAGAGCACATAAAGAAATAAAACGCACCAAATCTAAATTCTTGAAGAGTGTGCAATTTGCAATGTTTAACTAAAGCTGATAAGCATGAGGTTCAATATGTCTAGTCTTTTTTTTGGAAAGATTGGGGACAAAAATTCATAGGTTTATTTTCCAGTTTTCATCCTTAACTATTGTTCTAGAGGCCTTAATTCCAGAGTTTAGTTTAGTCAAGTCAAGTCAAGTAGGATTTTATTGTCATTTCAGCCATATACACAGTACACAGTGAAACAAAATAACGTTCCTCCAGGACCCTGGTGATACACACAAGACAAGACACAAGACAACATAAGACACAATACACAAAACAAAACACAAAACAGTCATTTTTACCAGGGGCTCCCAAGCATTTACATCCCACGATCCCAACGACTGCAGCCAAACAAAAACCGCAAACCTCAAAAACGACTTTTTTTTTTTTTTTTCCTCCCCCTACAGCTCTAGCACTTCAGCTCTACTGAGCCTCTGTTTAGCATTTTCATAGGAAGAGAATAACTCACACAGCCTAAAATAAAAAACAACTCCATCACCAGTGGATCCAGCATTCAGAGCAAAAATTACAAAACTGAATATAACAAAACTCAAAGTTTAAAAACCACTGTTACTTTAAAGGCTAAGCCTCTTAAATGACTGCCGCTCTGCTCTGCTCCGCTAACTCACTGGGGCTTAAATAGTCAGCCCCCACTGATGCACACCCGTGTCCTCATGAGACCCAATGTGCTCAATCAGAACAGGCACCACCTACCATGAAACTTATCTGACATTTCAACTGGAGGCTTGAGCGCAGACTAGTCTTTATGTGTCCATGTAAACGAAGCATTAAGAGAAAAATACTTTTACTCAGAGCCTCTAAAAGTGCCTTTCAGAGATGCTTTTACACTGATTTAGCTTCATGACGACACAGACTATGATAAATTACAGTCAGATTATATTTCCTCAAATAATAATGATCCCTGTAGATTTTCTTCAGATCTTAGAAACTCTCCATGATTTCACTCCTAGTCACTAGTGGATTTGATGGATCTGTTTTCAGGAGTCTGACCTGAGATCTAGGCTTGATGTCGGCCCGGTCCTTGATATACAGCTGGACCTGGAAACGAAAGTGGATTGATTTTATTGTATAATTGTAGATATGATAAATATCATGATTAATCACACCGCACCATAGATTCCACAGTTTAGAAACATGAGCTGGTCTGCAAAAACAGGCTGGGAATTCTCAGAGTGTCTGTTATTCATGAGAAATAACTTAATATGATTAAAATTCTGAATTTAAGAAATTATAGTATAAAACCTCTCACCCTGTCAGCTGTTTTAATGTGTCATCAAAACTGACCCCATCAGCTCCGTCCATGACCCCACCTGTCAGGTGATACAGATTCAGGGTCACGACCTTTATCTGACCCAACAGGGCGTCTCGCCGTTGCCTGGATGGTTCCACGTGGATTCCTGTAATTAACAGTAAAAGATAGATGGATATATAGATAGATATATAGATGGATGTATTGGAGACACATGTCCAACGCAGAGGTTTGGATGGAAACAGGTCGTACCCATCTGAGAGCCTGAGAGAAGATGGTGTCAGTTCAGTCTGTAGCTCAGAGAGCCTGTGGTTGTAGTGCAGTAACACCAAGCCTCCCTCACTGATGTGCCTTCTCAGTTCAATTCCCTCTCTCTCTCTCTCATTCTCTACCTCGCTCTGTCGCTTTAGCAGCTGCTCCCGCGTGCACACAAGAGTGTCGAACCGGCCAATCAACTGCCTGACATTCTCAAACTGAAACAAAGCAGTCATTGAAAAAAGTACAGGAATGTACTGAAAGTATACAGTAAAAACTACAGGAATGTATTGCTCATATAAATTTTAAAATACAGGAACATATTCAGAGTATAAAGTAAAGGAATGTACTGAGAGGATAAAGTATAAGAATGTGCTTGGGTATAAGAGTAAAAGTACGAGATATGCAGGGTATAACAAGGTACAGGAATGTACACAAGTATAAAGTAAAAAGTACAGGAATGTACTAGGAATGAAAAGAACTGCCAGGAACAACCTCCATATCATTTTAGTAGAAGAAACGCAGGATAATTCGAACTTCCGACTTTCTCATGGCACTAAAGCTATAGGGCAGCAGTGGCCTGAGTAAGTAGAGCGTTGGCCGGAGGATCTGGGGTTGAACCCTTCCAATGGAGTTTACAGGTGCCCTTGGGCAGGTGTCCCTGTCACCAGCTCACTCCCTACGTGGGCTTGCGTTACCTGTCAGGGTCGTCCCCCCGTCCTCACCCCTGTGTGTGCAGGTTGGACTCAGCACTCCCCACCCAGCCCAGCCCCGTTTGGGACAAGCGGCAGAAAATGGATGGATGGAAAACACTATAGGCTGAACTGGCAGGTCTAATTGAATGGGTGTGGCTAGACTGATGAATGGGCAGAGTTAAATGACAATGGGAAATATGTTCTGTGTTGTGAACCCATATTATGGCTAGAGTTTATGGAAAAAGAGGTTTATCAAATGGACTTTTACCTTCTTAGAGGTCATGAGCACCATCCAGAAGCTCCAGTAGATTTGTTGTTGGCAGGTGACTTTGACTCACGCAGTTTCTCCTTCTTGTGTGGGGCAGCAATGTTTCTCTGCAAAAGTTGCACTTCCAGTTCTCTTTCTCTCACCACAGCCCTCTCTGTCTCAGCCTTCTTCAGACCCCTTGCCCTCTTGGCATCCCATTGTCCCTAAAGGTAGGAGAGAGGAGAGGAGAGAAGCAGGCGAGAAGGGAGGAAGAGAGAGGGAGAGAGGAGGAAGAGAGAGGGAGAGGGGAGAGGAGGACAGAGAGAGGAGGGAGGGGAGAGAAGGGAGGAGAGGAGGGAGGAGGGAGGAGAGAGGAGGTGAAAGGGGAGGGAGGGGGGGGAGGGAGAGGGGGAGAGAGGAGAGGAGAGGGGAGGGGGAGGGGAGAGGGAGAGGGAGAGGGGAGGGGGAGAGGGAGGAGAGGAGGGGAGGGGGGAGAGGAGGGGAGGAGGAGAGGGGAGGGAGGAGGGGAGGGAGGGAGGAGGGGGAGAGAGGGGAGGGGGGGAGGGAGGAGGAGAGGGGAGAGGGAGAGGGGGGAGAGGGGAGGGGAGGGAGAAGAGGGGGAGGAGAGGGGAGGGGGAGAGGGAGAGGGGGGGAGGAGAGGGGGAGAGAGGGGGAAGGGGGGGAGGGAGAGGAGGAGGGAGGGAGAGGGAGGGGAGGGAGGGAGAGAGGAGGAGAGGGAGGAGGGAGGGGAGAGGGAGAGAGAGGGGAGAGGGGAGAGGAGGGAGGGGAGAGGGGAGGGAGGGAGAGGGGGGGTGAGAGGAGGGAGAGAGGAGAGGGTGCACTCACTTCCTTTACCACTTTGGTGTGAATTTCATTAAAAAGAGTCCTTCAGCTTCTCTTCTTTTTTCTTCATCTCGTCCCTCCTTTGTCTCAGACTTTCTTTCTTCAGATCAAACCCCTTACAAATGAGTGCACACACACACACTCTGCACTTCAAGAAGTATATTTTACCCAATCCAGCCACCTGCCATGATGCCAGTTTCTGTAGAGCTTTGATGACTGAAGTGTGTGGTAACTGACCAGAGCTTTAATGTTTGTGACAGATCTGGCCCCCAGGATGGGCTTACTGGATGAAGATCACTGCTGCTCGGTTTGAAGGATCTCCATACCAACCTCTCTCTGTGTCTTCAGACCAGCATCCATGAGCTTTATCTCTTTACGTTTGTCCAGCAGGCGTGTGGCTCCTGACCGCAGGTCCTCCTTCAGGACGGGCAGATTCCTGGACAAACATAACCAGTACGTGTTTCACCAACTTTAGTGAGGATCCTCTAGTTCTGAAAAAAATCTGGCCATCCATCTGTCCAACCATCTGTCAGCCATCAATCCAGCTAATAATACTCAATGAGTAAAAACACTAAGAAAATCTGTTTTAAAAGAAACAGATATATAATTAAACGTATATATAATTAAATATAATTTAAGACACAGTTCGTTATAAATATATAAATATTTACACAAACATGCAAACAAAGACTGTTTTCATGTCCATTGAGCTTTAAGGGATTTTTGTGGTTTATAATTTATAATGCTTTTTTGTTTTAAACTATTTTAAAGATTTCATTGATTTTATTAGTATTTTGTGGTTATTTATTCTGCACTTTAACTCTGGTTCCTCTCTTCTGTCCTGAAAGAAAAAAAAACTGAAACTCCCTCCAACTGAAAGTGCACAAACCTAAATCACAGATGAATGTTCTTACGTTAAGAGATGCTCCTCGAAAACTGTTCAGAAAGTGGCCTCAGATTCACAGCCATTTTCACTCCTGCTCGAAAGAAAACACTCAACTTCACAAACTTTCCGTTTCTATAGCAACAGGAACGAAAAATAGACACTGCTGCCCTCCAGCGGCCACAGCGCGTTGCTGCAGCTCCTTTGGTCTCCACACTTAGTAATTCCGTAAAGTTTACTTTCTTTCGAGCTTAAATTTCTGTTTCACCTCAGACTCATCCGACGGTAGTTTGTGCTGCTGTAAAACCGAAGAGGAATGTTAAAACCATGTGTGTGAATGGAGACAGACGTATGGTGGCTATATTATACGGGTTGAGACAGTAGTATTTGCATTTGCAGCATTGCAGACTCTCTTATCCAGAGGCACCTTCCATGTCCACCTAATTACAGGACGTCCACCTGGAGCAACTCAGGGTTAAGGGTCTTGCTCAGGGACCAATGAGTGGTTTTGTGTTCAAACCTTGAGCCCATAGCCCCCTTAGGCAAAATACCCCCTACCACTAGACCACCACCACTCCTGGTAAGACAGTAGTGAGACCAGCACTGTGTTATAAGGGCTGGAGACAGTAGTAAGGACCAGCCATATTATTCCAACAGAGACAGTGATGAAAACCACAGGTGATGGGGCTGGAGGTGTCAAGGTTAAAGATGCTTGAGATTTGTGTTGGGAGGATGAGGATATTTGGGGACAGCTCGGAGTTGGACATTTTGTGAGAGGAAGTGAGACTGTGTTAGTTGGACATGTCAGGAGAGACCATGAGTCTATCAGGAGGATAATGTTGAAGATGGAGCTGCCATGAGAGAAAGGGGAAGAAGAGGACATGCAGGTGTGAGAAGGATGCAGAGAAGACATGGGAAGCGGAAATGGGAATGGGACCAGCTGAGAAGATGATAAGACATCCATCACCATCTGACATGAAACTTTCATTTTCTTTCATTTCATTCCCAACTTCATGTCTTTCTTCAATTTTTGATCAATCTTCTAAGTTTTATTCATTTTATGGAACTATGAGTGGGTTCAGAATCGATTTTGCAAAAAATCTGTGAAAATTGTCGCTATACTAACATTCCTTTCATGAAAAATTATCACTGATATCACTTATTTTGTCCTTTCAGGGTCACTGGAGGAAAGATTTAGGTCTAAAAGTGCCATCTGTTGTTCGTGTCAACAGGACTATTGTATACATTTTCATTTCTTTATAAGCGAATAAATAATTCCTCTGGTGGACAACGTGCGAACACAAAAATCTTTACGATTAGTCAGGCTTAATGGAACAAACTGTTTTAAAATAAAGTAGGCCTAAGTGTTTTTATGTGTTTTTTGTTTTGCGGTGTGTGTGTGTGTTTCCCAGTCTTCATTCATGTTTGTGTCACTCTTCTCCACTCGATTCTTCTTCGTCCTGCTCTGCTGTTTAGCGTGACCAAAGCTGGAAAAACAACACTGACGTGAGGCTTGGTAGGAGTGTGATGACTGGAAATCTCAACACCGATATGGCGTCGAGGTCGCTGATAAATTTAGAAATTCAAGATTAATATTTGAAGGTGGCTTTAGTTCAAGCTCCTGCAAAATCGCCCACAGACAGAAAATATGCCAAATCTCAGTTAAAGTTATTTTCTAATTATTTACTCCTGTAATCAAACATGCCCTCTGAGTGAGTGAAACACAGCCAGTGTGTGCTGGGAAAGGTCCAGCACCCTCACCTAGTCTCAGGATGTGCGGGAAATTGAACGAATTAATGAACGAATTCATTGATTAATTCATAATCAAACAGTGAGTACATTTGAATAATTCTAATAAGTTGAGCAGAGGTCCTGTATTGAAAACTGGGATCATTTTCAGTTCTGTGGTCAAACTTCATTCAAACATCCAATGTTAAATGAAAGGCTTGTCTGGTGTATGCCAAAACCACCACACACCCAGAGTGTGCGCAGTAATATCTTGTTGGATACATGGTTTTTGACACCATAAGACACAATGTTACCTATAAACGGCAGCTAAACACCAACATCTGCCCTGTTTGGGGTTAAGAGACACAGAAGTGAAGAATTTCATTTTGCCAAAATGTACTCTTGTTAAAGAGGCCAGAGTCTGGGCTGGGGCTGTTTTGGTTGTCCTCATTATTCTATTGTGTTCACCACTTGGTGACCACACACATCCTTTTGCTACTGCCTTACACACACACACACACAGAGCCATGTTCATTATTAAAGTCCCAACATGGAGGATGCAGCATGTTCCCTGAGAGCAACTCAATGTTGTAAGTAATATGCACTTTAACTTAATGCTTTAATGATGAGAGGCCTTTACAGACAAGGAGGGAGAGAGAGAGACGGAAGAGAGAGGGGGGAGACTGAGTTGTGTACGTCTGTTTTTTTGGTTTTGTATTGAATCGTTTAGTCTTCTCAGCAGTGATCCTGTTTACACCAAATAAACAATACATGACAATCCTCCAGACAAAGAGAGAGAGAGAGAGACAGACTGAGAGAAAGATAGAGAAAGAGACAGACATACAAGTAGTGGTAAGGGAGATATACAGATGCCAAAGAGAAAAAAAATAAAAATAAATATATATATATATACACACAGTACTGTGAGATTTAAACTAGTGTGGAAAAATGCCTTAAACAAAGAATCCAAATCAATATTTGGTGCCTTTTTGCCTTCAGGCAGCATCAGTTCTTCTAAGTACACTTGCACACAGTTTTTTGGGGAACTTCGGCTGGTAGGTTGTTCCAAACCTTGGAGAACTAACCACTGGAGTCATCTCCTCATCTTCTGTCTCTTCATGTAATCCCAGCCACACTGGATGATGTTGAGATCAGGGCTCTGTGAGGCCAGAAGGGTGATGCAGTTTGAAGGCAAAGGTAGCAACACCAGGCAATAAGCTCTTTGCATTTTGTAAAACATTATTTATATTTCACAGAAAGCATTTACAGCATATACAAGTCTTTTCCCACACATATATATATATATTATATATATATATATATATATAATACACATACATACATATACATATATATACATATATATATATATACATACATACATACATACATACATACATACATATATATGTATGTATATATATATGTAATAAAGTTAAATATATAATATATACAGTACTGTGCAAACATTTTAGGCATTTTATATATATTTATATATATGCACTTCATTCTTAATCACCTAATTTAATCAATTATCTGCTGTTTTCAAATAATAAATAAATTACAATATACAGACGAAAACGTGCTATAGTTTAACAAAAGAGAATTTTTAAAAAGTAAATATAATAACAAACTCATTACCTGTAAGATGAAAAAATGTCAGTTCTGAAGAGTATTCATGTTAGACTGATTTTTAGTTTAAAAACGAGGTATTTTTAGCGCCTGGGACTGAAGACTGTCCGGAACTTCAACACAAAGCACCAGCAGGGGTCAAGTTTTAGTTCACTTTCATTGCTTCACTCACACACACAAACCCAGCAAACACACACACACACACACACACACACATATTATATGTATTATATGTAAGTGTATGGAACACTATGTCTCCTATGTATATGTTTTATATCTATGTAAGTCTCTATGTATAATAATAATGTTTCCCATTTGTAATATATATATATATATGTTGTAATATTATGACCCATATGTATCTTATGTAAGTATCTATATATAATAAGTTCATCTTTTAATTTAACACCCAAAACAGAGAAGAAATGGCCTGGAGCTTTTTCTCACACACACACACACACACACACACACACACACACAGCGAGGCTGGCGGCTTCACCACCCGTTGCTAGTGATATCATTACCCCAGCGTAAAGAAAGGATTAGTCCTGTGTCTCTAACGAGAAGTGACATTGGCTCCTTGTTGCCGCGGGAAACTGCCCGTAGAGCACAGGGGCAGTTGGTGGGGAGGGGCAGATACCCACCACAGTCTGATAAATGTCTGAAGCCGTGCGAAGGTTCGTTATTGCTCTGAATCAGTGCGCACTGCAGGCCCACTTGCAGCGGATTACATGCGATTTAATTTGAGTAATTACTGGAAAGATCCACCAGTTAATCCTGCTTTCAGTGCCTGTAGTCTTCCAAGTAATAATTCCCCAATGCCTCTCCTAATTATTGGGTTCAGGTGTTTCAGCCACACCTGCCAGCAGGTATGCACCTGCATTCTCCATAGATAAACACTGGCAGGAGAACTGACCTTACCAGACGAGTGCTAGATCTGCCCTAGAAAACTGTTTTTAAAAAAAAGTGCCACTGTTGGGAAAAGTCAAGGAGCTGCAACACCGGACCCTCATTTGGGTTCATTTTTGCATACAATAATACACTCCAATATGTATTAAATGTAATAATAATGAACACATATTATATATATATTTTAAAAAATTGATTATATTTCTCAGGACTTGGACTCAGCCCTTCATTTCCAGTAATGTTATTGGTACAGAAAACTGACTGAAAACAAGCTGACAATTAATTTAATTATATCAGACTAATAACTCCATGTAACCAACTTCTTATATCCAACTGAACATAACTTAATGTTTAAGAACCAATGATAAATTCATTAATAAATGAGTTTGTGTGTTTGGCATTCGGCCAAAATGTGTGTGTATCTGTGAGACTGATCTGTAATGACATTCTAAGCTAATTTTTTACTTTTATTTTCTTTTTTCTTCTTGTGAATAGCATTCCTCATTATCTGCATTAACCTTGTAACTCCAATGCAAAGATTAAGAAGCAAACTGTGGACTCATGATCAACTAATTTACATTTAGGGTAAGAGAACATTGCGTCCATTTTATTTTTGGCCAACCTATCACTCTAACAGTCCTAACTCAGTTTAATCTTTCAGTCTATTAGATACAAGGATACAATGTTTTGGATAAAGGGGTTCCACCCACTCAGCGTTTAGCATCAGCAGCAATCACCCGATCATCTGGAATCATCTACACCTGTTCCTTCACTGCTTCATGTCTTAAGTTAGACGCTTTGTTCTGCTTGAAGGTTCATAGGTAGATCACTGTTTGGATTAACCAACAAAAAGCAATCAAACTGCTCAGATACAGAGACTGTACTGAAAATGAGAGACAAACACATTGTCCCTCAGGGAGATCTGGAGAACTGTCCCTCAACATTAAAAAGTCTTTTGACTCTTTAGAAAAAAGGATGAAAGTACTTGCATTGTACTTTATGTTTCCTTTTTCTGCCATTTAGAATTTACTGATGGACATTTTTTTGATGGATGAGTCCTTTAAAGGATGACAGAACTACAGAATATCTCATTTTGTAAGAATTCCTCTAATCCTATGAAATCCATATAAAAGATCATGGGAAAAAACCAACACAGTTAATCTATGAGCCTTTAAAGAGAAGCAGTGCTAAAGTCAGCGTTAGACATGTATACAGTGGTTTCTGACTCTCCCAACTACAGCTGCTGTATTATATTATAATAAGATATCATAAGAATAACTGGAGCCCAGAGTTCAAGCGGTTAACAAGCTCATGTGCATGCATATCAAATCTCAATTTCAGGAATCAGAGAGAAAAATCTTCAGCCGTAAATAGTGATGGCATTCAGTCAATTGTGCTGATCTACTCTTCGGCCTCTCTCTGTCGCCCAGCCATAAACCCTTATTTGGGTTAAATGGTGCTCTTTGAGATGCGCGTCCTAATAACATTAGGGGCTAATATCAGTGACAGGAGAACAGCCCTCAGCGGGGACCGTGGAGGCTTCAGACTATGTCTTAAATAGCAGGAAGGTTCTGCCAGAACTAAATGATGCTATTAGCTCGCAGCGAGTCCACTCTGATGGCTTAATTGGCGGTAATTGTGGGTTAGGCTTGATCGGGAAATTCACCCTGGGGTCATATTTGGAAAGATTTACTGGACCTTTAGGTCAGGGCTGGGATTTACAGGAGATGGTGTCACTGCATCAGATGAGAACTGTTCTAGATGCCATGGTATACACTGAGGGAGAGCAGAGACCGAGTGTGATCTGGTTGTATATCTGCATCTCATTTCATGATACAATTATACAGCAAATAAAAAAAGCTTTAGCTATAGTTTAGAGTGGTGCTTATACAAGATGTGAATAGTCATCCAAATCTTTCCATCCCAGAACCTTTCTCAACCCAATCAAATGTCATCCAACTCTTCATCAAGGTGAAGGAGACCCATGGGTGAGGTTTAGGACACAGGAGGACTTTTGATATTGATAAATCACTGATCTCAGCATAACACTGATCACCAAAACTGATTCTAGACAAACTCTTGTGTAACCAGACCTTGTTGTGTAAAGCTCTAAAGCTGAGGTTTGTAAGCTACAGATCTCCACTTTGGCAACATCTGTTCCTGTGTTGTGGAGAGTCCTTCCCCTTACACTGTGGATAGGATGAAAGTTTACAGAAGGACAGACAGCTGTGTGTGTCTTCATTGTGGACAGGTCAATAATCCTGCCCATTGGGAGAAGAAGGACAAGAGACTCTTCACTTCACTACTCTTCAAAGTAGACGGGAGTGATGATTAACTGTTAGCTCTTTTTTTAAAGCTTTTTTTTGTTGTTGTTTTCAGACTGAGATGGAACTTTCCCTTTTAGTAGATAATTCTTTCACTCTTGTTAGATCACTGTTGACATAACTGTGTGTCCGAAACTGCTCACTACTGCACTAAATAGTGTGTACAAATAATACATAACTATTGGAGTGTTGCCCATCTGGTTTGCTCGTCAAGTTCAGGAAAGTGAACCAGATCGAAACAAAAGCTCGTCTTTGATTAAATGTTCGCTGCAAACACATGTGAACTGCTGGTGTCCATTCTTTTATTCCCTCCCCAGAGATGGAGACACATTCAATGTCTATCATGTCTATCGTCTTCTCTCCCGGACTTTGTTCTTCTGTTGGGATTCTGTAGAAGTTCAGAAGATGTGCCTCCAATTTCACAACAACTATCCAGCATTTTGAAGGAAATACCCTGGTAAAGATCAATGGAGGGTAGAGGGAGGAAGTTTTGTTTGGCCCTCCAGGTGGCCGTCCTTAAAGGAGGTGAAAACGCATTAAAACTCTGGATGAAAATGAATGATTTTTGCCTCATGGTCAATGAGAATGACTTCCTCATGTACTGAAGCGTAAGAGACAGTATGTTAACCTTTTGTAAGAGTTCAACTGGATTGTGCCGGATGTCCTGCAGTCGTGGGGTTTCTCACTGAAACGTCCCGGCGGAGCAGCTTAACGCGCGAGGTGTTTCAGCACCACAGGGCCTCTGCAACCCAAAGAGTGACATTTCAAAATGTCAATCATTTTAGGCCACTGATCAGGATGTGGCTTAAAATGAAAGACGGTGTCTGTCCAGTTTTGCGGATTGAAGCATTCGAAGTGTTAAATCTCGGAACGTGTGGCTCGATTGGTCTGCCCTTTGCAGTGATAAAGAGTTCCCCCTCAAGAAGCCACAGAGCTCTTTAAGAGGGTGCTGTGTTTTTTTTTATTACTCTTATCTCTGAACACATTTTCACAAGAACACACACATGGCACTTTAGCCCTCAGGCCCACCCTCATGACCACATGCACAGGAGCTGCCGAGTTACATTTATTCAATTTAGACCTCACATTAGCTTTGAAAAGTAGCTCAAAAGAGAATTTCTTCAAAACACACAAGTTCATCGTTAAGACAAGCAAGTTGTTCAGCGTGGGTTTGGTGTGAAACATTCCATTCTGGAGAAGTTACAAGTTTCCAGTGTTGGTGAATGGAACCAGACATCTGAATGTCCCCCACAGATGTGAAGACACTGTCTGATGAGACATTGAGTTTGTAGAAGATTCTGGACTAAAATTGAACCTCTGCATGGTGGAGGGATATGAGACTCTAATTTAGTTCAGTCTATTTTACCATTGTCACCGTCCCATAGAGACACTCAGACACATGTGGTGCTTCACTGTAGGAGACTAAATGTATAGATTTGGGACATCTGGTCTCATTAACCACCACTTTAACACTGGAATTTTGGGGGAGTTTTGATTGGAGGCAGGGGGATTCCTCTTTAATACAAATTGAAAAAAGTTTCAGATCATTCTTAAGCATCAAAAAAGGCATTTTTTCTGGAATCTATTCAGTTTAAAGGTGAATATTAAATAATAAAAGATACGTTTCTAGTAGACCTGCTTATTTATTATCAGTAAATGGGAACTGAACAGAGTGAAATGTGTTTAAATTATCCATCCATCCATTTTCTGCCGCTTGTCCCAGACGGGGTCGCGGGGGGGTGCTGGTGTCCAACCCAGCGCACACAGGGCGAGGACGGGGGACGCACCCTGGACAGGTCGCCAGCCCATCGCAGGGATGTTTAAATTATAAAAACTCTAATGATCATTAGTCTCTGGGTTAAAACGTTTCTGTAATATTTTGTTGATGTTCTTTGAGTTACATCATGTTTGTGTTTAAGCTCTGTGAGCCCTGCAGCTCTGCTCCTGCTTCGATATTTACTATTAGGGTTAAATTCATGCAACAAAATTGTCAGGATGTTTGTCTCTGTAGTAGATGTGGCTAAGCAAGTTCTGTCATTGGTCAGGCCTTCAGAAGCTGGACGGAAGTACTAATGTGTCCACCAACATGATCAGAAAGAGGAATCAGCCAATAACATTGTTGTTGGGATCAGTTTCATGGGGAGAACTTCACTCTAGTCTGTTCCGGAAGCACTAGATATGTTACTGACATGAGCTTCAGAAGTGTAGATTAGTGTAGATTTATGCAGAATGTAAAAAAGTAGTTTTCATCTTTGTTTTCTAACTTGTACAGACTTTAGGAAAAGCTCTCATATTTATGGTTCACTATAACTGGTATATTCTTCATAGTAGAAATGACTAAAGAAATACAATGTTTTTTGGGCAATTTAATACATTTAAATTACTTGGTGGATTATTATTGGTCCGGATTTTTGTATTACCTATTGTTTTTAACATTCCTTAATAAGGATACTTTCTTTGAAATAGTAAAGATTAAGCTCTTACACAACCAACAAAGCCGAGCCCTGATGTTTAATTGTCTTTATTTCACCATCAACTTTCTCACAAGACATTTACAATTAAGTTAAAACACTGTTTACAACAGAATATATTAAAACAATTATGCAGCTTAAAACCAATGTGCAAGTTTTGTGAGGTAAAATATTAAATAGTTATCAAAAGTATACAAATGAAACAAACAGGAGAACATGGAGGAAGACAAATCTTTTATCGGCAGGATCTCGTTCTCTTATTGCTGTAAATATGAACACAAACACACAGTCATGCACACAATGTATTATACATTTCACTTGACTCCTTTGATGTGGCATAAAAAAGGATTAGAAACCTCAAAAAACTTTAACTGGGGTTCATTCCAATTTTTTACAACGTCCCTCCTTGGTAATTTTCCCAAACTACACTCACAGGGATTGATGTGGAGTCATTCATATCAGAGAGATTTCAACTGAAATCCTGAGCTGTGGGTGATTCAACGATTCATTCTTGTACATTGAATTATTTCTGCAGGATTCAAATATTCATTTATCACCACAATTTGATGATGAATGGTACATGATTCACAGACTCATTCCTCAATCTTCAATAATTAAGTCATTATTAAGAAACTGATGCTTAAATTTGAATCATTTATGCATGATTTGGAGATTAATTCCTGAATTCAGATTCCTTTGTGAGATTAGTCTAGTCTTAAATGTTTTAGGTAAGATTCAGAGATTCATTCCTAAATTCCATTTCTTTGTTAGAAATAAGTTTCTGAGCCTTGAATCATTTAGGTAGCATTCAGAGATTCATTCCTAAATCCGGAATCATTTGTGTGTGATTCAGTTTTTGTTTCTGCTCTTTTCTCCAGTTGACCCTCTGTCTCTGTCGCTCGCTCCCTCATCCTACCCTCCGTGTCCCTCTTTCTCACTCTCTCCCTATTCAGTTTTGCCTAAAGCCATGACAACATCATTATGGGCAGCATTGCTCTAACAGGCCCTGACGTGCGTAGCACCCAACGTCCCTTTCCTTAACGAGAGTGGGATTAAAAAGGAACAAAAATAAAAGCACCCTTTAGGGTCCCTCTACTGTAGTGTGTGTGTGTGTGTGTGTGTGTGTGCGCGCGCGCGTAAGTGTATGAATGGATCTGATTCTTTAAATCTGTTATAGCTGCTTAAAATGGTCCGTTCCATTTTCTTACATGTCCATTCTATTGCACCAAAGATCAGAGGCTGTGGTCATTTACATTTACATTTATGGCATTTAGCAGACGCTCTTGTCCAGAGCGACTTCTATTTCCTAATTACAGGGACAGTTGCCCTGGAGTAATTTTGGGTTAAGGGTCTTGCTCAGAAACCCAATCATGGTAGTGCTGGAGGGAGAATTTGAACCTACAACCTCTTGCTCCACAGGCCAGCATCCTACCACCACATCATCAGCCCTGCCCCAACTCCCATCCCCAGATCAAGATCAAGAGCTCAAAAGTGCCATTTTCATAAGTAATATTCCTTATCTTAAAAAGCATGTGTCCTACACTCACAGCCTGAGAAGTTCTTAAGTCCAGTATTCTGAAACAGAAAAATGCAATGGCAGAGTTCAACCACAGCTACTTTTAAGGATGGTTAGCACAATATAAACACATACACACACACACACTCAGCTGCCTCCACACCACCCCACCCCACCACACTGATTCTGGCCCATGGGGTGGTTGCACGCATACAGAGCATAATCAGTCACAGAGCAATGCGACTGGATGCCCACATCACAGCTGTATTGTGGGTAGATGTCCTGGGAGGGCTCAGGGGTGTGGTCGAACATCCCAGCCATTTCCCGAGAGGAGGACAAGGTCAAGTAGGAAGAGCAGTCAGTGTAAGGTTCCCACAGCAGCTCATCCAAGCCCCCCGATTGCGAGCCGGTGTACATACATGGCTGGTGCGGGGTCGAATCTGTGCTGTATGTGGCGCTGTTGCTGAGCCTCTGGTCGGGAGAACGAGGATATGTCAGAAGAGGGTAAGAAGGGTCATGTGTAGGCGGGGTCTCGGTGTAGGAATTGTCTTCAGGTGAAACTTTGTGTTTTCCTGCTGGGTGTGGAAAAAAAATGCAGACGTAGAATAAAGAATCTTGTTTATGTCATTGGATTCTTTAACATGTCCTTCAATTTCTAAAGTTTAAACTACACGAAGGACAACAACCCACAGCTATTCCACAAACCTAACTACAAACCTAAAGCTAAGGTATCTTAACCACAAAGGATAAAGTTAACTCCACTGATGTTCCCCCACACACTTGTCTGCACCACAATATGACTTTGACTCAAAGTGTGTACAGAAGTGCACACCAGTGCAAAGTACCCTTGTACTTTCTACAGTCAAAGCACAACTTGATTACAGCCTGATACCATACCTGTAGGCTCTGAACAGTTGTAGTCGGGGTTGAGGGCATGTTGTAGGGTGTAGGGCGTGAGAGAATCAGGGGGTGAAGGTGTCACTCTCGGGCGAACCGCTGTACGTGGTACCAGTGGGTACTCCTTACTAAGGAGAGAAGGATAAAAAAGTATGGGAAATAAAACAGAACCTAACTGGAAGTGGTTAGGGTGTCTAAGGTAAGGAGGCATCCAACAGAAGAGCCCAAATTGTGGAGGAAAATTTAAAGGGTCCCAAGAACAAGTCAAAGACTTCCCTGCATTACTTAATTCTTTCAATTCTGTCTCAGCAATTATAATATCTAGGGTCACAGGTGGTGTAAGAGAAACACCCTGGACGGGTCACCATTCCATTGCAGACCAGACAGAGAGACAGACAGACAAACACTCTCACTCAGAAACAACTCCAAGGTAATTTAGCACCTCCATTTCACTTGACATGTTGGTCTTTGGACTGTGGGAGGAAATCAGAGCTCCTGCTGGACAACCACACACACAGGGAGAACATACACACTCCACAAAAAAGGAACCCGAGTTGGAACCTTCCCACTGTGAGGTGACCTCATCACCCACTGTGCCTCCCAGAAGGGTGCGTGATACACACACACAAAAAAAAAACATAGTCAAGTGACGAGGTAACAAAACTAACTAAAAAAGTCAAAAGTCCTTAAAGAAGAATTAATGATTCAACTTCTCACTGCATACTTTTCCACAATTAAATTTCTTCCTTAAGGTCATACAATTAGCAGCAGAGCTTGGAAAAAGCATATAAGAAGGCCTAATATTTAGCATTTATGATATTACATATGTTATTATAATTTAAAAAGTAATACTGATATGTTCATTCCATCATGGCTTTAACAGCTCTGGGATGTGGGGTTTTATAAGGCAGTGTTAGTTTTAACTGCGCCACAGTGCAGCACGTGTTTATAGGATTTAGTGAGCCAAGGTGTTCCGGTTAGGGTTTAGGGGGCCGGCGCAGGGGTGCGTCTGACCATGCTGGAATTTAGGGGTCAGCAGAAGGGGTCTGGGTGTCCTGTACTGGGACGCTGCAGTTAGACATCACTGTTAATCTGTCCTAATTCAATTTCACAGTGAAGGGACAAAAAGAGCAAGAGGCTGGTGAACATTTCTTCCCACTCTGTGATCTTTCAACTCAGGCCTCCCCCCTCTCCCACTCCCGCTTGCTCTCCCTCTCCCTCTCCCTCTCTCTCTCCCCCTCCCTCCCTTTCTTTCTTTCTCTGTGTGTGTCTTTGTTGGGCTCCTTCTCTCACACTTTCCTTGTGGCCTGCTCTTTCTCTGTCTCTTTCTTTATCTCTTCCTCTGTTATCTTTCTTTCTGTCTTTCTCTCCTCATTTCTCTCTGCGCCTCAGTGTTTTTCTTTTTCAGATTCCCTCTCTCCATGTCTCTGTCTCGTTCTTTCTCCCTCTTTCTCTGTATCTTTGTCGTCCTCCCTCTCACACTCTCCCTTTCTCTCTCTCTGTCTCTGTCCCTCCTTTCTTTTTTCTTTTTCTTTCCCTCTTCATCTCTCTTTCTCTCTCACACACACACACATGCGCGCGCGCGCACTCTCATGCTTGTATATTCACACACTTATTTACACTTAAGTTCATAATTGTGCATTTGTTTGTTTGTTTGTTTGTTTTATAAGTGGAGTCAGTAGACTGAGTATTTCATCTTTTCTACTCTGTGAATTCATGACAATGAATCTGATCTTCCACTCTCTCACACACACACTTCCTCTGAGTCTCCATCTCTGTCAGACACACACACACACTACCCTGGTGGTGACCCCTGTTTGTAATGCAGTGTTTTACTCTGCACAGCTCTGCTATAAATATCCTCCCTCATATGTGTCACATCCAATAAGGTCAACAAGCAACACGCAGTCTTGACTTTGGTTCCACCTTCCCCCAGCGCTTCGATTCAAAAGGACAGTCTAGTCTCTGTCTGGCCAAGCTTAAAGAACTCCAGAAATAAGACAACTGACTTCATCTTTCATTGTAAAAAGAGCAGATTAAGTTCTGTTTAACTGAACGGAGTGTAGGACAGTGTGAAAAATGCAGATGAATAACATTTATATTGATATTTTGTGATTTTTTCCTCTTTCGCCTTCATTATGTGATTTCTGGAAAAATAAACCCCATGATATATTGTGTATTGTGATTATTATGCATCAGGATATTGAGCTTTTGTCAAATCGACCACCCCTGGCTATAACAGTTATTTTGAAGAAATAAAACACTACAACAAATACAAATAATCAAACAAAAACCCTGTACATCCTAGACATTACCAGTTTTTACAGTTATCAGCCAGCAGCTAGTCTATTTAATCCCCCAGTCATGAGTTGCTGATGGCTGAGACATCAAGAAGATGAGGAACCAAACCAGGAGGCCTTGACATCTTCATAATGTTACTGAAATATTCTGACTGCTGTGTTGTGATAAAAACACAGCTACAGTTGAGATGAATAGCACTGTATATGGAGAAAGTTTAAACGCCAATCAACCAATAATTTGACCAAAAAAAAAAAAATGGCATCATTAATGGCATATTTTAAGTTTTCCCACCTCTGTGTACGGGACATCCGATGCATATCGACGTCTTCGTTACCACGGAAACCCTTAGCGAATGGGTTGTTCTCAATCTTCAACTGAGTGATCTGAAAGATCCAGAGATGAAAAAGGTCAGGCCTCATCCATTTCTTCATCCATCTATCCAAACAACACTCCAGTCACATAACTTTCATTTATCAATGGCTGCACTTACAGTGTGGTTCTGGTAGGAAGTAACAGCAATAAAAGCCGTTTCAAGGAATGAATGTGTGCAGAAGGCTGTGTTTCCAGAGCCAAAGCTGTTCTTCTCATCCGCCTTCACAATGTGCAGCCGCGGCTGGTACTTATGCATGGAGTTCAATATGATCTGGAATTAAGACAGGGTTTTTATGCATATGTAAATACAATACTTTGCAAATGTCTTAAGTCAGTCAGCCAGACATGAGCAACATTTCTCCAGTTCTTCCTGAAGGACAAAGTTTTGGTTACTCATTTTCAGTACAGTCACTGTACCTGAGCAGATTCAGAGACAGACGAAATATGAGATCATCTCCACAGAGAACAAAAGGCAGCCGAAAGAAGATCTTGGGAATGTCCTTCAAGAAGCCTGGAGAAGTGTTCCCTAAAGACAACTTAAAGAAAGGAGCTGGTCTAAGAGAGTTGAGGCTGTGCTAAAGAATAACGGTGGAATATTGACTTTAAAACTGGCTAGTACTCTAAAAACACACTTTTTGTTATAGCCTTGAATTACATGTATGCACATAAATCACTGTCCGTATTGACTTATTTTCTTAGCAAAGTATAAAGAAATGAGAGTAGGCTCATGACTTTTACACAAGTCCTGTTTAATTTCACATCTCAACGGCAGTATCACGATAAACACAGCTGGCACTGAAATATAATCTAATGATATTTTGGCCACTCAAAGAGCTATAACACATAAAAATGACCAATTCTGATTCCTTATTTTAATTTAACTAAAAACATACTGATATTCTGAAATATCAAAATATCATTCTCTTTGTATCTATTTGATTTTGTGTGTCTCCTTAATAAATAAAATAATATTTTATTAACTATATGTTTTAGTATCTGAATTTTGAATTAAACTCCATAATGACCATCTCTCTTCAAACCATCAACACTCACATGGCCAAAGGGGTCAAGGTGGTTGTTGGTTAGCTTGAGTTTCTGGAAGGAGACCAGCTGTCTGGTCCAGTGGGCTCCAGGCGCGGGTGAGTCTGGATGAACGTACAGCCGTCCTGGAATCGCCGGTTCAGCTTTCCCACACACTGACCTGAGCACAGACCAACGTGTGCAATGATACTGTAAGGGTTCTCAAATGATAATGATGCCTCATCACCTTAAATGCAGAGATGCTGCACATAGTAAGAACTGAAAGAGGTAAAATATTCAGCTAGTGCAGTGAGACCATTTCACTTCAAATGGCCAAACTGACTCAATCATTTTATATTTAAAAAAAAAACTCCCAATGAGAAATATTTCATGTTTCGCATGCATTTAAAGTACTATTACTTGCCAATATAGTGATTTTCATTGAGGTTTAACTCAGCTTTACGTTTATTGCCAGTAATTTTTGATTATGTCTATTGGCTCATCCATCCATCCATCCATCCATCCATCCAAACTCTGAGATGCTTATTCTAACAAGGGGGTTGCTGGAGCTTGTCGCAGCACTCACAGAGTGATAAACAGAAAAACACCCTGGATAGGTCATCATTGCAAGGCCACCCACCCACACACACAAACCCCTATTTTGCACCTTGGGTATCCTTGGTCATATGAATTATGAGACTTTCCTAGAACTGTACTTCCAAGTAAATGTCAAAGAGCTCTTATTTAAAGAGTTTTAAATAAACAATGTAAATCATTCTTACCACTTATTATCTGCAAACTTGTACCGGTGCTCATCAGCAGCCACTATATCCATCAGCAAGATGTATTTGGCTTTGGGGTTCAGTCCTGTTACTTTCACTTTGTAGCTCGGGAACATTCGTCTGTTAAAATGATCAGAAAAGCAGAGAAAGTGCCAGTATTGCAGGATTACAGGAGGACACTTCATTTATTAATTCAAACCCTTTTACCCCAGCTTTGTGAATTTTCAGCATTTTCTGGCTCTATTACCTTAAAAATAAATGTGGCATAAGGGTTTCCATTGAGGAATACTTACAAAATGCTTTGGTTTCTATGCTGAACCTTGTATGAGTACCTCTATAAATGGAGTGAAAAGAGAAGAAATGATAGAAAATATAACTCCAAGCTGGAGATGTTACTGCTGCCAGGTTAAAAAAAAGAACAAAAAAATACAGAAACATAACTCCTAAATGTTTTGGAAGCAAATTCTTGTGCACGGTTTAGGTAACCTAGTTCTGCAGGCCACCTAATGACCACTCCACCAATGGAATTAATTTCAGCATTTTCTTAAAAATAAATATGCCATAAGGGTTTCTTTAAGCACTGCTCTTGGTTCTATGTAGAACCATCTAAGCCTATTTCTGCAGGCCACCTAATGACCAGTCCACAGACAGAACATACACGGAGTGATATTTTTGACTGAGCATGTTCCAATAAAATATTATCAAAGTGAAACACAGAGTTTGTAGAATTTTAACCAGCTTTAAAGTCAATATTTGGCCACTGTTATTCTTCAACACAGCCTGAACTCTCTTAGTTCTCTTTCAGTTCTCCAGGCTTCTTGAAACTTTCCAAAGCACACACTCTTGAGCCAGACTTCATTCTTCCAATTTTGTTGACTGACTTTATGTAGATTTCAGTCAGTTCTAACTGACTAGTCTGTCTGTAGATTTTAGTGCTGTTTTATGGTGTGTTTGTGGTATTTCATGGTGTGTTTGTGTTGTTTTGTGCTGTTTCATGGTGTTTGTGGTGCTTTATAGTGTGTTTGTGATGTTTTATGGTATGTCTGTGGTGTGTTTGGGTTGTTTTCACTTTTCCTGTGTTTATATCTGAGTCCCACTCTGCTCACCTTCCAGCTTTGGTGATGATCATTTCCGTGGTGACGTCATGGAACTTGCGCCACAGCTCCCGTTCGTGCAGGTGAACTTTAACCCCTTCCAAGCCCTGCGAGAGACAGTGCGGTTACCATGACGACCGACTGACAACTTGATATCTTCTAACAATTATTTAAAAGTTATTGTTTTTATAATATAATAAAATATATTTTTTATAGTAATGTAAATATCAATACTAATAAAAAATCGAATATTTATTATTATTATTATTATTATATGTTTTATCTTCTTTTTCTTCTTCTTCTTCTTATTATTATTTCATTGTGTAGAGAGGGTGGAGTTTTGTAAAAAGCCTTTTGTAATAAGATTTGTAAGGCGACGAACGCTACACGCACACACACACACACACACAGGCTGTATTTAATATGATTATGGATACAGTATTGATTATTTTTCTGATGTGAATTGCCCTTTTTGTCGCTGTAGTAAAATGTCTGTTAAGTTTTAGAATAACCTTTAAAATCATGGAAAACAATTATTTACACATTATAATGATAAAATTAAGGCAGAACATACATATTTATTGTCATCAATAAAATTTTAATTCATACCATCGAAAATAACTGTAAACAAATATTCCCTATTTTTAGTAGTTATTTTATATGATTCCACATAGTAAAAAGAATAACAATTACATGACTACTATTATTAATGTTTATATAATTCCAGTGCAATATATTACATGTGGAATCACATAATAATAATAATAATAACAATAATAATAATAATAATAATATTACAATTAATATTGTATGTTAATGTATATATCTAATCTCAAAGTAGCAAAAAAAAAAAAAAAAAAAAAAAAATATGTATATATATATATATATAATTTTGAAATATTAAAATAATATTATTCATACCTGCAGCTGCTCCTGAAAGCCGTCCGCCATATTACACAGCCTGGACAGAGAGAGAGAGAGAGAGAGAGTGAAGAGATAGAATAAACGAGTAAACTACAGCTGGGTTTATGGTGTATTATTGTCGTGTAATTTTTAAATGATTATTGTTGATATTAAAGAAAAGGCGCGCGCGCAGTAATCAATTTATTAATCAAAATATAAATAAATTCGTTCTGTGAATTGTCTGCGAGTTTAAAATAATGAAACAAATAACGTTATAACTGTAGTGTACCCTAATAATAATAATAATAATCATGTTTTACCTTCTCTCACTCCGTCGCACCGTTGCCCATCCTCGGTGTGTGTGTGTGTTTTAGGTATTAAAAGGAGTAGGAATCTGTTCAATAGTTGCGATGCAGCCAATCAGGAGCGCGTGTTTATTCTGTCCGCTCTCCTCTCTTCTTCTCTTTCTTCTTCTCTTTCTCTCCTTTTTAAATCCTCTCTGATGTGTACCCCCTCCTCCCTGCAGCCCCTAAACCCGCGCGCTCTTCACCTGCACAGTACAGAACGCACTCGCGCGCAACTTCCGCCAAGGAATGTTTAGAATAGGCGCGCGTGAACCGGACCGAACTCTCTCGCGCGAGCGCGCGAGCACACTCTCTCTCTCTCTCCCTCTCTCTCTCTCTCTCTCACTCACTCACACACACACACACACACACAAACACACCGTAAATAGAGTGAGAGATAAGACTGATAGGTCACGCGCTCCGTGTTCAACCAAAAATTGCCGGAACGCGAGTCGAGAGTTCATCAATTATTATTGTTATTATTATTCATATTATTATAATTATTATTAACAGAAATAAAAAGATATTATTTACAACATTCATATATAATTTTTTTCGATTGTTTTATAAATAAAATACATGACCTCATAATATACATTTATATTATTTATTAAACATCAATAATATAAACGTTTATATTTATTGGCACTGAGTGAGGAACAGAGGTGTAAGTGGTGTTGAATCTAGAGTCTGAGCTGAACCTGGAGTCAGTGATTAAACTGGATTCTGAGTTTAATCTGGAGTCTGTGTTGAATCTGGAGTCAGTTTTGAATCTGGAGTCAGTTACTAATCTGGATTCTGAGCTGAAAATTGGGTCAGTGAGGAATCTGCAGTCTGAGCTGAACCTGGTGTCTGTGATTAATCTGGAGTCTGTGCTGAATCTGGAGTCTGTGCCAAATCTGGTATGTGTGATTAATCTGTGGAGTCTGAGTTGAATCTTTAGTCGTAGCTGTTCTCTCTGGACTGAAGGGTAGGCAGGTGTCTGTAGCTCCAGAATTGGGCAATTTAAATTCCCTATATAGTGCACTAGATTATTAGTCATAATGAACAGTAGTGCACAACAGATAATGTACACAACTTAAGGGCAAAATTCCGCAATGTATAGTGCTTTCTATCTAAATCAGAAAATTATTTAATTTATACTTTTTTAATATTCTTAATTCGTTTCCTCCCTTCCAGTAAACACTTCACAACCACCTACTGTTTCAAAGTTAGTCTTTTGTGTAAAATGAAAAAAAAAGCAAGAAAATGCATCATATAATTTTTTATCAAATTACAAAAGTGAATAAATAAAACATACATTTCACTGTAATCTTAATCCACTGAAATTAAAGGACACTTTAAAAACCATTTGTCGCCACCTTGTGGTCGAGGTACCAAAGTGCACCTCTTTTTGTCCAAAACATTTTCCTCTTTGCTTATTCCTCTTTTAAATAGATTTAACCTTTTTTCATTATTTTCTTCAGATTTTGATGCCAGATTTGACTAAATGCAGGTTAGATGTCTGGTCAAAGGTCTAAACTTTAAGGGGGTTCAGCCTAAAATATAATTTACACTTCATCCCAAATAAAGTCAACCAGACATGTTTGCTGTTTTTGGTTTCATTAATTTTAGCCCTGGAGCTCTACTGGACTCCACAGAGTAGCATTATCTCACTCCATTCTAGAGAAACTTAATCTGAACTGTGTGGAGGTGAATGGAACCAGGCATCTGAATGTCTCACAGGCATGCAGACGCTGCCTGATGTCTGAGATGCTGTTTTACCAGTTGGTAGAAGATTCTGGACTAAAACTGAACCTGTTCATGGTGGAGGGACACATGCAGGGTGTTGTGAGACTCTGATTTAGTCCAGACTATTTTACCATCATTACCGTCCCATTGAGAAACAGAGACACACGCGTGGAGCTTCACTTGTGGGTTTTGAGAAGAAATAAAACGCAGATTCTTACCATCCAGGACATCAGCACCAAAAAGAGAGATAAAGCCCCACAAAACAGTTTAACATGTGATGGAGTCATAAATCTGAAACAGTTTATTGAACATTGTCAATACATTCTGGTTTCGGATTGGTAGAGCCACAGAATAATCATCTGAGGCTCCGCCCATGCTGACTTTGACACTTTTTTTCAGATGCAACAGGCTTTGACCGATCAAATTAAGTTTCTTCCCACCATGAACAAAAAAGAGAATTCCCTTCACAACTAAAAGCAAAAGTGATCCAATGAATAGAAACACACACACACGGAACAAAGCACGGCCCTTATTAACTCAACTCTGTAAGGGCACTTCATAACAGATCTGTCCTTCATACAGCATCAGAACTGCAGGACTGTAAACACAAACATCTGCATGAAACAAAAAAAACATTTAACAACATCTGGATGACTGTATTCAAATACAAAAATAGAACCAAATCCTCCGCTCTTCCTTCAATCTCACTTTTATAACTCCCTGAATTTTCAGCAGCCAAGAGGAAAGCTTATTAGAACAACGTACAGATAAAGAAAGAAAATTTCTGCGGGAAATTCCTGAAATAAAACATGCAGCTGCTGGAGTGACCCCCGTGCACCGGTTTGGGGCCGCAGTCAGTGTAACAGACCATTGAACAGTGACCACAACATGACACTCATGTCCAGCAAATGTGGAGAAAGACTGAGTCACATATGAGAAATGTCTTCCACACAAGTGTGGTTGTTCATAGCAACTGTTGCTAGGTAGGGCAAGCTCTACTGAAGGCAGGTAAATGTCCCATTCAACCTAATGAGAAAAAAATATTTCTTAAAGGAATATGCTTTACATGACACTTTCATAGGCGTGCTTATTGGGGGTGGGAGGATCACAGGGCAAAAGGAGGAGAAACACCCTAGACAGGTCACCAGTCCATCACAGGGCAAGTCTGACACCCTCTGTGAATTTATACGTGTTTGTTGATTTATAAATAGAAATTAAAACGGTATATTTCTAATTGAAATGCACATGACACAGATAACACCTCACATTTCTGTATATTTTGCAGGGAATCATCTCATTGGTGCAAAAATAGTTATATTCCCAACTTGTCTTTGCCAACTTCCAATATGTTCATGGTTGTGCAGCGAGAAGGTTGTGCGATCAATTCCCATTCTGGGTCCTTTTGGATGCTAAACTGTCCCCCAAGTATGACTGTATGACTGTGTGTGTGAGATGGACTAGCGAACTGTCCATGTTCTTTCCTTTTACTGAGTGTTGAGATAGACTCCAGTTCCCCCTCGCTAGGATAAGCAGTTAAAATAATAGAACAATGTTCAAATCAGCAAAGCATATAGACGTGTGTTCCCGAAGGAAGACTTGCACTTCATTTTCTAAAGAAAGACTGTTCTCATCCCTTCCAGATGTAATTACCTGCAGTAGTAGTTCAGCTTGTAGGATTTAAACTGAAAGCTTCATGTGGGAAAAACATCTCAGACGCAACAAAGCAACAGTTTCTACAAAAGAACAGCAAACAGCGTTCTGCTTCTGGACTCTCAATTGCTAAATAAAGTGGGCAAAAAAACCCAGTGTAGCGTCACCTAAAGCTCAGAAAATGCTCAGAAAACGGCCAGTAATTGAGTAGCAAGTACAACCTGTGGCGATGAGAGTGGCTAAAGATGATGAAGGCAGCAAGTATGTGTAAAATGCTGATGATAGTACATGTATTTTTGGTTATTATATATGTAATTTTATGACAACCACTCACATAGAGTGTACAGAGAGTGGAAAGACAGTGTTATAAAGTGTGTGTTATAAAGGTACATGGCTGAACAGGTAGGACACAGATTCTCCGTTGTGGGTTCGTCTGATTGCCTCTGCCAGTATCATAGAGATGTCAATCACCTGCCAATGAGCAGAACAAACAAACAACACAGAAAGGTCAATTATCAGTACACTGTCTGAAATTTCCCAACACTTCACAGAATCCTTTAAGCACTAGTAGCCTAGAGGCATTACTGTTATTCAGCTTCGGTGTTAATAATAAATATAATGTAATTACACCATTCTACAGTTCCCTGGATAGTTATTTGTAACTATTTTTGTTCTACCTTTTGAGTGGATTAGTCCACACCTTTTGTAAAACAATAATAAAAAAAGAAAAATGTCAAAAATGAAAAGAAACTTACATTAAATGTTAAAGAATTTATCATTTTGCAAAATTTTACAAAAACTTACAGAATTTGTCTCCTAATACTTGGCAATGATGCAACGTACAGCAGTTCTAGACACTGTGAATCGCTTGGAAATGGCAGTGTAGCCTTCCCAATTATGAGCCTCTACTAGCTTCTTTCTGAGCTCCAGACTGATTTCCTTTGTCTTTGGCATGGTGAGTAACAGTAGTCCCTCTCATGGTCTTTTTATGCTGATTCAATGTTGTTAGGAAGCCAGTTGTCTGCAGGTGTGGTTTCAAAGCTGGTTGGTTAATTACTGTATGTGTGTTTTGAAAGCAAACATTCACATGGGGCTAATATATTTGACCACCCCATTTTTTACTATATTTGATATAAAGCAAGCCTAAAAATATATTTTATATTACATAATGTACCAAAAGCTACTAAATAGCACTGATGAATGTTTGCTTATATCAAGTTTCATCAATGCTGCAAACATTGAAAGTGACTATTCTTGTCATTGCGAGGTCACAGCATAGCACACAGTGAACCACAACGAAATTGAAACTCTGCATTTAACCCATGCAAACACAATGCAGCAGTGGGTAGCTATACCTGGGGAGCAGTGACGTGGACGGTACCTTGCTCAAGGGTACCTCAGGGCAACCTACTGGTAAGGGGTTTGAATCCACAATCTTCCGATCCTGTGGCCAACTCCCTAACCACTAGGCCACCGCTGCCCATTGGGAAGAAGTTCAGAAAAATGTTCCATAATTCCTGGGGGGCTAATAATTTTGGCCTCAACTGTATGTCAAGGAACAAGCCAGGAGCAGCTGCTCATGTTTAAAAGTTTTCCTTAATATAATGCCTAAGGATTGCAAAGCAAAACACTGCATTTCATAAGAATTTTGTATTTTTGTGAGTTTTGGAACACAAGGTCCTATTTCTCTCTGAAATGAGAGCACTATATGGTCAGATGTTGCTGATCTGTAAAGCATGCTCTTATCTCTGACCTCGGTTCCCAGGCTGGGTGGTCTACAAGGTCGAAGGCAGTAGCCAAAATAAACAAAAAGGAGACAGAACTGGCCATGGGTACAGCTCAGCTGCTCCTGATTTTGCCAACAGCATGTGCATAGTACAAATGAAAAAAAAACCCTTTCTGCACCAGAACCAGTGTCTGAATCCTGTTGAAATCAGTTCTGTAGTTTCGTTAGCATTTGATAATGTCTGACACAAATCTGCTGCTTGGGTTCGACCTTCCTGTTCTGAAGGTTTTAGTTCTACCAACTGGGAGACAAGGAACACTGAAAAGCTGCCACATCAACACTCACTCTGTTACTCTCTAGACGGGAAGGGAGAAATCGTCCAATTCATTCAAGTCAGTTTAATTTATAAAGCTTGTTTCCAAAGCAGCTTTACAGAATCCGGCTTGAGCCTCAAGTGAGTAAGCTGAGGGTGACGGGGGAAAACTTCCTAAAACTAGAGGTAGAAACCTTGGCAAGAACCAAGACTCAAAAGAGGAACTTGTCCTTTGGATCCGGATAATCAAGAAAGAAGAGAAAGTGCATTTTATAAATGAATAGATTTAGCGAGGAGTTCTGGTAAAGTATGAGTTACTGTAAGAGTCCATTAGTGTCTTTAATTGGAAGTTTGATTAGCTAATATAGGTGGTTCTGCTTGAGTGGGTGGAGTATTAGTTAATCTTAGTGGCAGCAGCTCCTGCAAATGATCAGTCTGATGAAGCTGATCTGAAGTTCAGCTGAGGAGAGGAACCTGATGAGGATTCCATTAACGATCAACAACACAGTCTGAGATGGTAGAAATTAAAAGTTATTTTCTGAACGGTCTGAAGCGGAGTATTTTTAGTTTAACTCTTGATGACAGCTTCCTGTTTGGAGTCTGGTTTCTTATTTATCTCACCTTGGTCAGGATGTAGAAGGAGGTGCGTGAACTAAAAACTAGGGAAAACTGAGCTAGACTTAAAAAAAAACTATATACATGAAAAGATTCTTCATCGCCCAGATCCGGGGTTTATACCTGTATCTTGCTGCAGTGTTTGATCTTGTCCTCCTGTGGGATAGTGTTGGTGACCACCACCGCCTCAAAGTTTGCGTTGTTTATGCGAGAGATCGCAGGGCCGGAGAAGATGCCATGGGTCAGAATAGCGTAGACTTTAGTAGCTCCAGCAGAGACCAACCTATAAGAGTGCAAGTAAAAACATATCCTTCACTTCTGCTGCACTAAATCAGCATTTCCACATTGCTATTTAAATCCTGAACTATGCCTTCACTCTGCTGGGATCTGGACCGAAATTACTGCTGTAGAGCTCAAGTCATTTTCTATCCACTCAATGTCAGTGGATTCAAAATCAGTTGAAGAGTTTAACAGGAGACTTAACTATGTTCATGAATTCACAAAGTGAAATCTTTATCATGTTTTCACACTGCAGCACACAGTGTGTCCAAACTGCACCCCCGAATACTGAGCACGGGACATTCAGCGCTCAAAAGTTTCAATTTGCCACAGAAATAATTACCGTTTATCAAATGTGTATTAAATTATCTTCCAGAAAGCTTTTTGGATTTTTTTTCCCCTCAATATTTCAACTATTTTAGGCTCCACATAATTAAGGTTCATTATATATTATATGTTGATCACTTGTGTCAGAGTGTAAGACTCAAGATTTTCACGACTTTTAAAAATGTAGGATATTCTGGATATGAATATTTCTTCGAACTTCATTCTGAAAATGTAATCAAACAGAATTTAATTTTGTTAAAAATTCATTCAGGACACAAATTTTATTAGAACGTCTTTCTGGAGAAATTCATACTTTTATTAGAACCATGTTTTGATATTTATTATAGAACTTAATATATTTATTAGAGCTTTATTCTGAAAAATGTGCGTGTATGTGTGTCCTCACTTGTCCGCTGCATGGCAGATCGTGCCGCAGGTGTCCGCCATGTCGTCCACTAGGATGGCCACTCTGTCTTTAACATCACCAACCAGAACCATACGATCGACTTCATTCGCCTTCTTCCTCTCCTTATGGATCAGAGCAAAGTCCACATTCAGACGATCCGCAATGGACGTCACCCTACAAACATACACACACAAATTCACCACTTTCTCTCGCTCAAAGGTGGCTGAAGGAGAAATATTACAAAAGTAAAAACCCCAGCAGAACTCAAAGCCTCTTAACAACAGGATCTGATGTTTAATTATCTTACTGAGGCATTCAGACGTGCAGCACCCGCCAAACATTCACACTCAAACTGTTAGTCCAGTTAGAGAGTGAAGCTTTGCTGTTATACTATTATAAGGTAATAAGATCATAATGAATAAATAAGAGCCTAAATATAAAATGGTACACAGTGCCGTGCAGAAGTTTTGATAATTCTGTTCAGTTTAGTCCACACCCTCTGCACATTCCGGTACAGACTTACAGCAAATTTTATTTAACTTTAAAAAATGTGAAAAAATACCAAAAAAATGTGCTGTGCAGAAGTTATTGTACATTTTATACTAAAGCTTAATACGCTGAAAAAGACAAAAAAAAAAAAAAGTTTAAAATGCATCACCACAAAGTATGAAAACAACTCAGGAACCTGATGGTAGGGTATTGATGAACTAGTGGAAGGATACGGACCGAGAGGTCACAGGTTCGAATCCCACCCCCAGCACTACCTCCATTGGGTTCCTGAGCAAAACTCTGAAACCCAAGTTGCTGTGGGGGGACTGTCCCTGTAATCAGGAACTGGAAGTCACTCTGGATAAGAGCGCGTGCTAAATGCTGTAAATGTAAATGATAGTCAGTTAGATGGAGAGGGCAAACAGCTCAGATGGTGGACGAGCTACAGCGAAGCTCAATTCTGTATAAGTGACCTAATGGCACACGCAAGGAAAATATTTTACATTTACAGAGGAGAGGATATTCCTTGTGGCACAACTGTGAGTCACTGGAAGATTTTGGTTTTGAATAAGCTTCTAAAACACGAGCAGTGTTTAAAAATTAGACTGAAGGGAGCATCTCTGGAAGCCATTCCTGTTAGCTAAAGGCCAAGAACTCCAGTCTGTCCATCTTTTAGACAAAGGGAAACATAAATTCACACCATAGTCACTTACCCTCCACACCTAAAAGGAACAAAATACACATGTCCACTTTCATTGTCCAGTGAAAAAACAAAATTTACACATTTTTCTCAACCCAAACACAGTCAATACAACTGGTGGGGCGTTCATGATCCAAAGCCTTCAGACGCCACTTTTCATAAAAGATTAACAACATTGGGGGGAAAGGAGCAGATAGAGACAGAGAGAAACAGCGAGACAGAGAGAGTGAGAAATAATTACACACCTTTTGGCTCCGCCCGCATCCGGGGAGACGATGGTGCAGTTCTTCCACTCGTTAATGTTTTCTCTGATCCACTTCAGAACTGCTGGCTCAGCGTAAAGGTTATCCACCGGGATATCGAAAAAACCCTAACACACACACACACACACACACACACACACACAGTATAGTAATGAATGAAGTTTGTCAAGAGGACTAAGGATGCAAATAGATACAGGCGCTGGTTTCAGAAGGTCATAATTGTTCAGTTACCTGATCAATCAATTACTGATCAATCATTAATAATATTCATTTAGTCAAGTATTTGGTTAAACCCCAAAACATCAGCACAGCTTTAGTATAGCAGCGCTGGCCTAGTGTTTAGGGAGTTGGTCCCAGGATCTGAAGGCCATGGGTTTGAATCCTAGACCAGTAGGTTGCACTGAGGTGCACTTGAGCAAGGTACTGTCCCCATCACTGCTTCCCGGCACTTTAAATAGCTGCCACAGTTTCCTATAATATTGTGTTTACGGTGAAATCAAATTGAAAACATTACATGAGTGTATGCACGTGTGTGACAGAGAGTGTGTGTATACCTGTATCTGAGAGGCATGCAGATCCATGGTGATGATGTGATCAGCTCCAGCTACAGAAAGCATGTTGGCCACCAGCTTGGCAGAGATTGGAGCCCGGCTCTGTTAAAGGGCAGACAGTAAGGCTCACAAATTTTACACACACACTTTAGTTTTTGATACTATAAATGTCTTTAATAAAGGGCCCATTTTCTATTTTTTTTTTTTACTCTGCAGCCTGTGTTTTTGTGGTTTTATGTTTTTTCCAACAACTTTTTATCCCTCAAGACTTTTATTACAAAAAAGTGAAGAAAACCTTTAAATAAACATTACTAATACCATTTACATAATTTTCAACCATGCTTTCCACTCTGAGAGCATTCCTTTCAAAATGCATGATCAGTGAGACAAAGAGAGAGAGAGAGAGCGAGAGAGAGAGAGAGAGAGAGAGAGAGAGAGAGAGAGACAGACAGAGAGAGAGAGAGAGAGACAGACAAAGAGAGAGAGAGAGAGAGCAAAGAGGGAGACAGAGCAAGACAAAAAAAAGAAAAACAGACTTACGAAGAAGCAGCTCAGACTGATCCAGCAACAATTAGGGTTTTTGGGTTTTAGTGTGTGTGTGTGTGTGTGTGTGTATGGTTGATTAGTACCATTATTTTAGTATATTATATTAGTACCAGTACCATTATGTCTGTGTGCGAAGACATGCCTTTAGGTGGTGTTAGTAAAAATGCAGGCAGGTTCTCTCACCCCCACCTTATCCTTCTTGTCTTGTCTGGCGTAGGGGAAGCAGGGGATGACCGCAGTCACTCGTGACGCTGATGCAATCTTACACGCATTGATCATAATCAATAACTCCATCAGGTTATCGTTTATCTCACCACAGCCACTCTGAACGATGTACACGTCCTCTCCACGCACGCTTTCGCCGATCTCCACGCTGAACACACACAAACAACACACACAGTTATCAGCAATCACTGGCCCATCAGTCTGTATTGATAAACTGTTCAGGACTGGCCCGTTATCAGGATGATTAGTTCTTGCTGTGTGGACGATTTGGGAGCTGCACCCTTTTAAACTGTGGAAAGGGTTAAGATCTGTTGGATGGTCTTATCTTACACACTTCAGAACTTAAGGTCAACTACAAACACCACCCAGGCACTGACAACATGGGGATATTTTAAGCAGCAGAACACCCTCTCATCTTCCTTCCCTCACTTTTATTTTACTTTTAATTAATTATTTTAAAATTCAGACACTTTTTATGATTAATTAAAAAAAGCTGGGGAACTGAGTGCCAACTTAGTTATGATGTTAAAAATGACAAAAGACCCGCAGAGCCTTTTATTTCCGAGATGGTGGGGTAACGTTTCTCTCAGTAATCAAAATTATTATGTTGATTTGAAAGACAGAGAGATAAGCAGACGGCTTAAATACAGGGCTTGGCGTAAAGCGATGGTGTTTCACCCACATTAAGTGGAGAGAATCCAAACGGCGGGGGTTTGAAAACAGCGTTAGCGTAGAAAGGGAGTTCTGGGTAATGTAGTCCTGCGGCGTCGCGTCTCCACAGGACCTGGACGGCGACCTCGGCGCAAAAAAACTACAAACTCAAAACGAAAACAAGAGTGTGGCGACGTCGACCATGTGGTTAACATTAAAACTGACTGTGCGGGATTTCTGCGCCAAAATAAGCAACGCAGCGGCTAGTACTGGACAGAAAGGCGTAGAAAAGGCGCTCACCATGTTTCTTGGTTGCTGAATTTCTTGGTGACAACTTTGCCCAGCTCTTGTCCCAGGCGGTCGGCAATCTTCTGCGATAAATCCGGATGAGAGCTCCCGCTGAAAATCTTAATGTTCGGCATTCTCGGCGATTCCAGGGCGTCTATCTTGGCTGGTTAGGTCTGCAGGACATAAAAAAAACGCAGTGAACGTCGGCAGTGTGACTGGAGGGACGCACACCGCCTGTCTGTCAGCTCCGGCTCCTCGGCTGCAGTGCCACAACAAACCACCAGGCGTCGCTGCACCTCGTGTGAAAGCGAGCAACGTCATCGCTCCACCTTTGCATGAGTGACAGTAATAAAAAAAAAATATATATATATTAAAAATATAATATATAAACACATACTACAGATATTTTTCATTTCATTAACTAATAATTATTTATGTTAATAAAAGATATATAGATAACTAGTCAACAAAAATATACAAAATATGCAATTCAATAACTCAATAACTAATTTAAATAATAATTAAAACGTAAGAAAAGCATTTTTTAGGTAGGAAATGTGTGATATTTATCAGTTTATTTGCTGAAACAAACAAATAATTATATAATAATGCACTCATATAACCATATCTGTAAATATAATAATGCACACCGGTCTTCTCTTTCAGGACGATCCCTGCTTCAGTGATGCTGAGATCCAGTAAGGTAGAAATGAGGGCTGACTCAGAATTATTGCTCAGTAATAGGGGCAACGGTGGCCTAGTGTTTAGCATCAAGGCATCAGGATCGGAAGGTCTTGGGTTCAAATCCTGGACCAGTGGGTTGCCTTGAGGTACTCTTGAGCAAGTACCGTCCCCATCACTGCTCCCCGGGTGCTGAATATGCCTTCCCATGTTGTGTGAATGCACTGAGGTCACTGTTCTTAAGAGTAAAACTCCTGCCACTGGTGCTGGAGGTGGTCCAGTGGTAGGATACTTTCATAGGTTCAAATCCCACCTCCAGCACCACCACCATTGAGTTCATGAGCAAAACTCTTAACCCTGAGTTGCTCCAGGGGGACTGTCCCTGTAGTTAGGGAATGGAAGTCATTCTGGATGAGAGTGTCTGCTAAATGTCATAAACAGAGATCCTTTTGGGGCAGTGGTGATGTCTAGTGGTTAGGCCTAGTGTTTAGGGACTAGACCCCAGGATCAGTAGGTTGTAGGTTCGATTCCTATACCATATGTATATATATATATATTCCTGTACCCTGAGGTACCCTTGATCAAGGTATTGTCCCCATCACTGCTCCCGGGCACTTTAAATAGCTGCCCCCTGCTGCACATGTGTGTATGGGTGAAATGCAGAGGTTGAATTTCATTGTGTTGTGCTGTGCTGCGTTTCACAATGACAAGAACTTTCACTTTTCCCTCTGATCTGAGGGTTTCTCTCTGTGCGATTTTGCCGATGTAGTTAGGTCAATCTGGTGTGATACTCATTTCATAGTCTGAACAGTAAAACGGTTTCTTTCCTGTTTGAATGTGCTGGTTATTCTTGAAAGAATCTCAGTCACTGAAACTCCTCCCACGCTGTGAGGACTCATACGGCCTCTCTCCATCAGTGAGCTGGTTCAGTGGGAATTACTCAATCAATAAAAGTTCTTGCCACGCTGTGGGCAGAAACACGTTTTTTCTCCCGTGTGGATTTGCTGGTGTGTTATCAGAGTGCTTTCATCAGTGAACCTCTTCCTACACTGAATGCACTAGTGTTTTTCTGAAACTCCTCACATCGCTGAAACTCTTCCCATACCAGGAGCAGCTGCAGCCTTTGTCCCATGTGAATGTGCCAGTCTTGGTGGAGAGGACACTAATAAGTAAAGCTGAGGTGATGTTTCTTGATCTTACCTTACAGATGTCTGAAAGAGGAAACAAGGACTTTAGATTCATGGTCTAAAGTAAAACTGGATTTCTCTGTTCTATTTCTAATCATGTGAACCATCTTTCAACAGCACATCTGTACATCATACACTGTGTGCACAATTATTAGGCAGGTGAGCATTTTGGGGATTTAATTTTAATCTGGAACAAAGCCAGTGCTATCAGTCAATTCAACATATTAAAACCCCTAAAACCATAATGTTTTAAAGGAAATGTGAGTGTGAACATTGACCAATAAATCCACCCTTCTCTTCATAATCCCTCCATTCGTGGAGTCCGTCTGGCTCTTCGTCTCTTGATCAACTTTTTGTGCAGCAGCAACCACAGCCTCCCAGACTCTGTTCAGAGAGGTGGACTGTTCTCCTTCCCCGTAAATCTCCATTTTAAAAAGGTTCACAAGTTCTCAACAGGGTTTAGGTCAGGTGAGGAAGGGGGCATGTCATTATTCTTTCATCTTTAAGGTCTTTAATGCCACACCGTGAAGAACTTCCATGTATGTGATAGAGCATCGTCCTGCAGAAAAATCATGGTCTCCTTGAAAGATCAGACTATTTCCTGAAGCACTGCTTGAAGAAAGTGTCTCTAAAAACTGGCAGAAGGTTTTGGAGTTGATTTTGAGTCCATCTTCAACCTGAAAAAGTCCATATACCAGCCCTGACCAGTACCATCTCCACCTTGTGTGGAAGTGAAGCTCTGTCCCGTTACTGATCCAGCCACAGGACCATCCATCTGGTCCATCTGGTCTCTCTCATCTCATCTCAATCAAACCTGAAAAATCTGTCTGGAAATGTTTCTTGTCCAGTCCTGACGTTAATCTGATGTGTCTTGTTCATTGGTGGTGGAGTTTCCGTCTTCCTTACCTTGTCCATGTCTCTGACACTGAACATCTTGTTCTTCTGGACACTCCAGGTAGATTCACTTCTGGAATATGACAACACGGGAGGATCACATTGGTTCCTTGGAGCTTCATGTTTGATTTTTCTCAAATCTTTGGTAGTTCACTTTTTTTCTCAACACGTTTCTTGTGACCCTGTTGATTATTTACAACAAACTGTAAAACTGATGGTTCTGGTATCACAACCTGATATCTTAGACATTTCCAGAGTGCTGCATCTGAAAGACTTTTTACAATTTCAGACTTTTCAGAGCCAGTTCTCTTTTTTTTTTTTTGGCCCATTTTGCCTGAAGAGGAAAGGAAGCTGCTTAATTATTCCGCACACCTTGATAGAAAGTGTTGATCTCCTTAGACCACACCCCCTCATTACACAATCACACATCACCTGATCTGCTTCAATCCAATCGTCTTTCAAGTTTATAGTTGGAATATATGGTTCAAAATGATATGAACAAAAACCAGGACTTGCCTAATTATTAAGTGCAGAGTACTAACAGACAGTGGTGGCCAGTAGGGAAAATATATCATGATGATAAGATAAAATTACAAAAAAGTACAAATTTTGAAATTTTGAAGAAAATAAAATGCCACATTTGACCTGCTAACCAAAAATGTTTGCACATTTTTAAAGTAGTGGTTCATGATTGACAATACATGGGTTTGTGTGTGGGTTAAATGCACAAGTGTAATTTCGTTGTGGTTCACTGTGTGTTGCGATGTGTTTCACAATGATGAGAATGATCACTTTCACAGTCAGATAATGCATGGTCAATGGATGGATGGATCCTATATGTACGGTACTGTGCAAACGTTTTAGGCAGGTGTGGAAAAAATGCTGTAAACAAAGAATGCTTTCAGAAATATAAATAATGATTGTTTATTTTTATCAATTTACAAAATGCAAAGTGAGCGAACAAAAGAAAAATCTAAATCAAATCAATATTTGGTGTTACTACCTTTTGCCTTCAAACCAGCATCAATTCTTCTAGGTACACTTGCACAAAGTCAGGGATTTTGTAGGAATATAGTCGGTGTCTGATCAACCAGTTTTACCAAACAGGTACTGATGATCATCAATGTCACACGGAGGTTGAAGCACAGTCATGTTTGGAACAACCTACCAGCTGAGTTCCTTCAAAACTGTGTGCAAGTGTACCTAGAAGAATTGATGCTGTTTTGAAGGCAAAGGGTGGTCACACCAAATATTGATTTGATTTAGATTCTCTTTTGTTCATTCACTGCATTTTGTTGATTGATGAAAATAAATGATTAACACTTCCATTTCTGAAAGCATTCTTTGTTTACAGCCTTTTTTCACACCAGCCTAAAACCTTTGCACAGTACAGTACTGTAGTTGTGTGCAAGTTATACACTGAATATTTGAAGTATTTCTGATTGTGAACCAGGGGATATTCCACAAAGCATAAGCTCAAAATCAAGCCTGGGTATTAGAAAAGAGCTGGGTGACCTTCCAAAAGCGCCGCAGTGCTTGGACCCCTATAGTCTCTACTCCTGTCTGATTTGTCCAGTCCCTCAGTCTTCCGTCCAAATCAGCACAAATAGGTTAAATTAAATAATAAATAATTAACAAAGAGGCGCACATAATCCCCAGTCATAATTGACATCTCAAACCAGTGAATTAAATCCCCATAAATGAGTAAAAAAGTGGTGTTTTGGATAATCGTGTACTGTTGATTTAAATTTGGTGCTCCCTTAAATCCATCCATCCATCCATCCATTTTCTGCCGCTTGTCCCAAACGGGGTCGCGGGGGAGTGCTGGAGTCCAACCCAACGCACACAGGGCGAGGACAGGGGGACACACCCTGGACAGGTCGCTGCCCATCGCAGGGAGGAGCGTGACGGGGATGGCACCTTGCTCAAGGGTACCTCAGGGCAACCCATTGGGAAGGGGTTCGAACCCCCAATCCTCCGATCATGTGGCCAACGCCCGAACCACTAGACCACCGCTGCCCCACTCCCTTAAATCCGTCCCAACAAACTGCACGGCCGCACAACAATGTTCTGGCCCAAAACACTGTGTTCTCCCGCTGCACTCAATCCTGGTTCTCTTTCAGAAATCAGAATTTTTAGAAATGTTCTAAAATAATTAGGATCTCAGTATTGACCAAAATAATCGAGCTTATGGTTCCAGGAGTGATTTAATGATTTAGCTGGAATACTGTCCGTGCATAAATCACTGTAATAAACCATCAGTATTGTAAGGAATGATTCTGTGAACAAAAATTACCCCAAAATGCTGAATTGTCCTCATCAGATTTATTCAGTTACGTGATCATTCACACAAATGCATTACATATAAAAATGAAAAGATAACATGGCAAAAAAAAACACTTTTTAAAACTTTTGGGTTATAATCTGGTATTCGGTTCTCTTTCTCCACAGGCCCATTAGTTCAAAAAGGATCATACGGTCTCTGTTGGAACAAAACCTCTTATCTCCATTTTTGATGTTCCATTGTTTTAAATAATTTGACAATGTGGATTGCTCTTAACATCATATTCAAATTTCATGGTGAGTGGCGCACCACAAATCTCTCCAAATTGCTTGGTTACAGAAATCTTTACACATGATTTTACTTTAGAAGGTGGTTTTATTTTTTGTTTTCCTGTAAACTGAATATTTTTGAGATGGCAAGTTTTGAAACTAAAGACTAAACAAGCATTCGCTGAGGTTATATTCAATCTTAGAGGCACAGAAATTCAGGGACTTTATTTACACCATTACTGAAGATGGATTGGAACCACGACACATGCACACCACCCTTCAAACTGGAGATCATTAGGACAAGATACTATCATTTACATACTGTACTTCCAGAGTAACTGGCAGTTATTTGGGTAAATATCAGAAGTTGGATTGAGGCTGTGAATAATCAGACTAATCTCACTGAAGCAAGCCGCATTAAATATTTTAGGCTGTCCGATCCAGTCCCCAAACATCACTCCAAATAATTGGCACCAATTTTCAAAACAACATCTAATCAGCAGTACAATTTTCATATTGCTGACATTCTTTACAAAATCCTACACTTAATTTAATATTCCAAGTTAAATAGCATTCCAAATATTAAGTGGGGCTAAGCAGTGAAAATGAAAACAAAAGCGAATGCATTTTAAATCATTGCAATGGGTAAAAATGGCCTTGTGATGGAAAAAGAAAAAAATCACATAAAAATTACAATCAGAATATTGGTTTTAATTTTCAAAAATATCACATAACTTCCCTTATTTGTTCAGTTTTTGCCACATCACAACTTGTTCCTTGCTTTCAAACAGATGTTGTACTGTTGCAAAAAGCCCATCCATTTGTTTTATTTGGTCAGTTTTTTTTTACATTTCAATTAAGTTATTTTTGAATAATTATTATAAAACTGGTGCTTTTGAAATGTAAGGGATATTGGACAAACATGGACCTTTATTAAAACAAATGAATGACTGTAAAATACCAGCAAATAAACTAAGTGTGCTGCAGAAGTATTCCTGAAATCAGGAAAATGTGGGGTGCCAAAGATAAATTCAGCATCTTTACTTTAATTTTAACAGACATCTTACAGCCAGATTCCTAATGAATATATAAATGTGTGTTACTTGTTACTCATAATTACTACTACTCTGATGCCCCAAATTGAAATGGGTCATACATATTTATATACACATTTCCCCAAAAAGATTCAACATCCAATCCTGAAACATCTCTCAGAAGATTTTGAAAATAAATGTTGTCTTTAGAAAATCCTAGGAACTTTATGCAAATGTACGATTTAGAATCTGCTTTCTAGCATGGGTGCTTTGCCTGTTTTATCTGTGTAATGCCAGCCTGTGCACCTGAAATATTACTGTTAATAGTGTTCTAATAATACAGTGTATCACTTGGTGACACAGAGTTATGGGCAGTAACAGTCAAGCCAACAAAGTCATGACAAAGAGAAAGACATGACGAGGGAACGAAGAATGTGTTTGTAAAACTATGAAAAAATTGTCTTCACTCAAGGCCACAGAGCAGGGCAATGTGAACCTCCTCAAAGAGCCTGAAGCTTTTGGTCTCGCCATAAAGAAATAATTTCAATAGCAGAGCACTCATTTTTGCAATAAGCTCTGATACAGCCCACCTCCATCTTTAGTAGGCAGTTAATGGTCAGAAGCAGTTTCAACAAACTGCGACCCCGTGCGCCTAAATATGATTAGGCCAACAACAAAACAAAAAAAAAGTTTTGCGCTTCAGAGAAATCCAGGTGAGGTCAACTGGGTTGATTTCAGTTTGTTAGACACATATCAAAATACACCACACCCCATGGTCTTAGCCGCCATCCTCGTTTACATTTAGTTAAGTTCTCAGATTTTATCGCTATATGCTTTTCCCGCAGTCTGTGGTGCAAAACCGCCTCAGACAAAAGCAACGTAAAACCTGCAGCCTCAGATCCAATAAAAAACCCTCTATTTATGACATCAGAACAAGAATACCACATCACAGCAGGTGTGGGAAGTTGATCAGAATAAAAGTAAATACCTTGAGGTTGCCCCATGATAGAGATTTTATTATTTTTTGAACACCATGACCCGAAAAATATCTAAGCACAGGCCCAAATCCAAAACACCAACTCAACATCTTAAATAATTCTTAAAAACAGCAACATACACTTTATACATTTACACACTTCTGTACAGGTGTGGTGAATATGTTACTCTTCCATTTTAGTCTCATCACATGTCAATCACTTTGTAGTGTTTACATTTACATTTACGGCATTTAGCAGACGCTCTTATCCAGAGCGACTTCCAGGTCCTAATTACAGGGACAGTCCCCCTGGAGCAACTCAGGGTTAAGGGTCTTGCTCAGGGACCCAGTGGTGGACCCAGAGGTGGGATTCGAACCGGGGACCTCTTGAACAGAGGTCCGTAGCCAAGTACCCTACCACTAGACCACCGCCACCCCTGTGTTTACAAAATGTGATGGCACGTTTCCCCTTTCTCTTTTCTGAAGCCAATACTCGTTTCCCCTTTCAGCAACATCTGCTGATATCGGCCTGGTGTTCATCCATCCATTCTCTGTGCCGCTTGTCTTAAACATGTCAAAACAACAAAAGTGGCATGGGGGCCCCAGGGCATCCCAGCTCTTGTAGGAGAAAAGGTGAAGAATCACCCAGGACAGGTCATCACAGGGGAGACACACTCAAACAGTCCCAGCCTGGGGACATTTCCGCACCTCCAGTCTACCTGACAGGTTTATCATGTGGGAGGAAACCATACAAACACACAGGAGAACATGCACAAAATGAACCCAGGACCCATATTTGGGAATCAAGCCCAGAATCAAGTGTTATTGTGAGGCAATACAGAAACACTATCTGTAAACAGATTTGCTGTGAACTGCAAATAAAACTAAGGAGGATCAAAGAGGTAAAATCTTTGTGAAAACAAATCGCTCCAAAGAGCGAGAGTCCAGAATAACCAGATTACCTGTTAAATAATCTGAGTTTGCTGCAGATTGCACAGCAAAGATACTAGAAACAATAAAAAGGAATGATAAATGATCATTGCTCTTAATAATTATAATAACCATTATTATTATTATTATTATTGTTATTATTATTATTATTATTATTATTATAGGAGTCAAGTCAATACCAGCCATTCAAAGCAAAGACTGCACTTTGCCAAGAACATTTGCCAAAAAAAAAGGATTAATCCTTAAAATGAGTGCGCACATGTCGCTGCAAATTACTCTGCTCGGTAAAACTCCTCCCACACCAGTTGCACTCATGCGGCTTCTCTCCCGTATGAGTGAGCTGGTGTCGCTGAAGGCTGCTCTTATGGGTAAAACTGTGGCCGCACTCAGAACAGTCGTACGGCTTCTCTCCGGAGTGGATGCGGTGGTGAAGCTGGAGACTACTTAGCTGCGTAAAGCTCTTGCCGCACTCAGAGCAGTAATACGGCCTCTCTCCTGTGTGAGTGCGGTGATGCTGTTGGAGGTAACTCTGTTGGGCAAAACACCTCCCACAATACAGGCACTGATATGGTTTCTCTCCGGTGTGGACACGCTGGTGTTTCTTGAGGTGACCTCGGTCAATAAAGCTCTTTCCACACTCCGAGCAGTCGTACGGCTTCTCGCCCGTGTGAACACTCTGGTGCCGCTGGAGACTGTTCTTATGAGTAAAACTCTTGCCGCAGAGAGGGCAGTCGTACGGCTTCTCTCCGGAGTGAATGAGCTGGTGACGCTGGAGGCTGTTCCTGTGGGTGAAGCTCTTTCCACAGTGTGTGCAGTCGTATGGCTTCTCTCCGGTGTGTGTGCGCAGGTGCAGCTGGAGGTCACTCTGTTGAATGAACCCCTTTCCACACTGCGAGCAGCAGAAGGGTTTCTCTCCCGTGTGAACGCGCTGGTGACGTTGGAGATCACTCAGCTGAGTGAAGCTCTTTCCACACTCTGAACACAGGTGAGCTCTTTCCTTTCCTATCTCCGTCTCAGTCTCTGTGTCTGCAGGAGAGACTTCGGCGAGAAGAGCATTGGTGGACGTTTGTTGGTCTACCTTGGTGTCAGTCACCTGAAGAACCCCTTGTGGCGGCATCTCTGGATGCACAAGATAAAAATTTGTGCCAGGCACACAGAGCAAGACGAGACTGCTGTTCATTTTTCGTTGCTGGAGGAGAAAACAGAAGGAAAAAAAAACATTTGGAATTCAAACAAGAGATCAAAAGTGAAAGTGAAAGTGACTGCCCTTGTCATTGTGAAACACAGCACAGCACAACACAATGAAATTCAACCTTCATACATACACGTGCAGCAGGGGGCAGCTATTGAAAGCGCCCGGGGAGCAGTGACAGGGACGGTACTTTGCTCAAGGGTACCTCAGGGCAACCTACTGGTGAGGGAATCAAACCCACAATCTTCCAATCAGGGGCAACTCCCTCACCACTAGGCCACCACTGCCCCATCAAAAAGGCAACTCTGGGGGACCCAGAATTGCAGCCACATGATTGACAGTCTCACAAGACACTTGTTAGGATCTTTTCTCTTTTGTAGCTCAACACATATATATAAAAAACAAAAAAACAACCAAATCTACCATGTGCAGGAAATAATTCTACCATGTGCAGGAAAACCACTATACAGTAGTGTAATAACGTATAAATACAATGTATTAAAGTTAAAATTATGCTAAACAAAAATGTTTTTAAGGTCTTTAATACAATATCACTTGTAATAATGGCCATGTGGAACAGAACACATTATAGTTCAATGATCATTCGAGGGAGGGTGTAAAGGCCTTTCCACCTTTAGATACCCCAGAAACGTCAAGCCACAAAGACTTAAGACTTTAAACCCTTAATTCCATCAATATATAAATCTAACATTCACCTATAAGCAGCTCACTACGAGAGCCCGAACATCCATTCTTAGTTGATGGTCCATAATGGAAATGTCCGTCCCACCTTAAATGCTGCAGTAGCTTTACTGTGAGGTCCTCAGGCGCCTCAGAGTTAAAGCGGCACCCTTTAAGGTGGAACGGAAGATTCGAACAGGAGGCCAAATTCTGATTTTTCGTCGCCACATAATCATCTCAAACACTCCTCCGTATGATCGAGCTCCAGTCTCTCCAGGTCCCTAAAACATTAAAACGAGCACTCGTCTTAAATTTTACACCGAAAATGATTCTTTATTAAGTGTGTTTACTTACAGGTTTCCGAAAGCAGCCGCTCCTCGGTCCGTGCTCCAAAGTAGTCCGTGCAGCAACGACAACAAAAAAGCTGAAACATCAGGCGAAAAACCTTTGTTCCGCCACTTTAATTTTTTTAGATATAAACAAATGAAAACACAAACACACACACATATACACACACATATATATATAAAAATATACACAAACACACACACATACATATATATATATAAAATACAATACCTTTTCTCCAGATGGCATAAATGGAAAATATATATATGTGTCCTCCTGTTGTATATGTCATAAGTTCACCATGTTTCTTTTATATGCCATGTGCATTTTGTTTTCATGCCAACCTGTTCTTGTCTCTGCTCCTGCCCAGGTGTTGTGTTAGGTGTATATCCCTCCCTCTTTGTAAATGGATTTTTGTGCTAGTTTTTGGTCCTTTTCTTTTTTTAATTATTTAAAATATGCTTAAAAGCCTCTTGCTCAAAAGCCTCATTGGTTACTGACAAAACTCTTGATCCCCTGATTTCTTCATGTATTGCTTCCAAACACTCCAGACATTCTTGTATTTTGATGTGTGGTTGAGAAACAGTTCTCCAGATCTTCCTGAAGGACAGTGTTTTTGTCTCTCACTTTCAATAGTCTCTGTACCTGAGCAGTTCTCCAGATCTTCCTGACGGACAATTATTAAACCTGGAAGCAGCAAAGAAAATGTAAATTAACTCCAAAACCCGACCACGTAGAACAATTGCTTTAATTAGTAATTCATAGTCAGATTGAATCCACATGTGAAATAACAAAATTATGAGCAACAAAACACCCATCTAATACTATTGTGCAATAATAATGTGTAAAAAGCAAGTCAAAAGTAATTTATTAAAAATAAATAACATACACAAAGGCAAAAAAGACAAACCTCAAGCATCTTGGGATCTTTACAGCAGATTCTATGCAAATACAATTCTGAGACATCCAATCACCTTTATAGTACAAGTTGATTAAAAGGTCTTGTGAGTTTGGGAAAAGAAGAGAGCACAATCTGTTGTTGCCAGTTTATTTATAATGAATACAGATAATTTGTTTCTGGGTCCTGGAGGCAAGCCAGAATGAGATAACTGTAGCAAGCAGAAACATTTGAAGCAGATCTGCTGGAGTGGGGAATGCCCAGGGTGTTGGTCTAGCCAGCTGTGCTGACAAGGCATGGGGAAAATCTATGTACTATGCAGGGACTACATATTCCAGCACCAGCCTGATGGCCAGTAAATCAACTTCCAGAAGGAGTCCTAAAATTTCTTTATAATTCAGTGTTTGACGCATTATCACTCAGACCAGGGATGGTATGAAACAGTACAAAACACACTGGTTTCTCTACAGTGGTGGTGATTTTAACCAAAGCTTTTGATATGAACAACACAAATAAAGCCATTTTACTTTATATCCATACCCATCAGCATGTTTTTACAGCAAGCATTTTTGAAGAGGACAGATGCACTGGACTTCTGTCAAAAATTTAGTGTCACCCACTGTGACTCAAAAAGCAGATTTAGCAGAAATTCTGAACATACACTGGATTTTCTCTTCATCTAACAATCACAATGTTTTTTAGAATGTAGTCAGCATTGTGCAGGGCAGGAGAAAATCAGTTATACACTGTCAGAAAAGTACTGCGTAGGTAGGATGTGCAAAAGTCTTGAGCCACATCTCATTTCTTTCCTTTGTGCTAGGAAATCATCTTGTTATTCAAAAATACTATGCTGCCCTTCAGGAAGAACAGGAGAACTGTTCCTCACCAATACGTTAAAAACACAGGTCTGACTTTTATGTTATGTATAAAGGTACAGAAGGCATCCCTTGAAGGTACCAGCCTAGTGACACTCCAGTAGCTTTTTTCTGAGTGTCTCTCATGATCTTTTGGTTATTTAACATTTTTAAAGCTGTTTCTAAGTCTTGATTAGTAATGTGTAATTATAATGAGTATAATCGGCCAGCTTTTATCAGTGTTCCCATAAAAGCTAATCAATAGGACAGTGTATGGAGTGATGCATTCTTATTGGTGTAGAGTCCCAGACAGGGAGTTAAACCCCAGCCTGCTGTGCAGAAGGTGGTGGTGTTACTTGGTTACACCAATTTCTACCACCATTCAATCCACAGCAGGGATCAGCAGCCTGCTTTTCACATTTGGAATGTAGTAGAGTGGAATCTTTGCCAGACAGTCACTGATCTTTGCGATTAGTTAAAAGGTCCGGGAAACCATTAAATGTGAGCATGAATGCGCTGGTGTTTTTTCAAAGTGCTCTCCTGATTAAAAGACTTCCCACACAGTGAGCACTCGTAGGGCCTCTCTCCTGTGTGGATGCGCTGGTGTCCTCTGAGGTTTCCTCTATGACTAAAACTCTTCCCACAGTGCAAGCAGTTGTACGGTTTCACCCCTGTGTGAGTGCGCTGATGGAGCTGGAGTGTACTCTGCTGAGTAAAACTCTTTCCACATTCAGTGCAATAGTATGGCTTCTCTCCCGTGTGAGTGCGCAGGTGCAGCTGGAGGGTGCTCTGCTGAGTAAAGCTCTTCCCACACTCCACACAGAAATGAGGCTTTTCTCCTGTGTGAGTACGCTGGTGCAGCTGGAGGGTGCTCTGTTGAGAAAAACTCTTCCCACACTCTACACAGTAATAGGGCTTTTCTCCTGTGTGTATGCGCTGGTGTTGATGGAGGTGGCTCTGTCTGGTAAAACACTTTCCGCAGTATGAGCAGCAGTAAGGCTTCTCTCCTGTGTGAATGCGCTGGTGTCGTTGGAGAGTGCTCTGTTGGGTGAAGCGCTTTCCACACAGCGGACAGTCATATGGTCTCTCTCCTGTGTGAGAGCGCTGGTGCCGTTGGAGGCTACCTTGCTGAGTGAAACTTTTCCCACATAGTCGGCAGTCATACGGCTTCTCTCCGGTGTGAGTGTACTGGTGCTGCTGGAGATGACTGTGCTCAGTAAAACTCTTCCCGCAGTGTGGGCAGAAGTGAGTTCTCTCCTTGCCCATGCTTTTGTGTTCATCAGTAAAACGTGAGCAATGTTAAAGAAGACAATTTCTGACTTGCTGCAAAACAGACACGCAGTGCATGAGAAGATGCTCTTCAGTTCTGCATAAGAGAAGAAACAAATAGACATTCAACATAATATAACATACAAAAAACAGATTTTTCAAACTGCTGGAAGGGGGAAGGTGACAAGCTGAAATATTCTGGGATAAAACCGCCACCTTCTAGCAGTTTTTCAACAGCTCCTTACATGATAATTGCTTTTGTGTGATGGAGAGGCCTTTTTATTGTTGATAACCCTGGGAAGACAGAGATGGGATGATAGCGAAAAAAAATACAATAATTATTCTTTACAGAAAAATACCTACATTTTATTACATTTTGCAACAAAACAGCCATTAAGTCACTTTAGAAATGAGTATAATAGAGAGACAGCTCAGGCTGGATGGTTTGGAGACAAAGTGAGAGAAGCAAGACTGCATTGGTTTGGACATGTCCAGAGGAGAGATGAGGATTATATTGGGAGGAGGATGTTGAAGATGGGAGCTGCCACGAAAGAGGAAAGATGAAGACCAAAGAGGGGGTTTATGGACGTGGTGAGAGAGGACATGCAGGTGGTCGGTTTGAATGAGGAAGATGCAGAGGACAGGAAGAAATGGAAACAGATGATCCACTGTGGCGACCCCTAAATGGAAGCAGCTGATAGAAGAAGATGATAGTCATTAAGTCACTCAGATTAGTTTGGTATGAAATACTTTATGCTAGAGAAACCTAAAAAGCCAAAATTATTGAGAGTATTGCTGAAAGGAGCCAGTTGTCTCAATGTCCCTCCCAGACATTTAACTGTTGTGGAGACTAATCAGGATGCCTGCTGCCTGAGACATTGTTTTAGCAGAGCCTGGAGAAGATTTTTGGCCTAAAGAATACATTTACATTTACAGCATTTAGCAGACGCTCTTATCCAGAGCAACTTACATGTCCTAATTACAGGGACAGTCCCCCTGGAGCAACTCAGGGTTAAGGGTCTTGCTCAGGGACCCAGTAGTGCTGGAGGAGGGATTCGAACCTGGGACCTCTTGATCCAGAGGTCCGGAGGCAAGTACCCTACCACTAGACCACTGCCACCCATAATAAACCTATTTGTGTATTTGCTACAATATAATTAATAATAAATTAATAATAATTGATAAACACGTATGAGCAGACTTTGGTCTGTAGTTGCACCCAAAGCATCTTTCAGGCGCAGATGTGGCTCTTTTCATGGACTTAGATTAGAGTAAAATCTCCAGCTAAAAACTGCCTGACACTACAGCTGAAGATTCAAACTATTTATCATCCTTAACTCTGTATCATAAAATTAGGGTCATTTTAGGATATAATTAACGCCTCCGCATCCATCAGTGCCATATAAAAAACATTTGTTTATATTTCTAAACCCCCGTACGTCCCTTTATCAGTCCGACCTGAAGCAACAAACAAACGTTCCGCCTCCCGCTCCCTCAGAATGAAACGATTTTCTTTGTTTATAAGAAAAGTCTTAATCTGACTGCGGCAAAACCGCACTTATTATTATTTACAAATATCATAAAAGTACATCTACCACAGTGTCACATTTTTACTTACATAAATAAATAAGGTCTAGCTTTCTTGTTTTTGAGCTGAGGGTATTTCACGCCACGCATAATCTCTTCATCTTTATCCTCTTCGATTATCAACATAGTTACTCGTTTTTAACAAGAAAGGTTCGTTGTGAACCAATTTGGAGAATTTGGCACCGGAAATGGGGAAAAATCTAGGCACTGTGCAGAATTAAGATGACCTTAGCTCGTTTTATTTCATTTCACTGTTGTCAAAGACAAAAACACGCTGTTTGGATTCATCCTCACCTCCTGTTTCATCCTCACAAAGTGGATTTTGTTGCAGGAGCTCCGTCAGAAGCCTCCCTGTTTGGATCCTCTGAGCTGCTCCCTCAGTGAACACATCCCTTCACGCCCTCTTCCTTTATTTCAGGAGATTTTCTGCTGAAAACTTCACTTCCAGCCAAGCAGACGCAAAGAAACACCATCCGAGTCTCAAACCATCCCATCTAATCATCCACCAGGTTCAAGTTAGCTTCAGATTTGCCAGCGCCTCCTCCAATTTTCCCGTTCCACCTTAAATGATAAGGCATAAGGTATAAAGATAAGGTACCGTCCCCATCATTGCTCCCCGGGCGCTTTCAATAGCTGCCCACTGCTGCACGGTGTTAGTGTGCATGGGTTAAAAGCAGAGGTCCAATTTCGTTGTGATTCACGCTTGCTGTGCTGTGACCTCGCAATGACAAGGGTTGTCACTAAATAAAAAAAAAAAAAAAATCATGCAGCGCTCCAGTTCAGGCGCGCACAGGCGACGCGGTCTTTCAACGTGCCATTTAAGGTAGAACGGAAAACAGGAGCTTGCCTCCCAAACATGCTTGATGGCCCACACACTGCAGTTGTTTTTCTTGAGTTGTATTTTTCCACCCTTTTATAATGAAGTGGAACACTGCAGCCAGAATGGAAATGTACATGTGGTCCAAAAATGATACACACACACTTTAGTTAAACAGAGCAGATCTTGCTCTTCTGTAAAGGAACATGTAGATGCTCAGTGTTCATTAATTCATCCCAGCCCTAAAATACATATATACAATATAATACAATATATACGTGCGCGCAAAGGGACAAGCAGAACAATTAGTGTCTAATGTTAGTTAAAACTGATTAAAACGGAATTAGAAAGACTTAGAAGAAAATCACAATCAAAGCAACACAGCGTTCATACGCTAGAGGGCGCTAGAGGGTGTAATGAATCCTTGATTAATGGGTGTCAATGGAACCAGGACCAAAATAACTTTCCATTGGGTGCTGCCTGTGATTTAATATGACTTTTTTTAATATGATGTTGTAAGGCTCTGATTTAGTCCAGATTATTACCATCTTCCACATCCTTTAGAAACACTATGGGAGAGATGTGGAGCAGTTGGAGATGAAGATGTCTGGTTCCTTTGACCCCCACTGTGAAGGCAACCCACGCTGAGGTCAAACAGTTATGGGGTATTTAGAAAAATGGGTGGAATATCTCTGTAAAAATTAATTGTGTGTATTAAATGTTGGATGCTATTCATGTTGGAAGAGTGAAAAAGTGAGGGGGAAAAAAACAATTAAAAACCACAAGGGAGTGGATGCTTGGAAGGCAGCATGCTGAGAACCTGCCAATTTCCCCGAAGATACAAGAACATTGGTTATTTCTTGTGTGTATCTCCTGATCTGGATAACAGCACATGACTTCCATTAACAGCAGATTTAAAAAGCATCAACGGAGACCACATTAATAAGTGCTTTCTTTACAAGAAGCAGTTTTGTACAGAAATTCCAGAAGCCTCATTCATTTTAGATTCTCACATTTACACCAGCAATGTAAAAATTTGGATTAGTAGGGATCTTAATTTGCCTAAAATAACAATAACACAGGCAATGGTGATCTAGTGTTTAGGGACTAGGCACCAGGATCAGAAGGTCGTTTCGATTCCTGGACCAGTAGGTTACCCTCAGATACCCTTGAGCAAGGTACCATCCTCATCACTGCTCCCCGGGCACTTGATATGGTTGCTGGACGGTGTGTGTGTGTTAGATATAGAGGATGTACTTTGTTGTGGTTCATTGTGTGTTCACCATGACTAACAGTCACTTTCTAATCAGACTCATTGTAGATCTAATAGATTATAAGGTCCAGCAGTTTAAAAAATAGGGGAAATTATTAGCACAAACCTCCTTGATCATTGAAAAACAAAGAGACATTGGTGAAATGTGATCAAAAGCTCTTTTTAATTTATATTTATTCCATAAACATGATTACAAAACTCAGCAAGTTACCAATATTACATTTTCCACCATACAGGCTTGTTCACAAATATTTAAACCTTTATAACAGATACAACAAAAACAAAATACTAGAATAATTTACATTAAAGTCTATAAAACAGCAATGAAATCACAAATTAGTGTCATTGATTAGCAGTCTGTTTTCATGTTTTGCCTCTTTTTTGTTTTTAAATCAATAAATCTTTTTACTAGAGCACAACACTCTCACAATAAGATTGGTCCAGTAACAAAACTCAACAAAGAGCCACAGCTTTTCTCCTTTATCATAGTTTTTTTTTTTCATTTTTTTGTCACAATTTTGGTTTTAGAACAAAAAAACCCTTGATTATCAGCCACCTTTTCACTGCCTGAAAGGCAAAAGAACAGAAGCCACATCAAGAACGACCGCACAGCACTTTCTAAGAAAAATATACACTTAGAAAATATGTTACAAATTGGCACGATGAAAAATATACAGGTTGTAATTTTTCCCTACATCAAGAGTTCATTAATAATCCACCTGGCAAAGAGTCCAGATGATACAAACAGATCTCTTTTTGGGATGAGAAAAAGGCAAACATGTCATTCCCAGTAATGAAAAAAGTAAGGAAGAAAAGAAAGTCATGAAATCAATGAAACGTACCTAAAACATGAAGGCATAATACATTCATAAAACGGGCATACAGATGTTTCTGACAGCTGTTCTTTGTCTCTCTGTGGTTGATGCAACTGTTGCTGTTGATTTTTCTTTGCAAACCTAATTCAGCAAAGTCTCGCTCACCTTTCGAATAAACTTCTCCTGCCATAAAGCAAGAGGGACCCTAAAGGCGTTCTGCAACGTAGGCGCAGGGCGTGTAGTCTTTCTCTTGTAAACAGTAAACAACATTCAAATGTAGAAAGAGAAACATGTATCCATTAAGCTGACCGCAACTGCAGCTAGAGAGTCTGAGAAAAGCAAAAAAGTAAGGGCTGCATTCACGACAAAATTCAAATATCATGCACATTGCTAGCAATACACTGGAAAACTATTCAAAAATATTTGGTCCTGTCTGCTGAACTGAACTGTGAACGGAAATTTCCTGTGGGTAAAGTAGAACAACTCCCATCGTTAGTTTAATTAGCTTCCTGGAAACGTGCAGAGGCCCTAAAAAAAAGCATTCGGACATTCGTTGCATTAAAATAAGTTTGGAAAGCAAAGGGGCTTATCAGGCTTCAACAAGCTGGCAGAGTGTTTTTTCCGCAAAGTGTTTCAAAAGGTGGCTGATGTGTTAAAAATCGTGTTTTTTAAAAAAAAATCAGATTTCCGCCAGGTTTGGCTCCAAAATGCCTTTGCACACCTTTATCAGTGATCACAAGCTGACCCCACATCAACCTTATGGCTTTAAAAAGGTCATAAAATGGCCTGGACCAAAAGGGAGCTGACTCACCAAAGACCCACATAATTTTCCTTCTGCTTTTCCGCTATCTTTATGATCGGACTTTAACTTGTCTAATTTGGCTTTGTTTAACATACAGGCTGCACTGGCAGCACTGTGCTCATAAAAATGTGAATATAAAAATTTCCATAAACGTTCTGCTGTAACTGCGAACCAGCACTTTTAACTATTTTGCAACTGAGATTAGATTTGAGTCAAGTTTTTAGGTATTTTTGAGCAATGCTTTTAAGTGATTAGTAATTCTAAACAAATCATTAAAAATAGTAATTTTAGCAAAATCATGACCTTTTCTGAGTGAAAAAAAGACTTATGTCCAGAATGCAGACTAGTCCACATTCCTGACTTAAAATGACATCTTTCCACCCAAAAAAGTAAAAGATTTGCAATATTGTTAGCTGTAAGCAAAGAACATCTTTACTGAGCAAAAACAATCCTTTGGTTCTGGAAAATAAACAGTTAAAATTTTTTAGATGCAATGGGCTTTTGTATTTGTGTGGTTTTATTAAAGTTGCAGTGATTACCTTGCAATGATTACCACAGTAGATCTATGAAAATTTAAATGATAGGATCACTGAAAAAAAACTCTTATCAACATGAATGGGTATTTCAGCTTCTGTACTGTTAATGGTAAGTTGTTGACTTCTATGTGCTAGTCCTTCATAAAAGTCTTCATCTTTTTGTCTAATCAATTAACCCTTGAAATGTCTCACAAAGGTTCTGTTAATAATGGTGGTATCGCTCATATCTGACATCTATCAGATCCTAGGATTTCTTCAAGAATCCTAGAACTGCATGCAAAAACACTCCAAGCTCTCTAGAGCCTCACAGGGGTGGTACGTGATCTTGCATCAAGATTGTCCAAGAAGAACCATGAGAGATTCTGGGCCGTTTTAGGGGTTAAAAAAGGTTAAAATTTCTAAAGCAGTTCAATAACATAATAACATTATGTAATAATAACAACATAATAACAATATAATATAAAATAACATTGGGGGCAGCCAATGGCCTGTAAGAGAACAGGCCTTGCAGCCAGAGGGTTGGGGTTCAAACCCCAAAATTGGCAGGAAAAATCAGGGCAAGTGGGGGTTGAAAAAAACGTTCCTCCTGCATCAGTGGAAAAAAGCTCTTGGAGAAGACAACCCAAAAGCTGCCCCAGGGTGCAGCTATGTAGCCCCCTGCTCATGGTGTGCGTTCAGTACTGGAGTGGGTTAAATGTAGAGTAGATTCACTGCTCACCATTCTCAGTGTGTGTTTGTCAGCACAGGAATTTCAAATTTAATTGTGACGACAGAGCTCAAAGCTGCTAGGCTCGTTAACATGGCCTATGCTCGTTAGCCGATGGATAGCATTCAGCAAGTTCCCACAGAAAGGAGGATTTGTGTGTGGAGAAACATGCAGTAAACCTAGGTATATAAACTTATATACACACTTGCTACTTTACCTTTAGAAGATATCCGATACCTGAGTTAGTGTCTTCAAACAATAAATCTGAAATGGTTTTAGGGAATCGATTTTGTGTGCTGCGCACACCTCTGATTAAACTAAATCAGTGTTTCTTTAAAAACTCTGAGGAAGGAACATCAGTTTACAATAGTGATTCTCTATCTAGGTTGTATGCTAGTGTTAAGGTGACCAAATTTCTGAGAAGAAAAATCGGGGAGATTTCCCATTCAGAGGTCAAAGAGATCTAAATTAAAAATATATTTATAAAAAGGGTGTCTTCCAGTTTCATGCACTGTAGCCATGGCAACTGTTACATTATAATGAATTGTGGTAAAGGCAACATGACTGGGTACATCTACAGTTTGTAAAACAAATAACAGGTGGCCTGCATGAAAGCTAAAATTCTGCTAAACAAATAGCTTGTCAAAAATGTTTTTTATATATTTGTAGATGAAGTCACAACCAAGTAGACTGTCTGACTACAGATCAGCTACTATCACCTGGTCATACGATTCCTAAGTCCCGTGACTCCTGATCCCAACCCTGGGCCCCTTAGGCTTTAAAGGATGTTTGTATAGACATTGTGGATTTAATGGCTAGTTTTAGGTGCAGTTCTACAGCAGTTTTCACTACAACTAGGCTAGCGAGTGGTTAGTTGTAGAAAAGTGATATAAAGCTGCTATAGGGGGCGACCAGCGCCCTCTGTTGGACAACATAAGGACCATTGTGACACATCTGCCTGTCTGCTGTTTCCCATTCCTTCTTGTTTTTAATTCACAGTTAAAAATGAAGCTAAGAGCAAAAACTGTCCCCGAAAAATGGGGACATATGGTCCCCCATTGTGTCCTGTTTGCAGAGGATTTTGCTGCAATACGGCACCAAAAGTTTAACAAATTGTCCAGAGTCATGTGCTCTCGATACACGATCACGTCCGATCCCATGAGACTATTCCTTCACTAGCGGTGTAAAAAGCAACCAAAACAATGCAAAACAATGTATTTTTCCAGATGTACATATGACTCCACAACTGATGTCTGCATATGTAACCACAGTAAATCCAAAATTATTTTCCAACCCACCCCCCAGTGCACAAACATACATTCCCACAACCATCACCACATTAAAAAACAACAAATATTTATGTTGATAAAAATGTCTGTACACTTAATTGTTCATATTTTGGCACATTAATTTAAACATGTTTGATATAATCTTATTTTGTAAATAGTGCATATGATTCCTGTACAACAGCATTTAGATACTGGCAGAGGGGACTCAGTCAGCCTGTGGCACAGAGGGGTGAAACCCCTTACTCAAATCATAAAATAAATAAACATTATATTAAAGACAGCTAGTACATTAAGACTCAAGACGCAGCAGCGTCTCATACAAAAGTATGTCCTTTCCTAAACAGATGCGAGTTTTGGGGTTCCCAAAATGCATCCATCAGAACAGTTGGCACAGTAATAAGGATAACACTCCTTTGTACAGAAAACTAAAAACAACCTTCAACCCCTGAACAACAGAAGGCAACCATTTGCTGAGAGACATAGCAGGGTGCTGGGCTTGTTTTAAACGATGACGTTGAGACACAGATTGAACACATAGACTGCTAGAGCTGCAACGAAGAACAGAGGACAAATAAATACAAATGTAATACTACAGCAAAGTAAGTTTTAAGAAGGCTTTCAAGGCATTGTCTCTTCTTAAACGAAAAAGATCACGAAGCAAACAAACAAACTAAAATTCTAAAAATGCAACAAAGCAGCAATGGCAAATAGATGCAGCCGTGATATAGTGACTCCAGTTATTCGGTAGGTAGCTTAGCAGGGCTGTCATGCAGGGTGTACCCACCTTCCTGTGGGGCAGGCAAAGGACTGTGGGTAAAGTCAGTGCCATGCAGCTCTGAAAGGTGTGTGGTGGAGGATCAGAAGGATTTGACAGGAAACAAGGACAGGAAACTGAGAATAGGGGTGCTTTCAAGGAGAAAATATTACCTCTGTTTTTCTACCAAAGCAGTCAGCGCTACTCCTTTAATGTCCCTTTTACCCGCCAAAAGTTCATCACGGGCAAACTTTGCGGTGCTTTTGTGACGGTACATCTTTTTGTGGGCTGGCCGATGTGGAAACGGGAGGCAGTCCAAACCGAGAGGAGGGAAGAAGCCAGTCGGGAGGAGCTTTGTCGAAGCTTTGCCTCCATGTCCGGCCCCCTTCCTCCCCCTGCCCGACCCTGAAGATCCCCCCCGTTTTTTAAGGTCAACGTTGCTACCCAGAATCTTGAGTGTTTGGTTTTGGAGAACATGCTGCCCTGGTGACAAACAAGGCCCCCAGAGTGGTTCCACCGAGGCTCGCATGAAGCGCTGCACCTCAGCCATGCCAGAGACTATATTAGACAAGATGTTTGACGGCTCTTGGAACTCACCATGGTCATCATCTGATAGGCCTCCAGTGTTAGGCCACTCCCCCTGAGCTCCCATTATGCTTAGCGAGGGAGTTGGAGAGGGTGCACCACTTTCCAGTCTCTCTCCACCTTTAGCGGCTTTCCCTTCCAGCAAGGCCTTTATCTTCTTTGCAGAACTAGAACCCTGTCGCGGGAGCTTTGCTTTCTCACTTTTAGCTGCTTTGGCCGTTTTGCTCTTTTTCGTGCTTTGTCCATTCTTTCCACCCTTCTTTTTAGACGCTTTATTACCCTGAGGTCCTTCTTCTTCATCCTCCACTTTCAAAGTCTGAAAAGGGTGTGTGTTTCCAGATGCGTCTTGCTCAAGCTGTGGAAAAGCACTGCAGTTCCACCTCACATTGGGGCCTCCTGCCTCTGCGAAACCTGCCCCTTTCCCACAGCTCCCTAGCAGCTGTGGGGAGGGGCTGGGTGTGTCAGGCGGGGAAATCTCGGATAAAGAGGAATGGCGGAACTTGTCAGGGGTGAAGTTGGAGATGTCAAGCAAGTCAGTGGACTCCCGAAGGGGGGTGACCTCCTCGAGACTCTGCTGAAGAACTAGCCGTGGGCTGCAGTGTGACAAGAAGCCATCGTTGATCTCGCTCATCTCCTCTTCTCTGTCCCTCTCTCCATCTCTTAAGCTCAGTGAACTGTAGTTGCTTGAGGCTGCAGAGAGGGAGCCCAAAGAGTTAAAGCTGACAAGTCGCCCCATGCCACTTTCACCACGTGACCCTGCTGGACTAAGCCCATAATCTGTATCTGAGTGGGGCTCTGATAAGAGCGGTTCTTCAAAAGGCATCCTGCAGGCACCCAGTGGCACCTGAACATACCCTGTCACTGTTGCATTGTCCTCTACCAACACAGGCACTGGCCTGGGAAAGCCCAGTGGCATGACCGGGGATTGAGTTGGGATGTCAGGAGAGAATGAAAGCTGCTCAACCGTGGGTTGAGAAGGCCAAGAAACAGGGTAGTTTTGATCAGCTTGGCTGGCATCGGGATACTGTGTGGGATGTGGGATGGGATTGAGAGGCTGAGGTGACTGGGGGAGCTCAGACTCGGGGGGAGGAGAGAGTACACAAGTCTGAGCAGGTTGCAGAGGGGCTGCAACAGGTAGCAACCTTGGCTGCTGCTGGTCTGTAGAGAAATAGGAGACATTGGCACTGCTGGAAGAATCAGAAGCTTCCAGGAGAGTCTGAAGATATCCACCAGGCAGGAGTCCCACGCTCCCATTAGTCCCAGGGGTGGTGGGGCTCAAAGTGCATTTTTCATCTGAGGTCTCGTTTGTGATAGGATTACTTTCCAAAGAGTTACTAAGGTTTTCAGGTAAACATGAACTTAACTCTGTAAGCTCAGAGGCAGTGGAGTTTTCCTCTTTCTGTGCTTCTTTTAGCTTTTTAGACCTCAGTCTGGCCTCACTCTTAAACTTTTTTATCTTACCTGTTTTGCTTCCTTTTCTCCTCTCCTCCCTCTCTTCTGTTCTGCTCTTAGCCCTGGCTTTGTGCACTATGGCACCTGTCCTTACTTTGTCCAAGGCATCAAGTGCAGTGCTCTTTTGTGGTTCTTCTGTGCTTTTTGCTGATATCGTTACCTCTTGCTGATTGTTAGACGGGGCAGCTGCAGTTTGGCTTAGGGTTGAACTCTCCATTGCATGGATCCGTTGAATCCGGAGTCTGCTTGCACTCCTTTGTTTGCGTTTGGGGATAGTGCTCGGTGGCCGTTTACAGCCATTGAGGCGTTTGGTTTTGTCTGCAGTTAATTTGTTCTGCTCCTGTTGCTCCTTTTCCATCCTCTGCCAGTAGCTCTTTAGAGGTGCCAGTCTTTCATAGTGCTGTAGAGCATCTGGACTTAGATGCACCATCATGACAGAGGAGTCCACTCTACTCAATCTCACCTGCATGTGCTTCTCACCTTTAAAGCGGTTGATGATGATGTACTTAATGATGACAGGTGGCTCTTTCCGACAGGCCCGGCGACGCTTCTTTGGGCACCAGTCATCATCCCGCTCCTTCTTCGGCCCAACAGGCTGCTTCTCACGCTTTTCTGCATTCTTCTCATTCTCTATGGAGTCCACATCGTACAGGTAGTCCTCACGGAAAGCAACCTTCCTCTTGGCGCGGAGGCGGTAACTGAGCTGGCTGGAGGAACTTGAGTTCTCTCTTGACAGCTGCCCATGGGGTCGTTGGGCTTGCCAGGTGTCAGGAGAAGAGCCAGTGCAATAGCTGTCATCACTGAACTCACCAGAGTCCTCTGGTGAATTACTGAGGTCAAAAAGAAAGTTGCTATTGGGAGTGGTTGGGGCATCTGTCTTGTCCTCACTTGACTGGTCGGTCTTGCCTTTTAAACTCTCTGTTCTGCTACAAGGTAGAGCAGGAAAGAAACCTAGCTGGGATTCATCCTGCAGGGGGGGCTCAGTCCGCTCTTGCACTCCATCCGGGTAGGACTCGTAGCGAATCTTGAGCGAACAGACGTCAGTTCCCAGCGTCGACTCCTCCTCCTGGAACATGTAGTTTTCCACATCTTCCTCACAGAACAGATTGACAGCTAGCTCACTGCGGGAACACAGGTCCAACAATTCCATTCGACTCTCACTGATAAGGGACTCCAGGCAGCTCCAGTCTTGCGCCTCCTCTCCCAGGCTCTCATATATACTCCTAGAAGCAGGATCGTCGTCCGATTCGCTTTCTCGCATTGATTTCCCTTCCTCTTCGTTTTCGTTCATGTTGGCTGCATGGGTGGGGGCGCTGAGCAGCTGGTCCGACAGCACTTGGTCGCCGTAGCGCCCCGCATTTGGGGCAGAGCCAAGGCACTGCATGCTGATGGTGGATTCAGGGCATGACTGGAACTCGGAGGTTAATCCAAGCACGGACTCACATGATTGGCTCTTGGGAATCAAACAACTCAGGCAGTCTCCTCCCCCAGAATCCATGCTGGAAAGTGGTGGCCTGTCACAGCTCTGAGGCACAGACCAGGGAGTCACAGGCTTGGAGCAAGAGACCGAAGAAAGGGACGAGAGGGAGGAGAGAGAAGAGAATGATGAGAGAGAGGAGACAGAAGCAGCGTTGGAGACAGATTCATCGTGGAGGTCTGTTACACTGAAAGGGGCCTCAGCTGTCCGACTTGAGGAACCCAGAGTCGGTGGAGCTAGAAGAGCAGGCTCAGTGGAGTCATGTTGTCTCAGAGCGTGTGACTCATTAGAGAGCTGATCATGTGAGTCTAAAACAGAAAGTGAAGATAAGTTTAGACACATTATGTTCAAAGTGCCATTTTTGTCATGAGACATGGCTGAGATATGAAATTAGCAGTATATTGGACAAAAGAATAGAAGAAATACTAAGTACTAAATACTAAATACTATTTACTAAGTAAATAGTAAATAAAGTAAATAAAAAAAAAACAAAATCTACTTCTGTTTATCTAAAAACAGAAACCTAAATCTGCTTCTTCTGTTACCTGAATTTCCAGTGAAATTGGCCATTAAGTACAAGAACACAAAAATCTCAGACACTAATTAATCAATGTATGAAATTTGTACATTTTTTACTTTTGTGCCTTCTACTGCCACTTCACCTCCCATCCTTTCACTCTGCCTCAGTCGTTACATTCTCAGAGGAAACACAAAGGAAAAAAAAATAGCTTCTTAAACCAAAGTTTAAAAAAAAAACAAAAGGTTAAACAATGTCGAGAGAAAACAGGTCCCCTAACAACCACACAGTGGCCGTTAGCCCAACAATCTTATCAGGTAAATAGCTTAAACAGAAATTACATTACGAGAGAAAGTCAAGCACCACTCATCGATTTAGGGGAAAAAAGAGGAAAGACGGATCAACACTGAGGCTTTGAAAGGATAAGTAGCCGTTACTGAGAAAAAACATCTGCACAAACTGGACATCTGGGATGTGGAGGACAATTTTATGGGCTGATGAATATAAAATTGTAAAGGGGATTACAGCAAAAAAAAAAACAAAAAAAAAAACAGCTGAATGTTGCTGGTTATTACAAGAAGCAGGAAAAATATTCTTACAGATTTCTGAACATTTTTGGCAACATTTACTGTAAATACCTGATCACTGTTAATAGTGTGTGTGCACATGCAGAGGGATTTCAAAAGCTTCCTTTCAAAAGAAAGCAATGTTGGAATGAGCTTTTATAAATTTAATATGCAGATTAATGTCAACTGGTAAAGTGAAGTAAACAGTAAAGTGTTACTTAATATTGACACCTATAGACAGTGACCTGAACTTAGGAGGACCGATATGGAAAAATTGTGTTCAGTGAGACTGTCCTTCAAGCACTGGCTCTGTGTATGTGTGCTTCAGTAAAGATGAACTGTGTACCATTGTCCACTGTGTTTGGAGGACTGGAGCAGTGCTCTGGCCCTGCAAACCGAGACTCCTGTAGAACATCCATCAATCTGGAGGCAGTCTGCTCCACACATACATCATTATTACCATCCACCCTGCAGAGAAACACACACACAAACATAGATGAGAGCAATGCATTTGCAAGGCGCTTGCTAAGCAACATCAGCAGCAATACTGGAGAAATCATTCCATTTTGGAGGTACTGAAGAGTATTTTTTTTCTCAAAGACCCACTGCTCTCGACCCAGACATGCATGAGTTCAGCTACTTTAAACTGCCCCCATCGCTGACACAGGTATTCACACACAGCTTGTATAATCTTCCGAGAAAAGCACTGACCAATAGAGCGAGACGCGGTGGAGCAGCCGCACAGTTGCAAAGGTCATCATGCCCGATGCAATCCAGAACTAATCATCCAACACTGGGATCTGGCCTTCCCTGAACAGTAGAAGCTTTTACTGGAGAAAAAAGGAGAAAAAGTCTTCCTTTTCTAACTCTCTCCATATTTGGACCCAGAAGCCCTATGGATGTGTATTGTACTTCGGTATCAGAAAATCCTTTGTACTGCCTTTCAGGACTTAGGTCCGTCAAATCAGCCAATAAGTAAAATACAGCAGATACAGAGATGCTTGATGAGAGAAGCAAAATATTAGAAATGAGGGGCTCAAGACTTCTGCACAGCACTGAATAAAAATAAAATAAAATAATCTGTTACTGATATGGTCCAGCAGTGATGATATTTAAAAGGACAGAACTGTACCCTGCCCTGCTCACAGTCACTCACACACACACACACACCTCTGTTTTCTTACTGTTTCTGTGAGTTGTGCTATATTACATCACTCTGTCCTCTGAATGCCCTGCTGTATGATGCTGCAGAGGGGTGGGACAGATTACATTGGTGGGGAAGTAAAGCTCCTGTGCACGCATGTGTACATGTGTAGCCCTTTCACCACATGTGGGTGAGAAATGCATAAATGTGCAAATCAGGGTGACATGCAATGGAGCTCTGCCTTTCACTGTGAATGATAAGCAGCATTTATTCTGTGAGCATCCATACAGACAAAATATTCAACAGTTTCACTGTGTGCATCACTTTTAGGACCTCGTAAAAAGTTGCCAGAGCAGCAAACAACTTTCTTCAACATTAGCCAATTTCTTTATCAGTCAATCTGACTCACCTTTCAGGTTGCACAGCTAAGAAGAGCCCTTCTATGAAAGTACAAAATCATTCAACAGTAAGAACTGTATAATTTTTCTTAACAAGTGAAGCTATGAAGAGGATTTCAGCCTGGCCTTCTTACTGAATGAGGCAGCCAGTCAGAACAGAGCTCATTTACATATATGAGTATTAACAGGATGTAAAGTAAAAGATGGATACACAAAGGTTTTCTTGAATACATAGACAGTGATGTAAACCAATGGCATTACTCAATATTTTATCTGCCGGTGCACTGCTGATACAAAAAAAAAAAGAATTTGAGTTACAAAATATGAATATAGGATTTTATGAATAATATATATAAATTATATCTGAAATGATAAAAAATAGAAAATGTAGGAATGTATTTCTTTAATGAATTACTTGATGATTCTAACAACGGTGCAGAAAAGTGTTGGTTATAGTAACTATTCCCCTCATTTGGATATAGGCATAATCCAAGCCTACATGCAAACAATATCGCTGGATTATCTCAGATTACGAAGGATCTTGAGTCCTCGTTACGCTGACAGCTACTTACAAAGGAAAGGGATTTTTAATCCCTAAATCCATGGATGCATTAAATCCATCTTTCTCTCTTCCTCTCTCTCTCTCTTATTCTCTCTCTCTCTCACACACACACACACACTTACACAACGTGACTTTATTTACCCTGGCTTCCTTTAAAAAAATCATTCACAAGGGATTTGGTCTGCTTCATTTCTTTTTTTCTTTTTCTTTTCTTTTCATTTCTTCTTTAATCAAACCAAGTTTTTAAATGGTGTAAAACAAAATCGCTATTCAAATTTTCACTAATGCATAAATAACAACACACAGAATATAGCACAGCCAATCAGAACAGAGAGTCTTAAATGCACAGCAGAGAAGAAAGAAGAAAAGAGGGAAGAAAAATGTGATATATAGGCTCCTGAAAAGAGGATCTGAGGAAACATAAGTAGAGGTTTATTATTCAGTAGGCCTTTACATGCTAGACTTCCTGCTCTTTGCACATTTATGAACACACTGCTATTAAAACTGCTTCTCTGTAATCAACAGAGTTTGATCAAATAATCTGATGTGTGATAATGAACAGTTAATATCAGTCTTAAGTTAAACTTGATCGGAGGACTAAATAGTCAAAATCACACAAACACACTGCAGCATAAAAACTTTCACAGCCTTTACCACTGAACTGGGACCAGCCCACATGTCTGAATCCCAACTACTTCTCATTATGAGTTACGTCTGACCTGATCTCAGGTCAGAGGGAATGGAATATGAAAGGAAGGCAAGAGAACAGGAAGCATGGCACCATCAGCAAAGGGCTGATATTAAAAAAAACGAAATTAATATTTATCCAGCTTTAACACCTACTCAAGAGAGCCAGACAGTGGGATTACAGGACAGACAGAGAGAGAGAGAGAGAGAGAGAGAGAGAGAGAGAGAGAGAGAGCGAGAGAGAGAGAGAGAGAAAAGAATAAAGAGATAGAAAAAGGGGGAGATGTGGAAAATGTGAAAGAGAGACTGGGGAAAAGGAAAAAAAGAAGAAAGAGAAAGAGACAGAGAGAGAGTCAGAGAGACAGAAAAGTAGAATGAAATGATAAGAGAGAGAGCAAGAGGGAAGGAGAATAAAGAGGTAGAAAGGGTTGCAACAAGGAAAAAGAGTTTTGAGGAGAGCATGAGACATAGTGTGAGAACAATGATAGTGAGGCAAAGAGAGTGAGTGAGAGAAAGAGAAAAGGTGATCTGATCACAGATCAATAGTCTCGCTGTTTGTTCAGTACAACAAATCATACTTTTCCATCCATCTGTTCCCATTCATCCCTCTATCATTCTGCTTATTGCAACAGAAGGATTAGTTTGGTTACAGCAGAGCAGATGTTGCTGATATAGCCATCTAGGAGCTCAGTATTTTATTATTATTACTATTATTTTTCACAAAATGTGGTCTAGTGTTTAGGGACGAGACCCAAGGTCCTGAGTTTGAATCCCGGACCAGCTGCCTTGAGTCACCCCTGAGCAAAGTTATTTTCACTTAACAACTATTGTAGAAATGTAGGAAAATGCTAATCTGAATGGAAATTAAAGTAAGATTTTATTATACGCTATTAATCTACACTGCTGAGGGAATGAATTTCCTAAAGCTGATATCACTCCAGCCCCCTTCGCTCCACTCCCAGGCCCCTCAGGTGGAACTGAGGAAATGCACTCGACGTGCACAAGTCTCTGTTACTGCCGCCCGGCTGTCTGCAGCCACTGTGACTCAGTGTAATTCCTCTGTGAAACAAAAGGCTGAATTCTTAAAAGCGTCCCGCTACAGCCTGCTCCGCATTAATACGGCCTGTTCTCTGAGAGCAATGCCCCTTTAAACTGCAGGATGGTTCTTAGTTCATCTAAAGCCTTTTTACACTGCAAAAAAAAAAAGTTGTGCAATTTATGATTCAGTGATAACTCTGAAACAAACGAGTCATTTATGATCAAGTTCAAATAACTGTCAATAAACCACGTGGAAAGCCTGGAGTGCAGAGAAAGACGTAATGATAAAAATGCAGGGTTTTCACAAAAGAAAAAAAAACTGCTACACAAACTATACAAAAAGAGCATCTTTAAATCTGGGGTTAATGTAATGGTAAAACAGCCAACTTTCTTGGAGACTAGGCCTGAGTCAGAGGCATGTTCAACACAACAGTGTCTAAAGTTGTCATCCATGTAAGCTTTGCCATAAAAATAAATGTTCCCACACAGATCTGGGCATTTACATCAAGCCAAGGTGCAAAATCAGGGTCTCCAAGTGACTCCACCTTCTGAGGCTGCCATCAGGACATGCAAGAGTCCAGCAGAGGACAAGTGTCTCCCTCCCTCACCCAGCATGATATCCATCCATCCATCCATTTTCTGCCGCTTTTCCCAAACGGGGTTGCGGGGGGTCGCTGGTGTCCAACCCAGCGCACACAGGGCGAGGACAGGGGGACACACCCTGGACAGGTCGCTGCCCATCGCAGGGAGGAGCGGGACGGGGACGGCACCTTGCTCAAGGGTACCTCAGGGCAACCCATTGCGAAGGGGTTCGAACCCCCGATCCAGCATGATATGTCAGTTTAAAAAATGTGGAACTTGAAATAACAAAACTGGACAAAAAAAGGAGAAATCAGACTGTTAACACTCGCACATCTCATTAACAGAATTTTTTGTTAAAAATAAGGGTGCAGTTTGCTCTTCTGCTAGAACAACAGAAGGATGAATGGCTGCAAGTACATGGACGGATGGTACGGATGGTAAATGAAAGGTCTAGCGAACTGCTGGACTGAAAAGAGATTAGAAAATTGATCTATCAGATCACAGACACGTCTGGAGCAGCACACATCCCCAAGCTGCTTAGAAGAATATGACACTCTCCAGTTGCTGGATGATCAACTATTCAAGGCTTTCAAATACAAAGTTACTAAAAGGGGTTCTTAGGAACAGAATCACCTTTCCTCTCCTGAATAACTTCTCAACATTCATCAGTTAACTCTGGCAAATGAGGTCTGCAAGAGGGAAGAAGTGTGAAAAGCCATGTTCTCCAGATGACATGATGCCACTTTTTCTTTTCCGATATTCTTTTAGCTTGAATATCAGCTTGTATATTTCTTTTTCTAAAAACTTTTTAATCAAAGCTCTTAAGATCTAAACAGCAGGCTCAAACTACTCAATTGCTCCTCACAGAGTCACACTTTATTCACTCTTTTTATGAGGATAAAACCCATTTAAGAATCTTTCTTTTTAAAAGTCATGGAAGGTGCTCCAGCTGTGGATATGGCAAAGCAAAAGCATGGTTTACCCTTTACCACATTTTTCCTGCTGGTCCTGGGGATTGAACTACGAACCCTCCGGATGCAAAGCTTCTTCTGAAACTATGAAGCCAAGGCTGTCCCAAAAACGTGTGACCGGTTTAAGAATTACCGCAAAACTTTAACCGACTCCTCTGGTAGGCCTAGTGACACACCTACCGCTCAGAACAACAACCAGACCTCCCTCACTGCCCAAACCATGTCTGTACCACCATGATCAGTAATATAACTGAGTTAGGTGTGGGCTGGCTTCTCACATTTGGTAAAACGAAAATAGGATCCTCCGTACTCTTTCTGTGATGACATTTCTCCTCCTTATTTGAACAAGTGTGATAATGATAATAATAATAATAATAATAATAACAATAATAATCTGCATTATATTTATGGCAACATTTATTCTTTTCTACCTTTACGTTGAAATTATGTTTATCCCCATTGAGGAGGAACTCAAGTGAGATGTAAACAAACTCATCCACTGTGGGTACTGGTATGAGACGGTGATGAGTGGGGTTCTACGAGTGGGTTCAGTTTTAGGACCCAACATGTCAGCATCTCCTGACGTTTCATTCACCACCACTGTGAACAGTTCCAACTCACCCTGACATTTATGAGATAAATGAAAAAAAGAGAAGATTATTGGTTGGGGTGCCAACTTCTACCAGCATCAGCCCCGACTGTGGGTAAGCCTAGGGCGCATAGGAAGGGTCGATCATTTGGATTAGAACGTGACCCCAAATGATGGTCCTCCTTCAGAAGGGAAGGGGAAGGGGGCAAGTGTCAGCCAGAGCCACTGGGGCAACATTCTGGGGGAAAGTTTACAGAGCTGTCAATAGAACCAGTTGTCTAATTTGGTGCTCTGTTCTCCATGAAAGCCATGTGGATGTGTTAAGGTGCCCCGGTGCTGCCTTTTGCTGAGCTGTCCTACTGAGAGCATCTCTCTCGGAGCTCGTTCTGCAGGCCCGTACACGCACGCGCTCGAATTTCCTTTGATTTGCAAAGACGTAACAGGTTTGGATTGATGATCTTTTTTTTTTGTTTTGTTTTGTTTTAAGGAAGGCCTCGTCCAAACATATACACACACACACAGCTCATATGCAGCATGGTGCAGGCTGACCCCTTACAATAACAGGCCCATTAAAATGCACGAGACAGCTGCCACGGAGGGGAGGCCTCGCACGCCTCAAGTTGCCTACGTTTCATTCGAATTTTCCGTTCCACCTTAAATGGTGCAGCAGTTCCATTCTGATACCATGGGCGCCAGAATGGAACTGCTGCACCATTTAAGGTGGTACGGAAAATTCGAAAGCCATGCATTCTGTTATTCTTATGCGCATGCAGGCACGGTGTATGGGGGGGGTTTGGTGCTCTGCGTGTGTGTGCGCGCGCGCGCCTCGCGCATCTCGTCAATACGCGGGAGGCTGTTTTCTTTGCCGCGGCAGCCTTTTATGCGTCTCTCTCTCTCTCTCGGTCCCCCCACGCGCGCACGCACGCACGCACACACACACACACCTGTCCATTATGGATGACAACTGACACCAGCTCCCACATTTCTCAATGCAGTCACACTGGCCCGCATCGCAAACAGGCGCGCGCGCGCTCACCTCCCGTCCCCCGTTTGTTTTCCTTTTTCCCGTTTTCTCAGCAGATTGTCACCGCTTTTCTTCCTCCTCGGTGCGGCGCTCTTAGTCTCTGCATGTTGCCCACCTCTCTCGCGCTCTTCCTCTATCAATCTCTCTGTCTCTCTCTCTCTCTCTCGCTCTCTCTCTCCGGACGCGCGCTCGGGCTGCGGGGACGCGCCTCGCTGTGGAGCAGGTGCAGCGCACGGCGCATGCGCGATCGAACCACGGCGTAATGTAGCAACCGCGTGAGACAACGTTGAAGCGTGTAAATATTTATTATATATTTTAAACATACTATATTCTGTTATTTTTGTGAAATAGCGTAGTGTTTATTATAAATACAAAAATATTTTATTTAATTTTAGAAAACTATATTATTGTTATTAAAGATTAAATGCGATAATACATATTTATATTTATACATTTACTATTACTATATATTATTGGCACACAATTTTATGATATTGTAACCTATGTTATAGCACTATAAATATTTAATAGTTCTATAGTTATATCTAATATATATATATATATATATATCAATAATATATATTAACATATAATAAAGCATGCATAATATAACTGTACTCTGCCATGCTATGCTAGAGTTAATTATTATTCATGAGGTTTAATTATACATATGAACGAGTGATGTACGTGACATATGCTATGTTGCGAATATTCCAAATGCAAAATTTTTTGAGGAAAAAAAAAAAATTCAAGCCGTAATCTTTCAGCAAATTTTGGTTCCCATTTTATGTATTTGTGTTAAACACGGTGGAGAAAAAGTACAATATAAAATGTGCCATAGATTTCATACAGGCCATATTTGTGCTCAGAAAGTGGGTATAAAGTGTGTCTTTGCAGAGGGCGGAAACTTATTTACAAACAACACATGTGAGCAGGAGTGCCCAAACTTTTGCACTTGTCTGTATATGTATTTAAAGATATTAAGTGTTTACAAAGATCCAGTGCTCCCTCTATCGGCCGCTACAGGAACAGCAGCGCTCTCTGGCGCTGGAAAGGGTGGCGCCCCCTGGTGGCAAATTCGCTCCTCTTTATATTTCTCCAGCAAATCTGATTTCAAACTGCACCATTCAGCAGAAAATATCAGCCACTGTCATCCGATTTGTAAAGTGACAGACTGGCTAAAAAATTAACAAAAGAACGAAAACCTAATATATGTGCCCAAACAATATTATAGGGGAAACAGGGACTTTGCTTTATTGAATTTAACTTTTCCAAGCATAAATAACATACTTTACATCTATTTATACATAAAAATATAAGTATAACTATTTGATCAATAACCGTTAAAGTTAAATATAATTTAAGCTTTCAGAAACAAAGAAGGCAGGTTGTATTTTCATTAGTCCAGCGCTGGCGGAGCACCACCTCTTTCTCCACTTGGGCGTTGATTGACATCTCGTTTACCCAATCATAGACCGACTGTGGGAAGCCCCGCGTGGATGTTTTGGTTCCTGCAGGCCTGTGGATTAGTGTGTGATGAAAGCTAGAACCAAGGGACCTTTCTCCAGTCCGACCTGCTACTCGGTTCCGTCCAACCCACGTGTTCCCATGGAGACGAACCGAGTACAGAACGGCATCCCGAGTCCGAGGGAGAAGGAACGCCTGAATGGCGGTGGGGAGGTCGGAGAGATTCCCATCGGCCCCCAGCTCAAACTCCTGCCCTTAAACGACCAAATCCGAGAACTTCAGACCATCATCCGAGACAAGTGAGTGGACTAAAGTCTCCACCATCTTTTTTTCATTCAGAGCGCAAAAAATGATCTATTCCGTTCCACCTTAAATACCCCACCTGGAGCCGGCCCGCCGCTGCTCTCACTATAGGCTGTAACCGCTCCATTTAAGGTGGACCCGTAACTTTAGCGTCAGTCCTCTGCTTCCATCTCACGACTTTACCTACAGTTGTAGACCGGAACCCGGACAACTGAGGAGAACATGTTTTTTACTGAAGAGGTGAAAGGAAGCGGACATCCCCACTTCCTGTCCAGTCCCCCAGTGGAACTCCACGTGTCTCTGGGTGTATAATTGGGATGGTGGTCATTATTTTGTGGGGTTAAAATGTCCTGTAATATAATATGTATACACACATTTGATAAAATCTTTCATTAAATACATGAAATATATAAGTTTATAAAATAATCCTGGAGCTTTCTGGGCAGAAACAGCAGCCTGTTAACAATATTGTCTTTCTGTAGTCGTTATTACATCTGTTTTTAACACTGATATTGAGAGGGATTCCTCATTTGTTTTATTACACTTAAAAATTTTTGAGGGGCAGCGGTGGCCTAGTGGTTAGGGAGTTGCCCTTGTATCGGAAGATTGTGGGTTCGATTCCCTACCAATAGGTTGCCCTGAGGTACCCTTGAGCAAGGTACTGTCCCTGTCACTGCTCCCCAGGTGCTTTCAATAGCTGCCCACTGCTGCACGGTGCTTGTATGCATGGATAAATGCAGAGTTCCAATTTCATTGTGGTTCACGTGTGCTGTGCTGTGACCTCACAATGACAAGGGTTGTCACTTTCGCTTTTTCACTTTCACTTTTTCAAATGCAAAGATGAAAAAAGGATGATACAGATGGAGAAGTGTCTATCATCTCTCTTGTTCGTTCTCTCTCTCTCTTTCTCTTTCCCTCTCAGGTCTACCAGTAGAGGTGATTTTGTGTTTTGTGCTGACCGATTGGTAAGTATCAATACCTTATTGTAGTGATAGTATTCTCAGCTCTGGACCAAGAGGTTGTAGGTTCAAGTCCCACCTCCAGGACTATCAAGATGAGGTTCCTCAACAAGATCCTTAACTCACAGTCCAGGGCAGCTGTCCTAGTGTTTGGAAAATAGAGGTCCCAATGAATTCCCTTAATTTCAGAAAAAACACTTGGTTTTCACAAAGTTTGCTGCTTTAGTGTTTTAGATCTTTTTGTCAGATGTTTCTATGAGAACTGAAGTTGCTCTCAGAGGTTGTTTTGGTTCTGTCCTCTATTCATGGCTGTGGTTCAGTAGAATTGTTACTTCTGAGCCACTTGCTTGGCTGAGAAGCTCCACATTCATGTGCTCTCATTCCTGCAGCTGAATCAATTTTAGCAGACGATCCTCACGCATGCTGGACTTTCCTGGGTGTCCTGAAGCCTCTTCAACAGCAACCTCTCTCCTTGAAGTTCTTGATGATAAATGGTTGATTGAGGTGAAATCTTACCAACAGCAGTATCCTCGCCTGTGAAGCCCTTTTCGTGCAAAGCAATGATGACTGCACGTGTTTCACGTGGTAACCATGGTTACCAGAGTAAGAACAATGATTTCAAGCACCGCCTTCCTTTTAAAGCATCCATTCTACTATTCTAACTCAGTCAGCAGGACAGCGTGACCTCCTCAACACTCACCTGTGTGAATGACAGGATCACTGAATGATGTCAGCAGGTCCTTTAGTGACTGAAATGTTTTTTGTTTCTTTTTTGGATTTTAATGGCGATTTTAAGGAGTTTTTGCAAATCATCATAAAGTCGGCAAACTTTGTGAAAATTTATATTTGTGTAATTCTCTAAACTTTTTGCCACGGCTGTCCATACCGCTGGACATACATACTGCTGTGAGGTAAAAGGTATTCACTGTGACATTTTTAGCACACGTCCCCACCTCTTGGTCCCTCTGGTCCCAGTTCACAGGGGTTCTTCACAGTGGTTGTTCTTCTTCTGTAAACTTTCCTGTAGTCATTCCAGTTCATCACATACCTCTTTTTCAGCACCTCAACATTCTCACTTCCTTAGTCTAGTTCTGTGTCCCTGTTTCATGTCACTGATGTGCTGAACTGCTTCCAAGGCCCTAACAGTGTCCACCGCTCCTGGCAACAATGTCCACTGCTTCAGCGGCATCTCTGTGTGCAAAGCAGGATGTGAACAGAAAACAGAGCTTTAAGCTATTTTATATTTACTCTCTAGATCAACATTGTTTAAAGTTTTAGGTGAAGTATAAAGCCTCAGTAACAAGCTGTGCTGAACATATTATTTAGAATAAACCAAAATAGAAGTCTTTTTTAGTGATTGTTTAAAAAAAAAAAGTGATAAATCAAGTGATAAATGTAGTGAAAACAGCCTGTTTAATTCCTGCAACTGTGAGATTGGGCTTTAATAATAGCCCATAATAAACTGGTCATTAATCTTCTGTGCATTCTTACTCAAATGGGGTATTAAATTGTAAATTTGGTTTTAAATAAATAATAAATGCTGTTAATCAGTGACACTGCAGCAGAGAGGTGTGGCTGCTGATTCATGGGCATGACCATAGTTTCATTCCTGGATTTTTTTGGAAAAAGGCAAAACTAGTTACATCCTCCTTGCATACAGTCATTAGAAAGTTGCTTTGGCTTGATTGGTCCGTGATTGACCCATGTGTAAATTCCCATAAAAATCCACTTTTCTGAGCAAATGTGCTCTCTGTAAGTGTTTTCACTGCATTTCTTTGAGAATGCATATGGGTGAAATTGAATGTAAGCCCATGGTTTGGTGAAAAATCCCCCTTTTTTGGGTCTTTTAGAAAAAAGCATTACTAAGACGCTTCAGTGTAAATGAGATTTTTCACCAAACAGTCGCTGTAGGTACTTTATAGCTGCAACGTCAATGATTGCATTCTGTTCTTTTGCGTAAAAGAGAATCTGATTTTGATCAGAAATCTCTGAACCCTCTCATAATGCATTCAGTTCAATGATGTCAGGCTTTATTCACTAATAATTCTTCTCCTAATACTCAAAGTCATGTTTGGCTCCTGTGTTTGTGCTTCTGCTGCCAACTGGCCAGTGTGAGGTTGTGATTGGCTGTTTGTATTAAACCAGATAAGACTAGTGGTTGAAGAGGGACTCAATCAGCTTCCCTACAGCGAATGTACCGTGACCACACCTACAGGTAAGCATGAACCTGTGCTCACTAACCTCTGCTGGACTGTGATAAAGCGCATGCACTCCATTGCTCAAGTCCTTTTTTCCTCCAGGTTTCTGTATTTTATGAAACTGTTTCCACTAAAAATTTTTGAGACTTTCACAGTAAAATGTCCCACTTTTTTCATAAATATCAAAGGAAAGTGTTTCTCAAAATGTGGCTTTTACATTGTGAAAACATTTCTTGGTGAATTTTGATTTTTTTTTTCCACTTCTGTTAGTATTATGGAGATACGTGGTTTTCAGGAGACAGTGAACAATGTCCTTGATGAATAAATAAAAACAGCCACACTGCACCTTTGTGCAACCTTTGAATTAAGAATGTCCATAACTCACTTTATAGCCTTTGATGGCACATGACTTAAACGCTCATTAACGTTTGATAAACCAGCATCAATGACTAAAGCCTTTTTACTACCTGAAGGTGAAGCTGCTTGAAGGAGAAATCCTTCATGAGGGATTTTATTGGTTGAAGTCTGTAGTATTTAAGGATTATGTTGCCTTACGAGCTGTACCCTGCATTAAACTGCTCTCTGATTTTGGATTTAATTTTGAAACAGTGACTATGTGCTTGTGCATTTCTACCTGCTAGCTTTGTTTTTTTCATTTGCTCTCTGTTCAGGTCACAAGTATGAGGGAGTGAAGTTTGAGAAGGGGAACTGTGGTGTAAGCATCATGCGAAGTGGTGAGTGACTCTGCACATTGATGAGTTTATCTCCAGCCACTCCATGCTAGGGGATAATCCATAACCTTCTAGAGCCGTTAATGATTTTTAAAATTTTAGTGTAATTACTTGATTCTAACTAATTACATTTCATTTCCATTCTGTAAGAGTAGCTTTGGGTCCATTTTCAGTTAAATCCAATGTAAAATATGGTAAACAGCAAGAATATTCATTTTTCTGCATAAGACCCGACGCAGATTTTTCACCAACTTCATAAAATGTCCCACAAATGTGCTCTGGATTGGAATAATAATTTCTAGCTACTGGTTTATATGAAATGTATGATTTTGGCAGTGTCTTTGGTATACTATAAAGGATTTGGTGTGCACTTCCTGTTGCTAAATTCCTGTAGCCATTGGGAAGGAGTCACAAACCCAATAATGCAGAGTGGATGCTTCAGTTCGATTGGATGGGTGAGGTTGTTCCTTCATTGCTTTTTGTATGTGTATGTAGGTGAAGCCATGGAGCAGGGTCTGAGGGATTGCTGCAGGTCAATTCGCATCGGGAAGATTCTGATCCAGAGTGACGAGGAGACCCAGAAAGCCAAAGTGTTCTACGCCAAGTTTCCTCCGGACATCAGCCGAAGGAAGGTGCTGCTCATGTACCCCATACTGAGTGAGTATTAATGCAGACCTTTCACCTTCATCAGGGTAACCCTTTACCACCTCCGTTTCCTATTAAACGAGAAAATGAACTGAACTTGGTTAACCAACTTCTTAAAGGCTACAGAGAAGAGAAAGCACAGCTGGCTGCTGGAAATGCAAACCTTTAGAAGATTTGTCACCACATTATATGTGCTTGTTTGTGTATTACATACTTACTTAATAAATTCAGTAAATTTCTTATTTCTTGATTGCCTAGTCAATTGTTGCATGAAGAACCCTAGACAGTGTTGCCTTTTGTACAGGAAGTTTTCATGTTCACTGTTCAAGAAAATGATGTGTCTTCAACCAGCACTGGTGGTCAGCGATGTTTGATCCAGCCTACACTTTTATTAAAATGTTTTTAAAATTATGGTTGAGGGACACAAGGTTTCCTGATTTAGGTTGGTCATTCTGACTAAATACTACATGCTTCGTCTTTCCATCTTTTAAACATTGCAATTACCCGTTACAACTACATTGGAGTTACTCTCTGAACAAGTGCACTGTGTGGTTTATAGACTGGAGTCCTTCCCCCATAGTCAGGACCCCAGAGAGCCACCGGTGATCAGGAATTAATTGGTTTATTTTTAGCACAGCAGTAACTCTGTCATGGTGGTAGCAGAGGTGTAACCTCGAAGCATGTGCTCTTCAAGCATCTCTGATAGTATTTTTTTGGGAAATAACCCATTTTGATTAAACAGGGACAGTTGACCATGAAATAGTTTTTTCTGAAATTTGTCTGTGATTTGATAAATCAGCGCTCAAAAAGCGTTTTTCCTGGCTGATTTGATGGTGTTTATTCTTTCTTTGTAATGTGCGTGTGTTTAATAGGTACAGGTAACACTGTGATTGAGGCAGTGAGGGTGCTAACGGAGCACGGCCTGCAAGCCAAACATATCATTCTGCTCAGTCTTTTCTCCACTCCACATGGTAAGTGAAAGTATTTGTCATTGGGAGGACTTGGTGAACTACAACAAAATACAATCTGGGAAGTAGGGATAAAGACAGTACCTTGCTCAAGGGAACCTCAGAATAACCTGCTGATCTGTTACTCAAACCCACAACCTTTCGATTTTGGGGCCTTGTCCCTAAACACTAGACCACCGCTGTAAGACACACAGACAAACTACCACCCAGACATTTATTCACAGTTCTATAGCAGCTGCTCATCTTGGTCCATTGTGTTCTTTTCAAAACACCAGGTTAATGTCCCAGATAACACAAAACCAAGCCAGTATATTAAGGCTCCATGGACTACATTCACCTGGATCAGATCAATAATGACTACTTCTTTCACAATTGCTGGATTTTGCAGGCTGTGAAATGCTCCTGAATGCTCACTGAAAGCGATGTCATTGATGCTCCCATTAGCAGTTTGTTTAAACAGCACCGCTGTTCAAAATTAAGCATCTGTGAAAAGATGAACACTGAATAGCTAAAAACAAAAAATGGACACTGTACTTTGAAGCACAACTGATTATTGTTTAAATTTAAAAATAGCTAATTAAGCGAGACCCCCTGTACTTACGGACATCATCGGTGTGCTCTTGAGGCAAAATCTAGAAAACAGTTAAGGTGGGCTAAATCTTCTGGGGTCACACTCAAACAGACATGCTGAAATCTCAGGGCCATTGAGGAAACAAGCTCTGGCATCAAAACTTTAAAATGTGTACCTGTACATTTGAAATTTTTTATAAATAGTCAAGGCCTTGTGCAGTTTCTCTTACACAACCTCACTGATCTTCATGAACTGGGGCTGATTTTATTGCTTATGTCAGTATGTTTACTGCTGTCCTGCGTTATTAAACTGCTTGTTTTTATAGGTGCAAGGTCCATCATTCAGGAGTTCCCCGACATCACAATACTAACAACCGAAGTTCACCCGGTTGCTCCGACACACTTTGGCCAGAGATACTTTGGCACAGACTGACAGCCATACACACCATCATTCTCTACACATGGTGCATGCATTTGAACTGGCTAAGCTTGTGTGGTAATGTGGTCTTCTGCCATATAAACAATCAGGAAATTACATGCTCTGCTACTTATTGGTCTATGTGAGGACTCCACTCTTCACCTGTCCAGTTAATCTGACCCTGGCTGAGCTTTGGCCTTGTCAGGATTCGGCATGTTGGACCCCAAAGAAGAGTGAATTCTAGGGCGTGGAGAAAAATGTAGGAGACATTCCAGCTTTCATGCATGTCTTGCCCCAGTGGAAGTTTCTACAGTACATGAATCAGTGCTAAGTAAGAGGTAGAAAGGAAAACAATACATTAATAAAAATATTTTATAATAAACTTGCCTTTATTACTGCAGTTTATCAATGAACTTTTAACAAACTTTGAGAAGTTCTTCAAAAGGGGAATTCCACCATTTTTACATTTCTGTATATTGAGTGTTTATATGGGATGTTAATATGGGTAAAATAGTGAATCTGTGCTTGAACACTTTTCTTGTTTTTCCTCAATCAGAAGAACCTAGAAGAACACACAAAATAATCACTCCATCTTCATCAGCTACGGTCAGTTCCAGCAGTGAAAACTTGAGACAACTAGCCCGCAACAAATTTTCTCTTACCTTATTAATAGAGACATCAGTCATCTATCGCTATGGTTACTGTTTGCTCTTCTTGTGAAGCTGTGAAAGTAAACAGATACTAAAGTCCAGGGATACAATAGCACACAGCCAAGTAACTTACATTCCCTGAGCAATTTTAAAACTTTCACATTTACGGCATTTATCAGACCACCCACCCATCCATCCATTTTCTGCCGCTTGTCCCAAATGGGGTCGCGGGGGAGTGCTGGAGTCCAACCCAGCGCACACAGGGCGAAGGACGGGGGACGCACCCTGGACAGGTCTCCAGCCCATCGCAGGGAGGAGTGTGACGGGGACGGCACCTTGCTCAAGGGTACCTCAGGGCAACCTATTGGGAAGGGGTTCAAACCCCCGATCATTTATCAGATCCTCTTATCCAATTTTGTCTGAAGACAGGGAGCTACTGGAGGATGGAGAGATTCAGGCTCCAACCCACAACTTAACTGGTCCAGGTGACCAGAAGAGAGTTAGTTTACAGATATCAGTCTTAAAGACACGTTTATTAAGTGTGATAAGTAGAGTGTTGGGAAAAATGGTGATGCAACGCCTCACTAATATGACATTAAGGTGTGCTTGGCATACAAAACCACAAGTATAGCAAAGATACTTTTAAGAGCCCCACATTCTCACTTGTAATTTACCAAGCAGCCAGCAGGGGACAGCAGAAACTCATATTTTTAAATGCACAGTATCTTGGAACGATTTGGGTATCTTGCACTTTTAAAACTGACCAAAGGTCAGCAATCAAAAACATGTAGAAATTCCCTTATTTCCAGGAGTCATATTTCGATTGGGTTTTTGTTGTTTGAAAGAGTTAATACTGGCAGGACTAACAGAATATGCAAATATGAGACTGTATAATTGGCGGAGATCAATTATTGTGGGTGTAATTGGGCCACAGGTTGTATAGTGTGACTTTGCACAGTTGTATGCATTGCTGTTGATTGGTGGGTGCTCTGTGTGTGTGTGTTTTGCCATTAGCCCTGGGAGAGGGCAGTGTGTGACAGTAACTCTACTCTGTGTGTGTGTGTGTGTGTGTGAGAGAGAGAGAACACACTTAAGTTAATGACCGAGAGGAAGAGAGACAGATAGTCCTCAGAGACAGCGTGAGAATTGGGGTGAATTTGTCTCCGTTTAAATTAAAGATTCACCAAATCACTAGAATCAGCATAGCCGGCACAGAATCAGGCGAATCTCTAGATTCCGGAGCCGATTAAGTAAATTGAAAGGCCCAGGTTTGAGTCATTATATTTTAATTAATTAAATTAAACCGCCTCTAATACAATTCAGTGGTTGAAAAGGTGCAGCAAATGAAAAAGGGTTCAAAACCAGAAAACATCTAAATGAAATTTAAAGATAAAAAAAAAAAAATGGCCATCAAAAATTATACCCCCCCCAACCTGGTTGTGAGGGCCATAAATGCATCCCTGTGATGATAAACATTTGACCCCAATAGTTAAAGATCATTTACAACATTAATTAGCTGTTCAAATAATCAGTCGATATTGAACCTGAGCACCAAATTTCAGTATAAGGTACATGTTCTGGTTAAAAAACACTGGCTGACTTTTGTTTAATTCTTCATATCGAGTTTTTATTAATATTTTTTCTTACCAACACTTCCTTCCATTTCCCAGCTTCCCGTGCCACTCGCCATGATTGGATGGCGGGATACGGTTCGCTTTCTTAAGGGGAAGGAGTGGCCGTCACCTTGACTGCAAAGAAAATAGTCACTTTATCTGGATGGTCCACTCTAGATACTCAGGATACTAGGACTGTCTAATTTTCACCAGACAGATTTTTAACCAAAGTATTTGCACATCACCTAAGGGAGAATGATGGACAAAGTGTCCCAAAGTTTCTTCTAACAGATTTAAATAGTTTCTCTGAATGTGTGCCTTACCAGTGGTACCAAAAGCACTCTGGATGGAATTTGCACTGACCTGAAACCCAGAAATCTCAAATAAAGCTAATGCAGCTAAGAGTGAATGAAATCCAGCTCAGGTAGCAAGATCTGTTCAACATAGAACCCAACAGACACCTGCTAGCTTTGGGCCACTGTTATGCTATCTAGTACCTACGTTAGCAGTTTTGGGCAAAGTATCTCTTTCTCTGTAACAAGAGAAGATCTGCAGTGTGGGGCAGGTAAGCAGACATGGGAAAACTGGAGATTACAACACAAACTCCAAACAGCATCAGTGTTGCTGCAAGGGTTTGTGGAAAGAAATTACCTGCTGGAAATGGGGAAGAGCCAGAGTCTCCAATCCAGACCAAACACCTGGACGATATTCTCTTTCACGCTCATATCAAATGCCTCGCTGTCCGGGCCGTTTGGGAAAAACGGAGCCGATAACCACTCTAAGAGAGAAAGTCAGGGAACATAATTGAGCTTCCCTATTCCATCAATTCCATCAATACTCCATCCAGATCATTCAAAACTGTCCTAACAATATTGTCAATTATTTTTACCAACAGGGGCATTCAAACCTATTGCTTGTAATCTACTTGCAGAGTTCCTACCCCAAACCAAAACACCTGGACCAGGTGAGGAAGGCTTTCATGGGCATCTGAGCCAGGTGGGTTTGGTCTAAACTCTTTAGAGATATGGATCACCAGAACCAGGTTGGATCCTTTTGGCAAATGATTTAATGTTCTCCTTTCACAACAAAATGCGAAGAAATTACGTACCAAGGGTAGTTTTGTTGTTGGTGACCAGCCAGCAGTGGAACAACAGCAAGCAGGACAGAGTCACCAGGAATATAGCTGACACCAGCGCCAAGAACAACACGTGAAGCTTAGCAGAGCTGTCAAACAGCCCAGACTGAGAGAGAAATGGTCTTGAGTATCGGGATTATATCTGGATGAGACTGATCCTCATAAACGTGCATGTGTGAACACACCCCTTTAAACCAGATTCAAATCTGAAACAGTCAAACCACTTCAGGAGGCATCAAACAAATTTGAGACCCATGTTTCAGCAGTAGTGAAGTGACCATGTGTAGACGAGTGTAAATATTCCATTTTGGCCACACTCACACATCTCAACTTCTTATGCTAATCAGGGTCACGCGTGGTACCAGAGCCTATCCCAGCACACTCAGGGTCATTAGCCCTGGGAACTAAGGTGGAAACATATATAATGTAAAGAATGAAAAGGCCATAAGGATTCTATAAGACTATAGACTCTATAAGGTGTTGTTATGAAGGCACAAAATGAGAGTAGCAAAACATGAAAAAATGAGGCGCTCAAGACTTTTGCACAGTACTGTCCCTCTGATGGTAAACACTGCACCTTGTGGTAATTTGAAGAGAAAACCAGTGAATGAAAAAAGTGTGAGATTGCTCACCAGCCATAGATGAATGAAGGAGGGTGTAACCGTGGCAATGATGCAAAGGCAGTAGAGTAAGGAATACAGAAGGAAGAGCAGGAAGAACTTGTAGTTGGAGAATCCGATACAGTTATTCAACCTACACACACACACACAAAGTTGTCTGTTTTCATTACAGTGATTGGCAATCACACTAAAATAAAGGAAAAGTTTTTACCATGGACAGTGGTGATCCATTTTCAGTACACAACTGCAGAGAGAGAGAGAGAGTTTGTGATGAAATGTTAAACTCTTAAAAATATTCTGAATAGCCTCGCCTCTTACTTTCAATGTAGCACTTTACTGATGTAGAAGTAGAAAAACCAACAAAACTAAATCAAAAATAACATTTGGCCCTGGTAAGGAGCAATTAATGTCACTCATTGCAAAATAAAGTACAGTACACCTGAAAACAGAATAATGCTTCCAAACATCCAGACCTTCTTGCATTTTAATACATTGAGGAACAGTTCTCCAGATTTTCTTGAAGGTTTTGTCTCTCATTTTCAGTACAGTCTCCGTACCTGAGCAGTTTCAGAAGCAGTGTGGGATTATCTCCACAGAGAATGGAGAACAAAAGAAGCCAACGTCTAAAGAAGAGCATTGGGAGGTCCTTCAGGAAGCCTGGAGAAGTGTTCCTGAAGACGACTTAAAGAAAGGAGCTGGTCTAAGAGAGTTGAGGCTGTGCTGAAGAATAATGGTGGTGGTAATGAATATTGACTTTAAAGCTGGTTAGAATGAGACGCTGTGTTTATACTGGATTTAAATGCGTGTATGTACACAAATCACTGACCTAATGTGTCACTTTCACAAATAATGACTTTCACACGACTTTTCACAAGACTTGCACAAAGCTGTATGTGCATGAAAAATATAATTCATCAGCATCTGCCAAATAATTCAACATTGATGGATCCCCACAGTTCACCCAATAAGAAAATGAAACCAGTTCAGTGAAAATTTTTAAACAGTTTCAGTATATTCAGTATATGTTTTTAATGTTTGCCAGGAACTTCTCTCTCAGTCTCAATGTAACTGTGAGGAAGGAAGAAAGAATCTTCCATCTGATCACTGGTCAGGAATTACTCTCATCTCATTAAAGATTAATACAGAGAACCTCACACACACACACACACACCTGGACGTTAATCAAAAGTAAGGTAACCTGAGAGGACAGTGAGTTCGGTTAATTTGAGAGCCCACTCAAATAAATGTGACTAAGTACTTCAGCGACATCCTGTAATCCTTTCCACTCTGACACTGACCTCCTCACACACACACGTACACACAGACACACAATGACTACGGCATGTCCCAAACACAAACAGATCTACATACTACCATACACATACAGATCACACACCTACACACGCCAAATAGATCACATACTGTCATGCACATAGAGAACACACTCACGTACACACACAATGCCCAATGCATTATTATCCTAAACAGATCTAAATTCTGGCATGGATTTATTGAACACATACACAAACAGGAAAAAAAAAAAAAACACTTACATTTGGCAGGCTGAACAGTGATGGCAGCGATCAGGTTTAATCAGCTGGCAGTGCTGACAAAACCTGAAAGCTGAGAAACACACACACACACACACACACACACACAAATACCCCTCAGGGTTCATAAATGTATTCTTGTTCATCTCCCCCACCTGATACCCCACTAATTAGCATGATGCAAACTGCAGGCTTCAATTATCACACACTCGACTCCCATTTTTACACCCAGTTGTTTCTTGCCAGAGAAAGAACTTCACAGACTCGGTTTGCTTTCACAGTGAATGCATAATGCTAACAAACTGGAACAAACTTTTTAGCACAACAAAAAAAATTTTTTAAAAAAGGTTTTGCTATTGTAATTCCAAAACTACATAGAGTGCAAAGCAAAATGGTTATTTGTAATTGGTTTCTGGCCATTTAAGCAGAAAATCAGATTATAGCTAAAATTAAATTCAGTAGTGAGTTCACAAGAGAGATCTTTGTCCATCCTGATTGTACCTTTAACTGGGCCTGAAATTTAAACCACACACGTCCACTAAGGTTTACAAGACAGAGAGGAAAGACACCTGCCAAATCTCAGCATATCCTCCCTGAATAAATAAAACTCCCAAAAATGAGGTGAAGGGTGTCACTTTGCAGCACCTCAGATGAACAGGGGGGTTAAATGCACAAAGGAAGGGCAGAGACATCAGAACCAGCTGCCCTTCACTGATCACGTCAATAACCCTATTGCCTTCAGCAACTGGAGATGGATAGCTGGTTGTAAGACAGAGCTCATGCTGGACGTTCCTGAGGGTGTAAACTCATGTCAGAGCTCCAGTGAAGGGTGCGATTGTTCCTTCAGTTATTATCAAGCAAGACGATATCCAATAAAAAGTGTGCTTGCCAATACAGAAGGGTTATTTTAATCCTTAAATTCTATGAACAGAAAAATGTGAACAAGTAATCCAGCCTACAACACAAAGAGAGCTTGGTGATTTATAACCAGATAAAGTCAATATTTGTTAAAGCCACCATTATTGATTGTTATTTGTCCTTTAGTAAGCTTTGAAAGGAATGGTTTACAGGATGGCAGTGAGGCCAGCTATGCTATACGGGTTGGAGATGAAGGTGTCAAGAGTGAAAGATGCTGAGATTTGCGCTTAGAGGGACAAAGATGGACAGAATTAGAAATGAGTAATGGAACAGCTGGGTTTGAAAAATTTTTAATTACTTAAAGAAATGAGACTGTGTTAGATGGGACATGTCGCGGTCCCCACAAGGTTGAGGACATGTAGAGGAGAGACGAGGAGTATATCAGGAGAAGGATGTTGAGGATGAAGCTGCCAGGAAAGAGGAGAAGAGGAAGGACAAAGAGGAGGTTTATGGACGTGGTGAGAGAGGACATTCAGGCTTATATCTACATTTCTGCACGTTTGTTGTTTTTTTCCATTTCCTGCTTTGCATTCCCTTTTGATCTTTACATTCATGTTTCTTCTTTACTGCAGCATCAGCAAACTGTGTATGTGTGTGCTGGTGTGTGTGTAGAACTATCATGTAACTTATAGGACTCTTGCTTGCTTACCGCCAGTAGCCGTGCGAGTGTGTAATGGAAGCTTGTGTGCAATTTTGAGAAGGATTTCCTGGTTCAGCTCAACGCTGTCCAGTAGATCATAGCTCTGCATGTCTGACAGATAGAACTACACACTCACACAAACACACACAGATACACACACTTAAGCAGATTACTTGAGGAAGAGAGGTTTTGTTTTATAGTAGTTTGTACCATCACTGCAGAGGCCGTAAACTTTAGACTTTGATTAGTTGGATGGTATATTGGCCCCTCCTGATCCCCCTACCAAACCACAAGGCTTCGAGTTTACACACGTGGTCCAGACATGTCCATGTCATAGAGCCCGAAATCAAAGAGAGTGTGACTGGATCTGGACAGTATTGTAAAGGATTTTTGTGAAAACAACTTTCAGAGAAATTTAATCTTTTCTGAGATACGAGAGTCTCCATTCATGTTTGGATGAAGGTCTTGGGCACAAGGAGGTCCCTTAAAAATACAATCACAAAAAAATTCTACACTCTATACCGCCCACCTAATCTAAATACAGGCCTGATTTAACTTTTCATTCAATCATAATATAGAATGAGAAATAAGTCAAATTTACAGATTGCGCATTAGCTACATTTCAGCTCCTACCTTCCTGTTTGAATTTTCCAGTCCACCTTAAATGGAGCTGCAATTACATTTGTGCCTATGGTCTTAGTGGAATTTTAAAAGTGCCAAAATGTAAGTAGCGTACATCTAACCCTAGTGCTAACAATAACTAATAATAAAAAATTGATAATATTGACCTTCATGTCCCAAGTACTTTAGTGCCCTCACACCTTGTGTGCAGTCCTTTCTGATCTCAGGGCAAGTTAAAACTAAAAACATACAGAACTTCCCAATATGATGGATCTGACCTTCACTGAGGAATGAATGTCAATAGGTGAAGTGGTGGAGAGATGATGTAGTTGAGAGGTAAACTGGTGGCAAGGTGGAGAGTTAAGGTGGTAGAGAGGTGGAGAAGTGAACTGGTGGAGAGGTGAAGTGGTGAAGTGGGGGAGAGGTGGAGAGGTGAAGTGGTGGTGAGATGGAGTAACAAAAGCTATGGGGCAGGTTTTCTCACCATGGAGGAAGGACTCATGGGTCTGGTGGAGAGTGTTTTCCAAAAACACCAGCAGAACATCAGAAAAGACACATGGAAAACAGACAGGTACAGCACTGTGTGTAGGAGAGAAAGAAAATGAAGAGTGAGAGATGAGAGGGGGAGAAGGTTGAAAACAAAGAAAGATAAGAAGGGAAAGAGTGAAAAAGTACAAAGATAGGAAATGAGAGGGAGGAGGAAGAGAGGAAGAGCAAAAAAAAAAAAAAAAAAAAAAAAAGAGTACAGAAGAGAAAGGAAGAAAGGGTGAAATAACCAGAGAGAGACAGAGAGAGAGAGAGTGCAAGAGAGAGAAAAATGGTCAATGGTTCATTACTGATCAGACTGAATCATGTACATTAACTTGTGTGTGTGTGTGTGTGTGTGTGTGTGTGTGTGGTTACCTCTCTGTGTGCTGCACTTCAGCATGACTGCAGAGAGAGAAACACTGCATCACTCAGCATCTGAACTAAACACTCAGTCTGCGGGTCAGTCAGATCAATTAAGCCCAAAGTCAAGACTGACCAACATTTCATCTTAAATGATTCTTATTGGCTAATCCCGATATTAGACTTTAATGATCCAGCTCATGGAACACATCCTGCTGTGTAGCTGCCCCCCTGATGTCAGCATGAATAATAGATTCATAATGCAAACATAATAGTGATTAACAATAAAGAGTGACACTGAGACTAAAGTTTAATCTCAGGCTATGGTTTTCCACAGGAGCAATCTGTTTTGTATTAAAAATAATTGAAAACATAATCTAAATGAACACTTACCCAGGCAAAGCTGAATGACGTAAGCGTAGTAGGACCACCCAGCCACCGCTGTTACAGTCAGTACAGGAAACCATCGGAGAACCTTCATACTGGACCTGCTGCAGCTTATGACCAGCCCAGATAAACCTGCCTTAACTTTTTTTAAACCCACCTTTATTTTTTTTTTTTTTTACAAGCCCCACCCTCCTGCACTTCCATTGGTCAGTGCCTACGACTCACTTTTGCAACCTAGTAAAAATAAAACTAAGCCACAGCGCCCCCTTGTGGAAACAAAGGGCTAAGTATTTTACGGATTCATTTAATTTATCAGCATCCAGTGACCACATAATCACATTTAAACAAAATAACATTTCCCAAGAACACAGTCCTTCCAGTTCCACAGTCTAAACAGCAGCTTAGGCTCTCTCATAGTTCAGCCTGATGTAAACAATACACAAAAATGATCTTTGGTTATTTTTTGACACCTTACTGTGCAGAAGTCAGTCCGCAGGTCATGTTTAAGTAATCTCAAGCCCTTACTGAGGTAGTTTTGCACCAAAGTAAGATTAAGAAGAGCCTGACCTCTTCTCGTTCTTTCCATTTTACCAACAGCATGAATGCAAAAGAAAGAAATGTATTTAATATCAAATGAATCTTTTACCCACCAAAAACAGCTTCTTTTAGTGCATTGTGCTCCGCATAAGAAAGTTGCTATGTTATTTTAAGATGTTCTACAAAAAAGGGTTTGATCAACAGGTAAGCAAGATTGTTACTGAACTGACTGACTGATCTGTCAAGATTCTTCAGGGAATCTTAAAAATGTCTTATTTTTGTATAACTTCCAAAAAAAGAACCTGCAGAATTTTTAAAACATTAATTTTAACTCAATATTTGACCAAAAGCTCCTCAACCAATCAGTGTTGCAGGGCATGACATCCAGAAGGTGGCGCTGAAGCACAAGGAACTGATCGGGTCTGACCATTCCATTTGACTTCAATGCTTAGCAGGTAAACAGTTTTACTTTAGTTTTTCCCCAGACTGAATGAGCCCTTTAAAAAGTCTACACCAGTTCAAACACCAAGTCCTCCTTGTTGTTCCTGACCACAGACATAATGCCAGAGGGACCAGGTCGTGCACTCATTCTTGAAGGTGAAGGATGTTGTCCAGGCTCTCCTGAAGGTCTAGGACTTTGGTGAAGAGAGCTGGAGGATGTGCCAGCATGTGGATGATTGGCAGGATCTGAAGTTTTGTTGATGCGGTTAGAGTCTACTCTTTTAGCCAAAATCTCCTGTGTACAGAGAATAAGCTGAGAAAGAGAGACAGTGTGTGAGAGAGAGAGAGAGAGAGAGAGAGACAGTGTGAGAGAGATGGAGTCAGTGAGAGAAAGAGAGACAGATTGAGAGAGAAAGAGACAGAGTGAGAAAGAGAGAGAGAGAGAGAGTGTTTATAAATTTTTCTGTTTCTCATGGATATAGAGGAATCTGACCGACAGCATGTTTTACTACAAACCGAGCAAAATTAGTCTTGTTAAATGTAGCACAGCGCAGCAATGTGATAAATTAAATTCAAGTCCCTCCTGGACAATCATTCTTTAAATGTTCTTAGTGTGTGAGTGGGGGAGTTAAAGCTCGAGTTATGCCCCGCCCTCCCCTCACAAATAAACTGCAATAAATGTCCTAGTAGGAGGAGACACATGTATAAAAAACAAAAACCGTTGGTGAACCTCATAAGGAAATATGTCCTAAGATTTCCTTTCACTCTGACTTAACCGATGCTGTGTGTGTGTACATACTGCTTGTTGAGTATGTAGTTTGCGCTGGTAAATCTCAATCCAGTGTTGTCTCCCTCTTTCAAAGCTCTCTTGAACCCGGAGAGTCATCTGCTTTCTCTCATCCTCACTCAGTGAAGGATTGTGCTTCATCTACACATACAAAAATCAAATCAGCACATTTTACTCAAGAAATAATCACAACAAATCATTTTGCCTGATGTACTGAACCTTTTCTCTTTTTATTTTCAGGCACAAACTGATCAGATCCTGCATTTGACTAAAGTTGTAAAAATCTGGGATTAATGACATACTACAGTTTCAAATGCTGGAAAAATGATGTTTATTTGACTATTACTGATTTAACATTAGATAAAATTGACTTTTGCACAAAAGTTCCACTAGAAACAACATGCGTGCGCCCACACACACACACACACACACACACACACAGACTCACCATGTTGCGTGCCAAGTAGTCTGAAGTTTGGGACATTATGTTCTTCTGTGCCTTCCGAAGCTCCATACGGCCTTTTACTAGCAGAGCCTTCAGGATGTTTTTTTTCCAAACATCAAAAATAAATAAATAAACAAATACATAAATAATTTTTCCAAGGGCGCCTAAACTTCTGCATAAGACTATGGTGACCTAAGGTGCTGAACAGTGTTTTAGGAACTATCTATGGTGCTCTGGGCACCCTGAGTGGTCGTCATCGTTTAATTTTTTCTTTTTTTTTTTTGCCTGACCAAACAAAAGCAGGGTGGCCATAACAGCAAGTCCATTTCTAAAAAGGTGCCAAAACTCCGGCTGTACATTAAAATAATTAAATAACCGGTAATAAACAGTTACAAACCATTTCAAAGCTACCACTTGTTACTAAGCAGCGTCCCAAAAACACAGCGTGAACTCCAAGAGGAGAAAGGGAGCAGTGTTCACCTTTTGGAACAAAAACCCTGCAGTTTCAGGACCAAGGAAAGCAGAGCAACTTTAATAGCCCAAAGTTCAGGACCACGGAGAGCGCCATCAAAGGAGACACTGAGCTTTGATAAAACTGTTATTCAGGTTAAATTACTGTCCTACAGCCAGGACGTACTCAAAAATGTAGATTCACCAACCTCCAGCTCCTTATTTGACTTGTTCCAGAGGTTGTTGAGTGAAATTTGCTCATTTACATCCTGTACGGAAGCCTGCGAGGGACACAAATCACGAGGCTCAAAGAGAGCACATACACAAAGTCACAGGTGAGAGAGAGAGTTTGGAGAGTAATTCTAAAACAATGCAGGATGATGTCATGTGTGTGTGCACGTACCATCTCCTCTGCTTGATACTCCTCCCACGCTGCCTTCCTCTCCTCCACACTAAGCTCCTCCTCTTCTCTGTGGTCCAGCAGTGAATCATGCTCATGGAAGCTCACTATACTTTCCCCACAATGCTTTAAAAGATTCGCTAGCACCTCATCCTACCCACACCCACCCACCCACACACACCCCCACACACCCCCACACACACACACACAGGGTATACTATTAACTAGAAGAAAAAAATAGTTTTTTTTCTAAAAAAACACTCCATAATATTCCTCAACATGTAAATCTGACGGACTGTAACACACTCCTGCGTTTTTGTTTATTCTGAAAAAAGCAGTCAAACTTCTCTGAATCATCAATGGCAATGTTAAATCTCACTGATGAAGCAAGAGGAACTGCTGGAGGTTTAATATTTTGTAGCCGACAGTCCCATCTGTCACAGATAGATCAGTTATCGTGTGTGAAATGTTACCTTGGGCACGCTGTGGTGTGTCCTGGGATGCTGGTCAGGCAGAAAGCGGTAGAGTTCACTAAGCTGGCTGTGTGTAAAGTGTCGCTGGATCTGCTGCTGGTCCACAACGCGAGACGACAGAGATTGCTTAGCAACCTGACGCTCGTAAATCCTCTGCTCCATCGTTCCCTGTCCCGAGAAATCACACCATCATCTGCACCATGTTACCACCTTAGGTCAAGTATAGACTGCAGTTGTTTTGGTTCCAATGGTTCATAAACTGAATGCATTATGGAATTACAATTACATACAATTACCTGTAAACAAAAACGTGAGTTGTGGAATCATCTACACTGCAGTGGCAAAAAAAATGGTCATTCAACTGAATCACCTTAAGCTGCACCACTTTAATAAGCATGAGTGTGTGCGTGTGTTTGTGTGTGTTTATACCTGTGCCAGAAAGCGGTAGACGTAGACAGGCTTTTTTTGGCCAAAGCGGTAGACCCTAAAGATGCTCTGAACATCATATGTAGGATTCCACGAAGCATCAAACACCACAACCCTATTAGCAGCTACCAGATTAATACCCAGTGAGCCTGCCCGCGTCGAGATAAGAAACAACCTCCCACTGAGAGAGAGAGAGAGAGAGAGAGAGAGAGAGAGCAAGATTGTGAGAGAGAAAGAGTGAGAGAGCGCGAGAGAGACAGATATCTTAATGGGCAATTTCTGATCAAAATGTCACTCCAGATCTTCTGGTAGTTCTATATACATAAAAGCTCCATTATTAAAAAATAAAAACAGAAGCTAACATGTCCTAACATGTTATGTCCATTAAGGAGTCTTTTAAGTTTAGAGATATAAAGTCTTTGTTAGACTACAACAGCTAAACGTTCAATTGAACATTTTGACAACATAGTAATATCAAATGTACTCTGTGTGTGCGTGCATGTGACATAGTTACCGTTTGTTTCGGATGTTGTTGAACTCCTGAGCCCATTTCTTGCGGGCTGTTGCAGTGGTAGAGCCGTCCAAGCGATAGTAGTCTTTATCTCTCAACCAAGACTTCTTTCCTGTTATGTACCCACAACACAGCTTTTTTTTATTCAGTCACTGGCGCTCAGACTACAATGTGAGATAGTAATTGTTTGTGTGTCCTACCGTTATATGGAGACTCCTTTCCATCTTTCTTTGCCTTGTTTGCCAAATCCAGAAAGTTTTCTATCAGGTCCAGTGAAACTAGAGACTGACTAAACACCAGCCTGCAGAAAACTAGTTCTTATTACTGCAAAGTTCTAACATGTGAGACACTTATAGTGGAACTGTAACAGGTTAGACATCCTGTGATTTTTTTTTTCTTTTCCAATTAAAAAAATTTTTTTTTATTAAATACAGGTCAAACCGTTTCAAGTGATTATCAAATAACATTTTCCTTAAAACACTAATTTGTTCTGCAGATACGCTTTGATCCTCACTATAAAAAAAATCCTCCATCTCATTTACTGGGACATGTATAAACCAGGTAGATTAAAAGACTGAAATTCTGACAGGTTACCCATTTTAACGGGAACTAAAGAAAACTATTAGCCTAAATTAAATTTAGGCTTTGTGCAAAAGCCTAAATCTGTTGTCATTTTAAAAGATACCAATATTTCAGAAACCAGTATCATATTCTTATTTATCATCAAGTCAACTTGAGGTAACTTTATAAGTTAATGTGAGGTTTGAAGCATGTTCTTGTGTGTGTATGTATGCGTGTAACTCACACTTTCTCCTGCCGTTCTTCAGCCAAGTTCAGTATCTCCATTAGTAGTACTAATTTCCCAGAATGCTCCAGGATAGCAGCATCAGCATCACTCACAAATGTCCTGTACCAGCCCACTGATGGCCCACTGAGCGCACTCAGTTCTGCCCAACAAGAGTGCATAATGCTTTACACATTATTTTTCCAGACAGAATCTTGTTACCACTATTTAATTTCTCAGAGAGAGGAAGAGACAGAGGGAGATCTTGTACTACCTTCCTCTGCAGAGTGACCATTTGCATTGCTCCCTACATCACTCCTACTCTCCACTGCCACACTGCAAAAAAAAGTGAGAAGATTAAACAGAAAGGACAGCACATGTGAGAGAATGTGAGAACTTTTGCTTCTTAACATCTTACAATTCATAAAACACACAAGCACGCATCTCAGATACACAATAAATAAATCACACCTTTTAGTGTGCTTCTGCCCACTTGATGGTTCACTGGTCACAGCAGTAGGAGCCACCCCTTTTCCCTGCATCACACACACACACACACACCTTCTATGAAGATGGCCTATGTTTAGTAGAACACCAAACAGTCAATGATGAACAGAGAAAATAAACACTGCGGATTTGTGCATACACACCTTGCTCCCTTTGTTAAGGACAGACAGGTGTAAACACCAGGGGTGAGTGCAAATCAGACTTAAAATCTGACAATCCTGAAACAACCTGTTCATACCACCTCCTTCACCTACACACACAAAGACACTGTTCAAAGCTACAACCCACCAAAATGAATTATCCTTTAAAAATTTGACATTGCCATTCACATGTATACACTTTCATTGTGTTAATATTTTACTCATTCTTTTATACACACACTCATACACACACACACACAGTACTGTTCAAAAACACTGAGCCGCCTCTCATATATGTTGCTTCCAAAAATCCAGACTTCCTTGAATGTTTAATGTCCTATTGAGGAACTGTTCTCCAGATCTTCCTGAAGGACAGTGTTTTTTTTCTCTCATTTTCTGTAGTCTCTGCACCTGAGCAGTTCTCCAGATCTTCCTGAAGGACAGTGATGTTGTCTCTCACTTTCAGTACCTGAGCAGTTTGATTGTTTTTGCTGGTTAATCCACACAGTGATCTACATCTGAACCTTCAAGCAGAACAAAGCATCTAACTAAAGACATGAAGCAGTGAAGAAACAGGTGCAGAAACACGTTTACTGCTGATGCTGAACACTGAGTGGTGGAACTACTTTATCTGGAACGTTTGCAGCCTTTCGCACTTTGACATGTGTTCCTATTTCTTTAACCCTATGGTTCCAAAACTTTCTCTGCAGGACCCCCCTTTTCTAGAGAGGAACATTATTGAGCCACCCTATTCAAACTACAAAGGTTCAGATTCAAACTTTATTTGAAATACTACTCCCCTTTTCTAATTGAGCGAAACAAATGCAATTGCAAATGGTGCAATTTCAACACTGTGGGAAAAATAAGCATACTGAAGTTATAAACAAGAATAAACAACTGTCTCCACAAAAATGGCTGGGAAATGGTGCCCCCCTGCAATATCTCTGCGCCCCAGTTTGGGAACCACTTCTTTAACCTAACATAAATATAAGGAAATTTCTCAAGGATTAAGAGCATTAAACACTGTATGATGAACTTACCCGTATAGTTCTTTAGGTACAGTCTGTACAGTTTACACTGTAGTGATGTCATCCGAACTGAAAGGACGTACTCTTGTTTTGGTGGCAGGAAGGGGGTCAGAGCAGAATAGTCCCGCCTCTAAAACACACAGCCCGACCGATTAGTACAAACTACAGGTGAACTTGGCAACTAGTTTTAAAAATACAGATGAAGCAGAAGTGAATAACTCTTGTGCTAAACCTGACAGGGCAGGCCTACACAGGCATGTCTCCCTTTTTGTCTTCCACTGATTCACTCTCTTACTGACCTGAATACATCCAGCAAGGAGTTCATGCAGGACATGGACTCGTTTCTTCATCAGCCGGACATCTGAGGGCGTGGAGTCGGCACACTGGCCGTTCTCGATCGGGTTTATGAAGCGGTTCCTGAACTCGCCCAGAGAACCCAGCAGGTTTTCCTTTATGAAATTCACCATGCAGTGATCTAGAGGATGGGATGTTAATCACAATAAATTCTCCTTTTGTTCCTAAATGTGTCAGGGAGGGTCTCTGAGCTACATGAGCGTATTCTTTCAGAAATAAGTTAGAGGAGTGATGGGAAGGGGTGGTGAAACCCTAGCTGGGGATATAAACCAACATGTGTACATACTGTAAGAACAAAACCTTGTATCTACATTTTTGTATTTTTTTCTTAAATTAAAAAGTTAAAAAATTAAAAAATTAAAGAACTACATTAGCTTAAATTTAAAGCAGGAGTTTTCTTTTCCACTCTAAAGTTACTTATAGGTTGTATTTGTTGGACATTTATGGTTTTATGGTGTCTGAAATGTTTCTGCAACCATTATTCTTTATTTTAAAATGTGTGTACTGCATATTAAGCCACAATACTTGTTTATTAGAAGGAAAGATTATTGATATAATTTAACTATGCAGCACAATTTGACATAAAGCCTACAACTGCTAATAGATTCTGCCGCAGCTGGTCGGCTCTGGTTTTCTCTGCAGTAGGAAGCACCTGACCAGGGCACTGCTACTGCATGGAGAGGTTAAAAGGTGAGGATGTTAAAGGTATAAGGGCATTACACTCGGCGAGATTGTTCTGGAGCGGTGTTCCCGTTAAGACGATTCTTCGGCGTGTGTGGATGAAACTCATGGCTTTAAAAATGCCTGTTGCATCGTTCTTCAGGATGTGGCCTTCATCACAAACCACTATATCAGGACCTACGTGCACAGAAACACAAACATGAACAAAGCACCAATACAGGAAAATAACAAATGTGGTTAATTTGACAAATGAATTCAAACTTTTAAAATTAAATATCATAACATCTTATTAATGAATGATAATCCTAACATGACCAAGATATTGAAGAAGCACAGTCAAAGTCCACATGGCCTCCATGTTGGATCAGTGACAGGTGGGTGTGGATGAGGTCCAAGACGAAAGGAGCAGGTTTGTACCCGGGTTCTGCAGCGCCGTTCGCAGGTTCTGCTGGTGTTTAGTGTATTTGGTTTGTTTTCCGTGCGTCAGGATGCGGTACATCTCATAGCTAGTGATCATCACCCCACCTTTCCTGTGCCATCTGCTCAAAGCCTCCACTCGACAGAGCACTGACTTCACCGTGGCAAGCTCAATCACCTAAACAAGAGTGTGTGAGATGGACACGTTCAGATTTTCTTCATGTTGCAATTCAGATTTCTTAAAAAGGCACATTTCCTTAGTTTAAACGTTTGATATTTCCTCTTCTATTGTGAATAAAATATTGGTTTAGGAGATTTGCACAAATAGTGTCCCAACTGCTCGTATAGTGTCATGCAAAAACCACAAAAGCAAACCTCTACAAATAAATTCTTCTCAATTCTTCACCAAGTTTCAATGTAGTTGTAGTTTTGCTTTAGAGATATTAAATGTGTACAGATGCCAAAATATTTTAAATACCCCCAAAAACTTAACAGCTCTCTATTAACGTGGAGCAGAATTTGGGTGAGGCTTATTGTATTAGGAACCGATGCAAACAAGACTTCTTGTGAGCTTGATTGCCTTTTTATTGAAGGCTAAAACTGATGTCCCTTTTTTTAACAATATAATTGCTGCTTAAACCATTACAGCTGTGCATAAGCCTCACCTCTAATTTGCATGTTTTCATGCCAGTCTGCCATTTGTCAAACTCATCCTTCCAGTTGAGGACTGTGTTTAGTGGACACACCACCAGTGCTGTTTTCAGCTGCAGCAGCTCACAGGAAAATACGGTATGCAGGAATGCTATAACCTAAAAAACAAACAAACAAACAAACACACACACATGTTCCTCAGTCTCAAGTCCAAAACAAGTCTTTGCGGAATCATTTCCGAATCATTTTTGTTTTCACAGTGACTGAACGTGTGCATCCGTCTATTTTTGTGGATTTGCTGACCAAACATGGCAGGAAACGACTTCTGTCATACTCCCTATGCTAAAGTTCCACTTGTTGCTGCTGCTTCTCACAGACGTGTAAGAAGTTACAACCAATTCAAACCATAAGGAGTACAATTTGCTGATAAAGTGTGTGAAATTCCCATTTTTTTATGGAATAAAACATTACTCAGGAACTCCTGAGTGTCACAGCTGTCTTTGTTTTGGCCCCATCATCGAGTGATCCTGAATTTGAGTCACAATGGTGCTGCAATCATCCTCTCTGGGTGGACAGGCTGGTGTTCCATTAGTGTTCCATCACTCTCAGCACGATGCTAGACATTACAGACCCCTGCTGGCTGTCATTGTGTTCTCAGCTGCTTTGGTAGCTAGTTGGGTACGGGTAGACCTGTAATGTCAACCTTCTCAATATTATGCAGCAGGTCTGCCCAATTCTGGTCCTGGAGGGCTGTTTAGTTTAGTAGTCAAGCAGGGAAATCACTAACCAGGACCAGAGTTAGGCATCAAACCAGTTGCCTGGTTTTCTTGCTCAGCTAACAAACCCGTGGAAACCAGCTCTCCAAAACTAGTGTTGGGCTGGTGTCCACCATAATCTGGTAGTTGAGATTATATGTGCATTATAGTGCTACATACTTTGCAAAGAACATCATGTGTTGACTTTTGTTCTCAGTTTTCAATGACCCGACAAAAACTTTGCTTATTTTTGCAGCCCAAACAGAATCTTTTTCTTTTTCCAGACTTTCTCTAAATCTCACACATCTCAGTACCTGCAGTGTTTTTCCCAGGCCCATGCAATGGGCAAGAATGCAACCAGAACCCGGTGACGCCTTCACCTTCCCAATCGACTCGCAACAGCTGTCCCAAATAAACTGCACACCTATGAAGAGAGCCACAAAAACACAATAAACACTTTGATGCATGAAATGCCACAATGACATTTGTTCTGTAACATCATTAATAACAGCACTTAAAAGTTAAAGCCTAAAGCACTGCTTTTATTGTTCATGAAACTGTTCCTCCAGCAACAATTGTGAATAAAATACTTTTAAAGTAAAGATGAAAAAAAGAATCTGATTAAATGTGTGATAAGATACAGTGAATTGTGTTAGGGAATCAGGAAGGATGTAATAAGTCACATGGTTCGCTCACCCTGTCGTTGATGAGGTTTCAGTTTGCTGAGCAGGTGTTTCTCCACCTGGACCAGAGGTTTGCGTGTTGCAGGATCCTGCTCCAGAACTAAAGGGGCAACATCAGGGGCAGGTCTCTCAGAGACGATCATCACCTGAAAAGCGATGCTAGAATCCTAAGTACTGAATTTTCTAGGCATGTAAACTAAACACCATTACTCTTTCGAATTTGCAAAGTATCCTCCACTCCCTTATTACTGCAGCCATCATAACCCCACCAAACTCAAGGAGTGTCCAGTACCTGTATATTTACAGCATAAAAAAAGTCTTTGAGTTTCTTGGCATGAAAATGTCTTTACTAATTACCCAGATTTTAGATTTTCTTTGTTTTAGGTATATTTAGCTTTTACATTACTTCTAAACTCTGTTATGAAAAGTAAAAGAAAAAAATCCTAATAAAAAAAACAAAAAAAAAACATGAAAGGTGATTTCATAATTACTAGTGAACTTTTAGAAGCTGTTTGTTTTGGTGAAGAAAATTGTGTTAAATTAGAAAACAAGCAGTAATAAACTCTGTGCATGTACATAAACTTTGATTTTTCTTTTGCACCTCTTCATCATCATTTCCTAGTTTTCCGCTGTCCTCCTGTTCTCTCCGTCTGTCTCTCTCCGCCAGCCTCTGCCTCCTCTCCTCCTCTTCCCTCAGAGCCTCCTGTGTCTCCTTTGCCAGCTGCCCTACTTCCAGGATCCTCCGAATCTTTCTCCGACCTTTGGGAGTAGAGCTAAGCTCTTCAGTATCCTGAACATCAGCATCATCACCATCAGCATCTTCCTAATGGATATACAAACATTTTATACACATTGTTAATTTACAATAATTATTGTATTATAATGTTTCATAATTATTATCATCTAAAATCCCAAGTTAAAATAAAAAGTATTGTTTACAATGTCTATTACTTCAATCGTTTTTGTGAATTCAGTGTACAGATTGTGCAGATTTCATTAAAGTGAATCGTTGTGATATCTCATGGTATTACTAAATCTCTGTTTCCACATTCTTTAATCTATAAGTCATTACTATGTAATTATCAGTATTATCAAGATCTTGATCCAACCTATGAGTCTCACTGATTAAACAAGTTCAGACAGGAGGGTAAAGTAAACATTTGGAAGCTTATATAAAACCACACAGACCACAGAAATGTAACTCATACCTGTTGAGGTGTGTGCGGTTCACCATCATCGGCGGTATTATTCCCGTCATGACTGAGCATCCTCGAGGAGGATTTTTCTCTGGGGAGGAAATACATTTACAGGAAAGTTGTCCAACTGTATATGATAAGAATAACATCTATAAAGCTCCATGACCTAAGCCTTTTACAACAGCTGACACAACCCTATTTTAACATTTATGAAGGTCTTTGTTTTTCGACAAGGATCCTTTGTACTTTGCAGAAGTAAATACCCCAGAAACCACAAGGACATTGGGTGCTTTTTTGCAGTAAATGTCTGTGTAGGTTAACGGGTTGTTCTACCTCCTGTCCTCATCCTCCGACTGGCTGAGCTCTTCACTCAGCGCTGAATGGTCAGTGATCGATCCCTGGTCTTCGTTGACTGCAGAAATCAAGGAAAAGTAAAATCTCAAGTACATTTTCGCTTCAACAAAAGTTCAGGAAAAGCTCTACAACTTTTTTATTTAACAGGCATAGCTTGCAGTATCTGGGCAGAAGCGAGATTACAAGATCCTACAATGCCATTACAACTGGGATCCAGCACGAGAGCTGCTCTTCACATTTGTCCTGGTTTTGGTTATAAAAACTGACCCTAGATCAGCACTTCCAACCCTGGTTTGTGAAAATAGATCCTGTTGTGTAACAGGCTGCATGCTGAAATGTAGGTCTTGGTCAGTACTACAGGGAATTTTATTAAAAGTTATAAAAAACTGAAGATAAAGGTGAGAGAAAGGATTGATCTTTCAAAATCCACATCTCCTTACTGACCAAAAATCAGCTCTGGTTCTGGATTTATTTTTCTCATCTTCTTCTGATGACCTGTCTCTTCTGTACAGCCTTGAGGCCTTGCTTCCTTCGGGGTCAGGCCACAGCGCAGCAGGCGGTGACGAGTCAAGGGTGCTGAGTCTGGACCGTCAGGATCTGAGCTGTGATCAGTGGGCCCACCTACAGGTACAACGTTGAAAAGAATATAAAAATTCATATTAAATAACAGGTATTACAACAAAAATTTAACACAATACACAAAGGCGCAGCGGTGGCCTAGGGGTTAGGGCGTTGGCCACATGATCAGAGGGTCGGGGTTCGAACCCCTTCCCAATAGGTTGCCCTGAGGTACTCTTGAGCCATCCCTGTCACTGCTCCCCAGGCGCTTTCAATAGCTGCCCACTGCTGTGCACGGTGTTTGTGTGCATGGGTTAAAAGCAGAGGTCCAATTTCGTTGTGGTTCATGGTGTGCAGTGCTGTGACCTCGCAATGACAAGGGTTGTCACTTTCACTTAAAGACCTGTTCTTGATGCATATTATTTGTGTGTGGAATACAATGCCCTAACAAAATGCCAAGCCATGATAAAACAACGGGTTAAAAACTTTCACATAATGTGACAGTCCTGATTTGCACTTGAGATTTAAGAGGGAAGCTCCAGTTCAAAGGCTCTCCATCGCTCCATTGAGACAACAGACAGAAATCTAGCAGGTTAAACACCTGAAGTCCATTTGTCCAATGGATCAACCACTAACCATTACAGCGAGAGAGCGGGACACAGGACGAGGGGCAAAACCCAGCAGATAGGAAATATTTATTTTATCTTTTCTTTTACTTCTTTGAAAATCCTCCAGCACTACCATCTTCCCCTGTTTCTTTTCTCACGTGTGTTTTGGTAAGAGCTTAGTTCGGACAGCAGGGCTGGTGAAAAATCAGGAACACCTGGTGCTAATTAAACCACACCCAGTTTCCCACTAAATGACACAGAGATGTATAGTTTGGACAGAAACCTGACCAATGTGTGGACATATATTCCCCAATAAGTGCTTTATATTCATAATGTCTGCACAGTATAATTTCCTACCTCCAGAAAAGCAAAATTCCTCACAAACGAGAAGAAATGTGACCAGAAAGACCAGTTGATGGTACCCTGAACCTGACCAGCCCTCGGGCAGACATGGCTGGTGGAAAGTGATCCACCATCATGGGGCAGAAAATGCATGAATCTTAAAGCCCCATATCCAAAATTCACATTCTAACTGTCCTCTCAAAGGTCCACTCCTGACATTTGCGTGATTTAATCCATAAAACCTCCATTTTCAAACCTCACTCACGGCTGCAGCTGTGTGTTCTCCTGACATTAACATGAACGCAGTTGAACATGAAGTCATTGCAGCTAGATGTGCTTTTATAGACTCTATGAACGGATTAAGGGCAGGTTTTGAAACAATCTGTCAAAAGGTGTTAAGAAGTGCAAACGTTCAAAAGTTTGCATTACATAATTACCGTTTTCTTTTTTGTGAAATCAGAGATCAGCAGATATTTCGCTTCCTTAGTTAAAAAAAAATAAGGGAAGTATCTAAAACCATTTTTTAAAAATTAAAACGATAAAGCGTCTTTCTATAAATTGTAATAAAGATTTTGGCATTTGGGAGTCTATGGGTTAAAGGAGCTACTTACCAAACATTCAAAACAAATACTCACTGCTGTCAGAAATGTTTCTATCCTTCTCCTCTTCCTCCTCTCTCCTGGGTCCCTCCTCGTCCTCACTCTCCATGCCCTCACTGCAGTCAGTGCTGCTCCCCTGGTCAGACTCGGAGGAAAGATTGGCTCTGATCTGAGCCAACAGAATCTGCTTAGCAATTCTACACAGATCCAGCAGTGAGGAAGGAAAAGGAGAGAAGCTATTTAGTTGCTGATTTAACTGCATATTTTTGTCATACTATTTTTTTTATTTATTTTTTTTATTGACTTAAATGCCCTGGGACACTTTACATGTCTTAAAGCAATATCAGTAAAGCTCTACTCTTAATATTAAAAATCAGAAATTGGGAAACGTGGTGAGAAAAAGTTTAAAAACAAAGAGTTAGGCAGTAAAATCATGTGCAGGTTATCATTCATCTGCATGCATATTTAATCTGTTAAAATAACATACTAAATATTTCTAAAACAAAATCTCAGAATTATGACTGCAAAATTGAGGCTTTATGATTTCATAATCAAATCAGTTCTTGCACAGTCACCGTTTTAAACCCAGATACGGATGCATTTCGTGCTCTGTAACCAAGACGTCTGGTTCTGGATCAGCAACCCCATTCCAAGGTTGTATTCGAGCACCACTAAATCTACTAACTGAATTTCTACTTTCATATAATCATGTCTATGATAATGAGGAAGCCACTTCTCCAGGTTTTTATTTTTTAACACAGAAATTCCACTTGTCCTGCAGAGACAATTATTTAAAAAGTTACTAAATCAGCTTAAGTAACAAGGCATTTCTTTAAATATGTTAACCAGGTTTAACCAAGCATTCTCCTGGAGATCTAGATAATTCAAACCCAACGGAGCTGGTTGTGATTTTTAGATACTTCTGAAATCAGGCTGACTTTCCTTCACCACATGATCAGGCCTCTGCAGAGGTAGAGCACCAGGACTGAGATTGGGGAGCTCTAAACTGTCATCACTTTGCCCAAAAGATCTGCCAAGAAGAGCAGTTTCTATCTCCTAATTCATGAAGGCCTTGCTGACTAGTTAATGAGCTTAATCAGGTGCTTTTAATAAGATTGGTGATAAATTAAAGCAATTTATCATCACGGTTTGTAAAGAATGAAAAGGCAGTATTATTGTTTATATAATCATATACCTTTTTAAATCTATTTGTAATTCAAATTAGTTTTTTGAGCAATATGCTTTAAAAAGAAGTCACTAATTCTGTCTGGATGGAGGATAAAGATAACTGAATAAATTTAATGTACAATATTATCTAAACAGAACTGCAGCCATTTGAGCTTCTACTCAGAGCCAACTGTGCAAAATATTCAACTGTTCAGGATTTACAAAAAAGAAAAATGAACAAATAAAAAGGCACAGACGAGACTAGTGTGGGGTAAATTTATTTATTACAACGGCGCTTACATACACTGGTACTTACAATTCTGTTTATTCTTGCTCCATTCTTCTGCATGCATTTTTAAAGTTAAAAAATGATTTTTACACATTAAAATGTGCAAGAACTGAAATAAGAAAAAAAGGTAATAAATAATAAAAAAAGTGGCATTAGCATGCAGTCATTTTGGAATTTGTGTTTCTTTGTTGTTGTTTTTTTTTCCCCCCTGACACGAAGGTTGTGGTCCAACTACGGAAGCCAGGAAGGTTCCAGCCAAAAGAGGGAGGGACAAAACGGGAAGAAGAAAAGAAAGAGCGACAGTCTCAGGGAGAGAGTGAATTATGGAGGATAAGACAGAATGATCACAAGTACCAGAAAAAAAAAGGCAGAGTGAGTGCAGTGAGAGAAAAAATAAAAGAAGAGGGATTTAAAAAAAATAAAATAAAATAAAATTTTTTAAAAATAATAAGAGGGAAGCAGGTGTGGAAAAAGCCGGGCTGGGCAACCTGGAAAAGCGGCTCACCTCACCCCATGCTGCAGAAACAAAGAAAAACACGGGAGAGAAGAAAAAAAAAAAAAGAACATTCACACTCACTTCCTCAAGCTCTTCCGTTTACCCCACATAGCCTCTGGCTCTGCTCACTTCCAACAGACACCCTCCCAAAAACATACAGACGGCTTTACAGCACAGCTAAAATGAGAACAGTCTAATGTTTTATTGAACTTTCGGGCCTGAAAGACAACAATGCATGGGAGTCGATAAAGAAACCCCATCGAGAAACTACAGAAAATGAGAATTCTCATCCAGGCTATCCATGCTTAACCCATGTGGTCTTTTGTGATAGTTTGGCTGTTGGGTTGAACGAACCCTGGTGAATAAATAACCCTCTCAACCAAATGAGAAACTGCAGCACAAACATATCACAAACTCCAAATTCCTTAACAAAGAGCTTCGTCATTATTTGTCTCTTTCTTCCCTTGCATGATGTTTAACTAGTGTAGTTTTTCAAAGAGTGTTTGCTCTAGTGTCTTAAAAATCAAATAAATAGTGAAACATTCATAACAAAAAACGATTTAAACGTCTGCTGTCGAGCAAGTTAACGACTGCGGATCCATGTTTATATAAAAGGGTCTGTAGTTTGTAAACCCTTGAAAATTTGTTTCTGCAGAAATAGGAACCAAAACCTGACCTAAAAAAAACCAAAAAAAAAGTAAAAAGACATGCCATATATTTTCAGCATTTGTTTTTTTCTTTTTTGAGAAAAGTATAAAAACATCAAGGATTATTTTCCACTCAAATAGTGTTAATGATCAAAGTTCTTGAGGAGAACAAGATCTGTGCACAAAAAAGGGTTAAAAGGAGAGAAAGAAAAACAGTCTGAAAACCCTTTCCCGTCTGTACAACATGGTGGTGGCAGAGTCAGCGTTTGGGTTTGTTTTGTTGCATCAGAACCACAATGGCATGCCATCATTGAAGGAAAAATGAAATCTGAACTGTTCCAATTCAAAAGGAAAGCATGAAGACATCTGGTGATTAACCAAGTCCCCAGAGAAAGTGGATCATGGACCCAGACAACGACTCTAATTACATCGTCCCACGGATGGATAGTTAAAGAAGAAAATAAGTCATGTTTTAGAAGGGCCTGAAGTAAGCAGTTCATGTGAGAAAATACAAAATGAACCCCATGTGTTTTAGTTGTAATATTGCTGCACGAAGTTCACACCAGATACTGAAAACAAAAATTCACTTTTTAGGTCGTATTTTTTGCAGAAACAGAGAGAATTCAAAAGGGGTCACAAACCTTCTAACGCCCCGCCATCCGAGGCAGTGTGTGTGTGTATATATATATATATATATATATATATATATATATATATATATATATATTGTATATTACAAGTATGAGTAATAAAATGTCTTGAGAAACTGATTAAAAAATATATATATTATTATTATTATTATTATTATTATAATAGATGGACTTCGTCTGTGACTTCTCCAAATTCTTTACAACTGTCTTAGAAATGGATGCTACGCAGCGCAGAATTTTACTGGGGAGCCGAACTGTATACAGAGAACAATTAAACACTGTTAACGTGAAAATATAACGTACATATATTTTATATCTAAAGTGACTACTATAAGAGGAAAAAAAGTGGAGCTACTGAAGTGGGAAGTTTTATTACCAGCCATTTCGGAACATTTCTTTTGGTGGGATGTTCAGACAGTAATGATATTTGTAATTTTTTTTACCCAATTTAGTTTTCACCCACTAGCTCGGTCCCCACAATCGTGTGCCACAAACAAGTCAGCCTCCACCTTCCTTCCCCCCTTCTGTAGAGTCTGCCCAACCAAGCAAAAGGAACACATTTCTGGGTGGAGCATGGATAGGTCAATCCTGAGGAATAAAAAGGCTAAACAGTGTTTAGATCAGATTGTAAAAATGGTGTTGCAATTCCCAACGTCTTTTTGAAGACCACCATGAAATTATTTTTCTCCTTCACGCTTGCCTACATCGACGTGCTGAAATTCATAAAATTTTTTACATATATAAAGAAAATCAGAACACAAAAATCTAACCATGGATGTTTAATCACAGGAACAGATGCAAAGATCTGAACGCAAGAGACTTTGGTCAACCTGTTTAAAGAGGCGCAATAGAAACAGGACAAGTAACAAGATAACATTGCTATACTGCTGTTTCTTGCAAGACATTAGTCCAATTTAGTTTTTTACGAACCTCTAATTCCATCATTACACAACTGCTGTTCCAACAACTAATGCTACTATTGTTACTGACATCCAAACAATTTCACTATGCAATGATCCGATTGCAAAGCTGACGACAATCATTTTTTTGCCCATTCCATCATAAACACGCCAAGATGGCTCATCACTAGACAATAATCAAAATAAAATGTAAAAAAAAAATGTAAAAATAAAAAAAAAAATAAAAATTATTTTTAAAATCACCTTGCTACTGACTGGAGAAATGTGCCTTCACATTTCAGTTGTGTGCAGGGAATGCTAAAACAAACAAAAAACCTAGCCAAGCCACCTGCTCAAATATTACCAAATATACACACGAAAAAGTAAAGCACTTTACTTCAAGTCGCCCTTAAATCTTTAAACTGCTACATGAACACAGTATTTACACAACCTTCTCAGAACCTGTAAACGCTCTTAACAAAGTAAACTGACCAAGTAAAAAATACTGACACATGTATTTTCTCCCAATGACGCTCAACGCTTTTAAAAAACAATCTATTTGACTTGCTTTTTTAGCGCACCTACCGTTAGCAAACCAAACAGCCCTTGAAATGTCTGACCGACAATACTGCACTTCCAGAACCGTCAGGTTGCGGCCTACAACACACACAAGACAAACACAGCAATAAGTGCTCTCTTGCCAAATCGGGCAGCTCGCCGGTGTGGAAAGCAGCCCCTATCTGCAGCTCACTCTAAAACTCTATTAAGCAGCCACTAAATTCTCATTTCTGAAAGCAGAATAGAAAAAAAAAAAGTGTATAAAAATATATGTCTAGGTTCTTACCAAAGAAAAGAGAGGAAGAAAAACGAAATAATCCTCTGGACACAAAAGCCAGGTCACCGGACCAGATTCCAGGGGCAATGGATGTTCAATTTGTCAAGGTACCAACACTAAGTAACATCCATCTTTTCCTGAAGGTGCAACACACACTGATAGCCAGACACGGCTACCTAAATGCTCTCAGGGACAACGTAGCATGAAAAATATATAGGACTGGGGGTTGAGGGCGAACAACAACAGCCCCACACGTTAATGTTTCTCCAGAAAAGGATTGTTTTTGATTTGGTTGGAGTTTTTGTGGTGACTGGATAAACGGGGATGTCCGCAATACGTACATAAAAGCAGTAAATTAGCTCACGTCACCCAATCAACTGGATATGAAGAGAAAACATGAGAACAAGGCAGCAAATCAGTTTAAATAAACATGACGTGACTAAAATATGAGCTACTGTCAGATTGGTACACGTGATAAGTATCATTCGTATCATTCACTTACAACTCCTGCTGACTTTAGTCCTACTCAAATGTAAAATATTTTTACGTATGTACGAGTGTGTGTTACATGTTAAGTCGCCGGAGCACGAGTCCGGTACTGGCCGCTGCGCGAGCGTGTCGTGTACGTGTGGGTGTGTGTGATGCTTCTGAAGCCTGCGAGGGTTTTTTTATGCGTGACTGAACCACCTCGCTGTTTGGAGGGTTACACTCTGTCGGACAGCTGCTGAGGTCCGAGTGTGTGTGAGAAATGACAACACACTCTGAATCCGAATCGTACCTATTCTCAACATCTTCCTCCTCCAGAGTCAGAGACGGACTAGGCTGGGCTTCTATCTCATCACCTATGAAAGCAGGAGAAATCAAAAGAAAAAAAATAATTGTTTGTATTTGTTTAGAGCTTTTAGTCACAAAAGCCACAGTTCCTCACTCAGACTATAACCTGAATTTAATTATTTAGTCATAATCCAGAAACGCAATCCAGTTACACCTCTCCTCCGCCCTTAAAAACTGTAGCTACGGATTTTGTCAGCATCAGACTAGCTTTCTGGTTCTGTTTTGCTCAACTGGAGTCCAGGAGGTCTCATATACTGAGAATGAATAGTTGTTACAAAACTTTTAAACATAAAAATTTGATCTACTTCTGTTACTTTATTAAGACCTGCTTAACTTTTGGACAAAGCTGGAGTAATACATGAACACAGTTATACATGAACACAGTTTATCACACAATCACACAAAAAAATGGAGATCTCACCGGAGGACTGTTGGTGGAATGTCCCAGATCCTAGCAGAGTGACATCACTCAAGGGTTTAATCTTCTGGTCCTGATCCTCGGAGTCACTGCTTCGCCCACTCTCCATTTCCTGCCCTCCAAGATCACTTGATGAAGTCTCGCTAGCGGCTGTCGTCTTGGCAACTTTATGCGGGTGACCGACTGGCCTCCGGGCCTTTGCCCCTGAACCATTGGTACCGGAAGTTGAAGAAGAGGAGGAGGAGGATGTAGACGATGACGATGACGATCTCTCTTTAAGTTTGCGTTTCCGCACGTTTCTGTCTTGGCAAGGCGGTGTGGTTTTGACCAGGCCAAAGAGGCACTTTTTCCGAACTTCTTGGTTCACTCCATCACTGTCGGCTGCGCCCTCCTCATCGCTGGTCGCACCAGCAGGAGCCTGCAGCAACACGGCAGGAACTTCATCAGAATCCGAGTCCTCTTCCAGATGTGGGTTTGCAACAGTGGAAGAGTCGGTGCGGCGTCGCCGAGGCGTCGTCTTCACCCGGGGAGAACGTTTGTTACCTTCCGACAACGACAAGTCCTCACTTTCATCATCACCATCTGCATTCTCTTCTTCCATCACCACTTCTGCCGTTTCCTCGTCCTCTGCCTTCACCTCCTCTTTTTCTGCCATCCTCCCATCCACCATTTCTCCCACCTCAGCCTCAACTCTTTTCACCTTCTCCTCCTTCACTCTGCCAGCAGACTGTGCTTCTGCCTTCACTAAAGCAGCCGCAACCCTAGCGTTAGAGTTAGCCTTGGCGGCACCTCGTACGGGCACTGGTGTCAGTTTCACCACAAGTTCCTTAGTGATGCCCGAACCCCTAGATCCTGCACCCTTTCGGGGTCGGCCCCTCGCCCTCGACCCGCCCGCAGGTTTAGTCCCGCCCAACTCTCGGTCAAGCGCATCCTTCAAAGAAAAACAAATATAAATACACTATGAAAACCTAAATGTACATCTGGGACTTTATTCAAATGCACAGAAATAATAAAGCTATTAAACATTAAAGCTGCTGATTGCTGTGAATAAACCGAAACAATGTAAACTGTTGAACAGTAAGATTATTTACATTTCCATCCATTTCACTAAAAACTAAAATGGAATCCAAGTACTGATAATAGACAAAATGCAAATAATAAACACAATATAGAATTATACAAGAAAAACAGGAAAGTAAGCATTGCAAAATACTTGAAAAAGTACTTTACTACTCCGGTTATAATTGTCAAAAGTATATCAGACATTTCAACGTGATAAAACTGATGAAAATTTCCTTTGAATCTGAAGCTATGGGCCAAACAGCACTTTTTTAAAGTCGTATAGATTAATTTCTGTGTTTTTTTTCTTTTGTTTGTCCCTTAAAATGAAATATGCAAATGACCTGTGTTCTGATTGGCTGTCCTACATTCTGCCTCATTCAAAAGGCAGTCTGGCATCAAGCCCTGATTATCACTTCAGGGTGAATGAAAAAGGCTCAATCACCAGCCTGAATAGGCAGGTATGTTTTCCATAATAGTCCCTGTTAAACAAACACACACAAACCTGCAACGCGCCCTGTGCCTCACGCAGGTCCCGTAGGATGGTGCGGAACATCATAAGCCTCCTGGCCCTTTCCACATCCTCCTCCTCACTTGCCTCTTCATCCCTTTCACTCTGCATGAAGGTCATGAAAGATTGGTTCAGTGAGGTCGTCATTTCCACCACTCGCTGCATGCGCTGGCAGAGCCCTTGAGAAGGTGCCACACACACTTGTAACCCCCCACCCATTCCTCCTCGCCCGCCCCTCGGTCTACCGCGGCCTCCTCCGCCCATGCCTCGGCCCATTGTGCCTTCAGGTCGTGAGGAACGTTTGCGGGCCCAGATCTTCTCAAGGTTCTGCAGAACCGAGTCGCAGGCCAACACAAGATCCATGAGCGGTTCTGGGCTGCACACGTAACAGTACCACTTCCGCTCCTCCTCCAAAATGGACGACAGCTCCCTCCTCCCCAGGTTCCGCAGGACACACTTTTTACAGAAGGCGTTGCTGCAGTAATCGCAGCCAATCAGACTGCCTCCCTCCGCACACCACCTACAGTCACAAAGGTACAGATTAACTCAACAAAAGGGTCCAAATCCATTTTCTTGATGATGTGTGCAGGTTTTCTTTAATTTTCTAAATTATTAATAAATAATAATAAATAAATAATAAATAATAAATGCAATGTGACTGATAAAAAAATTTCTTACCACCTGAAAATGAAAGGGTGGAGCTGAACCACATTAGATTTGGTTTTTGTGACGGCAAAAAATTACTCAATTTCCATAAATAACCAAAAATGCCCAAAACCCCCCCCCCCCCCCCAAAAAAAAAACAACCTTCCAGCATTCATTATTTGCACATGCAGTGCTCAATGTTTTGACCATCATTTAATCAAACACCACATAACGATAGTCAAGAATCTATTTTAGCCAGTTGAACAAAGAATAAATCTACAACGAATAAATACACACATCATGAGTAGCAGCAGTTTTAACTTTTGTGAGAATCTTATTCGACTCATACCTGCACTGTTCATCCATTCCTTCAGAGTCCTTACTGATGTCATCACTCATGTAGTACTTAAAACATGTCTGGGAGACAAAAAACACTAACACCTTTAATACAACACAGCAGAAATTTTTTTTACATACAACACCGACATCACTGCACTGTCTGATCTTCCCGATCAGCTGTAAACCACATTGTGTACAACAGTCTTTATGTCTTGCCACATCCCCAAACAGCTCAGCGCTACTCTAATAACACTCTAATCAGGGATTCGTCTCAAAATGTAGGACTGCTTTAGAGAAGAAGCGTTTTCTTTGTCCTTTACTGTGACACTGATGAAGCCTCATTGCTTTGCCCAGTTCTCCTTTATACCACGTTTGTAACACACACCTTACAGATGAGCACTTTCAGAGCTGGGTGCTGGTAGACGGAGTCTCTCAGGAAATGGTTCACCTGCTGACCACAGGCTGTACAATTCACTCTCTCCATGTCATAACCCCCTAAACAGCAACAAAAAGAACTGAACCATCACCATATCGGGTTAAAACAGCTTTCGCGTCAGTTAAGCAAAATCAACTAATCATCACAAACAATGACATTAATAAAAAAAACTATTTCAAAATGTCAGTCTGAGATTACTCTGGTCTACTGGATTCATTACATTCACTACAAAAGGGGATCGCCTCTAAGTAAAGCTGTATAGTTTTATAATAAAGGCATAAAATAATGAAATCACAGGAGTTAACAGAAGAGCTGGAAATGATCTAAACTGAACGCAAGAGGTTTTATTACAAGTAATATACAGAACTTGTGTTTCCAAATTAATCAGGCAGGAAACCTGATATATTCTTCAATGATGAGAATGAGAAAACACATGAAATACTGAACACAGCACTGTTGAGTTTAGAGTAAATGAAAAAATGACATGTTGTAGGAGGCAGAGAGGGCAATTCTCTCTCACCTTTGCGTCTATCTGAAACGTCTCGGTTCTGCTTGTAGACTCGTTTACCCCGGAACTCTGGTCCCCGGAACTCATCACGGACTTCGTTACCCACAGGCTCCGGCAGCACGAAGACCGTGCCTTTTCGAGGGTTTGAATTGATGAACAAATAGAATAAAATATACAACTAACTATCACAGCATTTAAATAAATAAATTCACTCTCCAACAAACAATATCACCCAAAAAATTTCACCAAACAATTTTATGCAATATTAATACATCATGTGCAACTTTATTTTTCTAATCCAGGGAGATCCAGGTCTCAGTTTCAGAATTTTTTTTTAATCGTTAGGTATTATTAGATATACAACTCAAAATATGTCATATATCCATCAGCCAATATCGGGCTGTCCCTAGAAACGACTTCTCTGTAAGTGGTTGTGGGCAATATCTTTTTTTTTTTTTTTTTAATCGTATGTTAAATTGATTTCACATACACTGCATCCATTTATTAGCAAAAGGTGACACAATAACATACGGGGTGTTAGTGGTCTAGTGGTAGGCTACTTGCCTATGGACCAATGGCTCAATAGGTCCCATGTTCGAATCCCAGCTCTAGCACTACCACCACTGGGTCCCTGAGCAAGACCCTTAACCCTGAATTGCTCCAGGGGGACTGTCCCTGTAATTAGGACATGGAAGTCGCTCTCGGATAAGAGCGTCTGCTAAATGCCGTAAATGTAATGCAAATGTATCAGTATATCCACTTAAACAGGACTTTCACTCCCTTTTTTAAGAAACATGCAGCTGGTCAGGTTTCTATTTGTTGGCCTCCAAATACTTAAGGGTTATTTTAAATTAAATAAAGCTTGAAAGCTCAAGTTGTAATGACTATATAGTAAAAACTCACACCCAGAACTGTGCTCGGAAGCAGGTAATGCTTCATGCCACATAGATCACCATTCTTCATCTGACAAGGGTGTTCTGTACCCTTTTTCACTTTTGGTTTTATTTATAATTCCAAATCTAGATCAATAAAATGAGCTCTTCTCTATGTCTGGTTCGACACTTCGACAGCCGCCCCCAGCCCAAGCCTGCTGCACACCTTTGGGTAGGCACGTTGTGTCCGGCTCACTGGAGTTGATGGACAGGACATCTTCCATTCCACTTTCAGAAGAAACATCAGATTCGTTCAGCCCACTGTGCTTCGTCACCACCAATGGCTTCCTAATTTTAACACCATGATTAGTAAAAGAGCTTTTCTTCCCAAGCAGATTTTGTGTTTAAATGCAGTGCACAGAAAGACGAGCAGGGAGACAGACAACCAGGAAGACACTCTGATATTTAACTGACCTTTTGGAACGAGGTGCGTGGGCTGGTTTAGTCTCAGAGGAGCTACTGGGCTGAAAACAAAAAATAAATAAATAAATAAATAAATTTTAAAAAACCGCAGATATACCAAAGCTACATGCAAACAGTGCATATATAATACGTAGGTACAATGCTTATCTTTATTTTGCTATTAATAATGTGTGGTTTGTTTGAGTGTGTATACTTCTTCTGTGGCTTGTACTGCTGCTTGCTGCTGCTCAATAAAATCTTTGGCCATCGCACCTGAAGATGACACAACCAATAAAATCCATGAAATACCTGTTAACACCAGGCCAGTCCAATGCTTTATTCTAACAAAGTGATTTAAAAGCTGTTAGAAACCAGTTCTTTAAACCCACAGGAAAACCTACCACACAAAGTAAGGTAGGCTGTCAAAAACACAAGCATGTCTAGTGTATAATCTCTTAAAAATTAAGCTTCACGGTGGAGTTGGGAAGCTCAAATGTTAACCTGATATTCCATACTACTACACCAAGTTGGTGAAACTATTATCATCATATTTTTCTCCTGACCTGAACTTCAGATCAGACCGGCTCTTCTGCAGGAGCTGCTGCCATGAAGATTAAAGCTTCCCCCATTCAAACTGAGCTACCACCATTAGCTCATGAACCTCCAATTATAGTCACCAGTGGACTCTTTTACTTTTACTGTAATTCATATTTACTGGAAGTCATCACTATACAGGGTTTTTCTCTTTCTTTCTTTCTTATTTCCAGTGTTGACCAAAGGACGATGGGTTCTCCTTTGGGTCTTGGCTTCTCCCAAGGTTTCTTCCTCATGTTTGGGGAGTATTTCCTTGCTTCTGTCGCCCTCGACTTTGGGCTCGGACCTGGATTCTGTAAAGCTGCTTTGTGACAAAGGCTGCTTTTGTAACAGCTGTTGTAAAAAGCAATATATAAATAAAAGTTGATTTGCCTTGACTTAACCAGAGAAAAAGATCATATCGTCCTCATAAAGTTTGCTTTCTCTACGACCAACTATCAGGATGTTGATTTTATTTTCAAATCTTGCTGCACGCTTTTTAAAAACTTTAAAAAAAACACTCCTCCGGTTAAAAAGGCAGCCTGATAAGGATGACAGAAAATGTAAGGCATAAGGCAAATGACAAAGACATAGATCGATAGACAGACAAATAAATAAATAAAAACAGTATATGCCGTACTGGATACCATTGGCAGATACACCGTGTGTGTGTGTTAAACTCACCACTCCAGTGCCCAGGCAGGCTGTGTTCGCTGCCCTGCTCTGTAGACACCGCAAGAAATTCATGGAGTTTATTGATGAGCACTCCAAGTTTACCACTGCCACTTCTGCTACCCCCGGCAACTGGTTCAGGTCTACAACGAGAAAAATAATAGATTTATTAGATCCCCATGGCAACATGTATCATCAGTAAGTACAAGAGGAAGGAGGTTTCCATGGAGACTCCATATCAGACACTGTTAAATAACCAATACTCAGGGAGGTCTAGTGTTTATTTAGCAACTAGGGCAGGATCAGAAGGCTGTGGGTTTGAATCGCAGACCAGCAGGTTGCCACGAGGTTCCTTTGAGCAAGGTACCATCTCCATCACTGCGCCCAGGGACACTGGATATGACTGTTCACTGTTGGACGGTGTGTGTGTGGGTTAAATACAGAGGATGTATTTTGTTCTGGTTAACTGAGTGCTGTGTTCACAATGATATAAAGCAACTTTCACTTCTCTTTAAATGTCCCAACTTCTATAAATAGTGCAGACTAACCCTCACTCAATCCCCCGCTTTCCAACACTCTCATTTACCTTTCCAAAGAACCTTTATTTTCTATACTACTTGGCAGGATGGCATAACTTTAGATTAACTAATAATCTGCAGTGGCCACCAGGCCAACCGCTAGCCTTCCTTTTTCTAAGGCTAACCAGCAGCAGGACTATATAAACTTTGTATAAACTTTACCGGCCGACCTGCCCAACTGGATAAAGTTTGGAGTAGTGTTCTTAGCTTCTAAGGTAAGCTGCAAGCTATTTGAATATAGAATACAAAACATATAACATGAATAAATTCAATTCAATTCAATTTATTCTTGTATAGCGCCTTTTACAACAAAGTTGCCCCAAGGCACTTTACATTGATGGTCGATGACGGAACAGGTTACAGTAATAGATGTTAAAGCCGGAGGACTACGAAGGAGAGGAACCAAAAACTCCACTATGTGGAGAAAAAAAAAAAACCTCTGAGGGTCCAAGGTCAACCGGCTACCCAACCCCCTTGGGTATACTAACAGTAAAAAAGTTAGTTTGGTTTTAAACTCCAGGATCTGTGAGGAGTCCCAAGTTTCTTCCAGGTACCGATGAGCCGCCAGGGTCCCTTGGCGCATCAGACGCATCACACAGACCAGATGGAAGCTCGGCAATAAACTAAAATCACCTTCTTTGCTCTATTGTTGAATGTCCTTTTAAAACCAACATTCATCATCTGTAACACAGGCTTAACTGGTAAATTTAACATAAAACACACAGCCAAATCTATTGCACCCAACAGTTAAATTATGTCACAGCCCAACTGAGAAAAGCAATAAACTGCAGCTTTTACTGACATTTGCAAAAATATTGTTATAACAGTAACGTACAACAGAGTAAACACATATGCGAACTTTATCACGAGAAACATCAAGTTTTACTGCGTCTGCATAAATACCTTGCCACAAACAATAGTGCATTTTGAGATCCTGTTGGTGTGGGTTTCCTCCCTTTCAGCAGCACTCACTAAAGTGACTTCAGTGCCCCCCTAGTGGCGACAATAATAATATATTGTACTGTATAATATATACAACCCAGCCACTAGAGATGCACAAGTCAGTGCATCTCAAGCACAGATAAATGAGGAGGGTTACATCAGGAAGGGCATCCAGTGTAAAACTTTTGCCAAATCAAAATATGGACCATAAAATAAAATAAAATAAATAAAAACAGACTTCCATACCGCATCGGTCGAGGCCCGAATTAACAATGACCACCACCAGTCCTGTTAGCTTACAGGGTGCTGTTGAAAATTGGAGGAGGAAGGCATGTCTGGAGGAAGGAGGAGAGAAGGAAGTGGAGGAGAGAGGAAGTGAGGTTAGGAACTTTGAAATGTTGGCAGTATGAAAGGTAAAGGTAGAGAACTAGGTGATATGATAGAAAGAAGGAAGGTTGACATTTTGTGTGTGCAAGAGACTAGAAAGGCCAGGTGTATTGGAGGGTTTAAATGGTTTTACCATGGTGTGGACAGGAGGAGGAATGGGATAGGTGTTATCCTGAAGGAAGTGTTTTGGAGGTGAAGAAAGTGTCAGATAGGGTGATGAATTTGAAGCTGGAAGTTGAAGGTGTGGTAATGAATGTTTTGGGGCATAAGCACTAACAAGTTGGAGGTAAGAAGGAAAAGAAAGAAGAATTATGGAGCAAGTTAAATAAAGTGATGAGTGTACCCAGGAGAGCAAGAGAGTGGTGATTGGTGCAGATTTTAATGGATATGTTAGTAAAGGGAACAGAGGTGATGGGTAGGTATGGTGTCAAGAAGAGAAATTTTGAAGATCAGACGATTGTACAACTTGAAAAGGATGAAAATGGCTGTAGTTAATGCTTATTTTAAAAAGAGGGAGGATTATATACTTTGCAGGAGGGTCAGTCTGAAGGAAATTAGAGACTGCAAAGTAGTGGTGGAGAGTGTAGCTAAACAGCATAGGATAGTGGTCTGCAGCATGACATTGAAGGTCAAGAAGAGGAGCAAAAGTGAGGGCAGAATCAAGCATTATGTGGTGGAAGCGGAAGCAGGAAGACTGCAAGGTGGAATTCAGGCAGAAGTTAACACAGGTAGTGGGAGGCGTTGAGGAGCTACCGGGTTTGCTGGGAAACTACTGCAGAAGTGGTAAGGCAAACAACTAGAAAGGTAGCTGGTCCAACATCTGGAATGAAGAAAGTGGAAAAGGAAACCTGGTGGTGGAACCCAGAAGTCAGGAGTATATACAGAAGAAGAGGGAGGCAAAGGGAGGCAAAGAAGTGGGACAGTCAGAGAGATGAAGAAAGTAGACAGGAGTACAAGGAGATGAACCACAGGGTGAAGAAAGCGTTGGCAAAGGCCAAAGATAAGGTGTTTGGTGAATTGTATGAGAGGTTGGACAGTAAGGAGGGAGAAAAGAACCTATACTGATTGGCTAGACCAGGGGTGGGCATTTCCAGTCCTGGAGGGCCAGTGTCCTCCAGAGTTTAGTGAATTCCCTGCTTAAACACACCTGGTACAGCTCACCTGATCATTGTCAAGTTTAGTTAAGTGTGTTTAAGCAGGGAATTCACTAAACTGTGCAGGACACCGGAATTGCCCACCCCTGGGCTAGACAGAGAGACAGAGCTGGGAAAGATGTGCAGCAGGTCAGGTCGATTAAAGATAGAAATGGAAACGTACTCACAAGTGAACAGGGCATGTTGAGCAGATGGAAGGAGTACTTTGAGCAGCTGATGAATGAAGAGAGAGAGAGAAGATTGGATGATGTGAGGAAACAAGATGGAAGTAAGGGCAGCAATGAAGAATGTAAAGGTTGTTGTACCAGATGACATACCAGTGGAAGCATGGAGATGTTTAGGGGAGATGGCAGTGGAGTTTCTGACCAGATTGTTTAACACATTCTTGGAAAGTGAGAGGATGCCTGAGGAGTGGAAACAAAGTGTACTGGTACTGACATTCAAGAATAAGGGTGATGCACAGAGCTGTAGTAACTATAGAGGGATAAAGTTGATCACCCACAGCATGAAGTTATGGGAAAGAGTACTGGAAGCCTGGTTAAGAAAAGTGGTGATTAGTGAACACTCCAGGGGGACTGCTCCTGTAATTAGGACATGGAAGTCACTTTGGATAAGAGCGTCTGCTAAATGTCACAAATGAAAATATGACAGGGTGCCTAGGGAGGGGTTTTAGTTTTGTATGAGGAAGTCAGGTGTTACAAAAAAATATGTGAGGACATGTATGTACAGGACATGTATGAGGGCAGTGTGACAGTTGTGAGATATGCATTAGGAGTGATGGATGCTTTTAAGGTAGAGGTTGGATTACATTAATCATCAGTGCTGAGCCCATTTTTGTTTGCAATGGTAATGGACAGGTTGGCGGACGAGGTTAGACAGGAGATCCCATGGACGATGTTTGCTGACATTGTGATTTGTAGCAAGAGTAGGGAGCAGCTTAAGGAGAACCTGGAGAGATGGAGATATGCTATGGAGATATGCTCTAGAAAGGAAAGGAATGAAAGTGAGTAGGACAAAGACAGAATACCTGAGTGTGAATGAAAGGGAGGAAAAGGAGTGGTTAGGGAGTAGAGGTGACAAAGGTGGAGGAGTTTAAATCACTTTCACCTTGTTCATGGGTGCTGGTGGTTTAGTGGTAGGATACTTGATGAAGAACTCGCAGATGCAAATCCCACCTCCTGCAACACCATTGGGGACTGTCCCCCACCTTGCTCCAGGGGGACTGTCCCTGTAGTTAGAAATCACTCTGGATAAGAGTGTCAGCTAAATGCCGTAAATGTAAATGATGCAAAAGTACATGTCACAGTACCTTGCTTAAATGTCTAAATATACAAGGTTCTAGATAAAAAAAAAAATTTTAAAAAGTGAAAGTAACTATTCTTGTCATTATGAGAACACAGCACAGCATGGTGAACCACAATTAAATTGGATCTCTGCATTTAACCCATGCACAAACACACACTGTACAGCAGGGGGCAGCTATGAAAGCGCCTGGGGAGCAGTGACGGGGACAGTACCTTGCTCATGGGTACCTCAGGGCAACCTACTGGTACACAATCTTCAGATTCTGTGGCCAACTGCCTAACCACTAGGCCACCGCTGCCCCAAAGGGGTTAGACGCTAGACACTTAATTCTTTAAACCTTCTAATCAGTGATAAACCTTGCTGCAAAATGCTGAATATATATATATAAGCACTATCTGGCCTAAATAAATCTGATATTTTCATTGCGTAAAGACCCTGACACTTCTGTCATTTGTAAACCGCAAGAAATACAGAATAAAAACAGGAGATTATTTTGAAAGTTAATTATGCCAAAAAATGGATGGACACGTTTTATATTTCCTTTATGAATTTATTTCCCTCAAAAAGACTGTTATTTGCCAATAATTGTCCAAACTTACAATTCCAGAGTTTGTATTATCTGATTTGATTTCTGTATTAGAATGTCTACTGAACTCCAGACATCAGTGTTGGGTATTATAAGAATTAAAACAAACTCTGGCAACTATAAAATTCTTCTCTCAAACTGTGAATCTTGTCAGATGTAAAAGTATAAATTTTAACATTTACCAGTCCAGAGGGAGACTAAACCCCTGCTTATTCGACCTGTCCTGGAATAAATAAGCAGACATTTACTAGAAGAAAAGGACTGCGTAATTACTGAAATACTGCTGTTAATATTTATTACTTCACTAAATCCTGAACTTATAGATACAGATGCACCGATTTTAAGTCTGGAGAAGCCAAGCCAAAATCTTAAAATCAAAATGAAGTGTTTTGGAGATTTTATGGGTCTGTTAGTGCCAATATCCAGGGGAGAAGTTTCCTGATATTTATATTCAGGCACCAGACTGTAACTGCTACCCTGTTTAATGGGGAACAGTTAGGCATCGTGCTGTGGGACAGTTGGTGAGCTGTGTCCTGGTGCAGGGGATTAATTGTGAGGGCGCTTATCATTAATTCGTGCAGGACATCCCGCTCTGGGAAACACTCTTTGTTTGGGGTCATTTTGTTGTCCGTCTTCTTGCCCGACGAAGGAGCCACTAAAACGCACCCGGACAAATTGCAGACTGGGTCTAAATCTAATTCCGAGCATGATTCCTCGTGACTCCCGCAGCCTGCGAGAAAGCCCAAAGGATGTTTTAATAACCAGCTCCATTCGCTGTCCGGCTTCCCGCTCTCCTCAGAAGCAGGAGAAATTAAAAACAACCTCCTCTCACCTGAGCACCTCAGCGGACATCCTGCTCTCGACGGAGGCACTTCTAGGAAGACGAGTCGCCTCTTGTGTGCAAAAGAACCGCAACCATTGTCCGTTTTCTTCACAAACTGCGCGCAAAATCCAAAACCCCGTTAAAAATATTAATAAAAATCACACACAGGCCGCCATCTTGCCGGCTAAAGTTGCACCCGACGCACTAAAATGGCGGCCAAGTTTCAGCGCCCCGCCGTCATTTCCTCAGAGGGAGGGGGCGCGTGATAATTAACCCCTAAACTTTAATAATAGCAAGACATATCGGAGTTTTTTTTTTTATTTTCATTGTAGACATTAACACGTGTTAACATGTTAAATCATAGTGCAGAGGTTTAGAAAGAGGGATGCTTGTGCTATAAATACTTATTTAGCACTCTTCTGACGGCTGCTGGCTAGCGCCATTGGCCTTCCATTCACTAATGAAGCATACATTTACACAAAGATGGGGTTTGAACACCAGGGTTTGTTCAACTAAGTTGTTTTTGAAATGTAATCGTTACTTTTATGTACATTTATGTAATTAAAGAGCACATATGATAAAAAAAGCCCCTTTTACAGCACTACTCATGAACTTGTCTTAATGTTATCTATCATAACAAATATAAAGGCAAAACAAGGCATCTGTGTATATATATATATAATTAGACATCTGTAACATAATTTCTAATACAAAATATAGTTTGTAGATGTGATGTAGTTAACAACCCACGCTATATTTATATTTTGCTACTTTTTTACTCCTCCATGTATAATTCATTCATAACTTATTACCGTGTATATTGTAGATATGTATATGTATATATATATAGATATATATAGATAGTTAATTTATTATTTATTTATAGCTCCTCTTTTTCTCTCCTGTACTTGTTCCTGTTCTCTCTCTATATATTTTTTCTTCTCTTTCTGTACACCTGTCTTTTTTAAGAGCCCTGTAACGCCCAAATTTCCCATTCGTGGGATAATAAAAGATCACTCTACTCTACTCTACTCTACTCCTAAGGCTCCTCAGCCTTTTGATTGGTTTTGGCCTAAGAGTCTAGATGTTTTAATGGACTGGTTCTTCAGCATGGCAACAAGTGTTTTAACATCTAACTATTCATTTAGCAAGTGATCAATTACTAATTATGGCATCATGTGGACAGCTGTGGCCTAGTGGTTAGGGAGTTTACCCTTGGATTAAAAGACTGTTCGAATCCCATATCAGAAAGTTGATTTGCGGTACCCATGAGCATGTTAATATCCCCATCATAGCTCCCAGGGCCCTTTCAATAGCTGCGCCCTGCTGCAGTGTATGTGTGAGAAGAGGAGAGGTTAAATTTTTTTGCGTTTCAAAATAACAAGAATAGTTGCTTTCATGTGCAGTTATGGGATGCCATAATAACTGACACAAACAAAAAGTTAATTAAGTGTGGTGTCTTATTTTCAGGCATCCATCACACCATCAACATTTAAAAATGAAAAAGTGAAAATGTCTTCATAGGTTATCATCTGCCTCTACCATAGGCCATACCATCCTTCAGGATCGGCCTTGTTTTTCTCCCTTCTCCACTTGACTCACAAGTTACATGACCCTGCAGTTATCCAGCAAAGTTCTGACCATTATTATAATTTCTCAGCTGTAACCTCTTGCTGATTACTGATTTCTTGGAAATATACTTTCCTAGTATCTATAATTAACACCCAAATTGGGACAGGATGTAAGTGTTGGAAAAGTACCATTTGTTGAAAATACAACCTACTAGGAACTCACCGTTCCATGGTAATTTTATCTTATCCCTTCTGAAATATAAGGGTCCTATCACATAAAATTTCATTACAGTCCCCAGGCAAAAGCATCCTTCCATCAGAGCACAAGATTGAGTGTGTGAGGCAGCGGTTGAGGAATTGACCCCATGATCGGAAAATGTCATAGGTTTGAATCCCAGACCAGTAGGACCCTTGATTGAGGTACTGTCCCCATCACTGCTCCCTTAGCACTTTCACTTCACTTTAAAGCCAATTTCAGTGTTTTATTGTCTAAACCGAATGTAAATCTATTTGTTGGGAGGCCTGCAGTGGTGGGTTGATTCTGGCTGGATTTAGTGGGAAAGATTTGGGCATTGAACATTTTATTAACTCCAGTATCCAATCTTAAAGACAAGACAGATGTGAAAATTAGACCAGCCTGTTCAGGTCAGCCTATAGAAAGTATACAAATTTCAAACATTTAAACATTTTTTTAAACAAAGCTTTTGTAATTTATTTGCCATTTTTGGGAGCGCATTTCAAATTAAAAGGGTAAATTCTCCTAAAATTTTAGGATAGCACCACCAAAGCAAACATCTGTAATTTATGGTGTGACAGGCTCATATAAATCAAATTATTCTTCATTAATCTATCATTATTTTATTAAACGATCTATAGTTTCTTGTCCAGTTGTTTCTCAGATAAATCTTAACCAAGAGAGAGAATGCAAAAAAAACCCTCAACTATTCACAAAATCAAGGTCCTCAATTAATGCGTCTTAATTATGACATGTTTACTATTGAACTGCTTTTCATGTATTTGGTGAGTTTTGACCATTTGCTTGGTTATAAACCTGAAAGAAATCTGGAAACCCTTGTCCTTTTTGTATAAGGCACATGCAAAATAAAAGCATGTGTGGAAAAGTTGAAGTCTGTGTAAAGTCTGACGCTGTGAAATTTGTCAAAGCGGTTCTGCTTTATTCATGCTTCATGTCTGAGTTACTTCTCACCCCAGAGTCTGAGGCAGCGTTTGAAGACATCCCTGTATGTGCCTCTGTTTGTGTGTGATACACCCCTTGGTTTGTTTCTGCCTCTGTGTCGTTGTCCGAGAGGTGTCCGAGTCCAGTGTGACACAGTTGCCTCTCCAGCACTGTGATTCGCTGCTTCAGCCGACGTTGCGTTGAGGTGAATTCTCCAAGCAAACGGGCAAATCGGGTCTGCAGTACGTCCAGGGATGCGTCCAGACGATCCACCTTTTCCTCCATATCCAGGACACCCAGCCCTCCTGCCTCAGCACCTTCATCCAAGAGACCCTGCTTCTTCAGGATCTCCCTCCCACGCTCTTCTAGAACTTTCTGAGCATCCGGGTATTCTGTTACAGCCTCCATCAAGTCGTCTTTCGAGAGGCAGAATAAGTCTGAGTAGCCAATGCTGCGTATGTTGGCTGTCCGGCGGTTGCCCATTTTGCTTCCACGGATGTTCAAGATACTAATTTCACCAAAGCATCCTCCAGCAGTTAACAGTGCGAACTGAGTCACGCCATCGTCCGCCACTACTGCCAGTTGCCCTTCTTTGATAATATACATTTCCTTACCAATGTCACCCTTCCTACAAATGTAGTCTCCAGGGCTGTACACCTGGGGGCGCAGTTTCAGAACCAGCTCCACTAACAGGCCAGCTTCACAGTCTTGAAAGATACGGACCTTCTTCAGGGTGTCCAGATGGACATGAATGGCTATTTCTGCCCGCAGCTTGTCCGGAAGGTTCTTCAGCACTTCATGTTCATCCACTGCTTGCTCGTTGGTCCAGAGGTAGTCAAACCACTTGATGACACGTGTCTCCAGATCGCGACTGACCTTGCGGAAGTGCATGTAGTGTTTAATGGCATCGATTCGGGCCTGGAACTCTGCCCTAGTAGCGTTCATGTTGGAGATCATGGAACCTACGTTACCAACAATCGTGGCAAAGATCAACACACCAACCAGAAAATCAAAGACCACAAAGACATACTCCTCATCCTTCACAGGGGGAGGCATTTCTCCAATAGTAGTGAGGGTTAGTGTGGACCAGTAGATGCAGTAGACATAGCAATGCGTTAGTGTTCCGAACTCCGTGTTGGTAAAGTTGGGATACACCCACTGATCCGACCCAAGTCCCAGTGACTTAGAAATGGCATAGTAGATACATGCATTCCAGTGGATGATGACCAAGATGTACAGGACTAGGTTGCAGATCCGGAAAGTGTTTGGGTAGTTGGTGCGTGTCTCTGTGCGATCAAAGAACTCGAACATCCGGGAGAAACGGAGGAGGCGGTTGAAGCGGAGCTGAGGGGTGTGGATCCCTGTCACAATATAGATCAGGTCTGTGGGCACGATGGAGAGAACATCTACTTTGAACTGGAAGGTTCGGATATAGTTATCTCTCAGCTGGGACAAGTCCTTCACCAGCAGACCCTGATCCAGAAATCCTGCAGAACAAAAAAAAGGGTACACTATAAACTTTTGATTAATTCATACGTTGCTGCAATATCACTTGTTTGGGTTGTGCCTTGTTGGCCCCCGTTCTGCTGGTACATCCCTGTGTGTGTCTGGGTGTGTATGTGTGTGTGTCTGGGTGTGTGTACCTGTTCTCAGTCGCACAAAGGAATCAAGTAGGTAAATGAAGTCAGAGATGTAATCAAGCACCAGCCACAGGATATAGTTCTGCATTTGGAGATCATCAAAACATGCTCTAAATTTGAGAGAGAGAGAGAGAGAGAGAGAGAGAGAGAGAGAGGTTAGTAAATAGAGAATGTGAAGAACACTGAGAATGGGAGTAGAATCATTTCTGATCATTTCCAAACTGGAAGATCGCCAGAGTTGAACCCAGTTCCAAACAGATTGCTTTTAGCTTGGATTAACAGCACTGTGGTTTGACTGAATCAGATGGAGATATTTTGGGTATATCTTCTGAGGGGCTTTTAAAATGACTGAAAAGTGAAGACAGACAACCATTTTCTCTGAGGAGTCGTCTGCCTGCATGGATAAGTTCTGCACGGACAAACAGCACAGAAATTATCCTATTAGTCACGGTAGTGCTGTTCAGCACAACACACACACACATGCACATACTCACTCACACTCTCTCTCTCTCACACACACACACACACACACACACATTCTCAGTCGCACTCACTGTTCCAGAATAAAGGAAAAAATGAAACCTATTTGACCAAAATGACCAAAAGTCCTAGACACCTCCTATAGGCTTTGATGAGTGTCTGGATTCTAAATGGAGGTATTTTTGACCATTCTTCCATACAAAATCTCTAGTTCAGTTAAACTTGATGGCTGCCGAGCATGGACAGCCTGCTTCAAATCATCCCATAGATTTTCAATGATATTCAAGTCAGGGGACTGTGACGGCCATTCCAGAACATTGTACCTCTCTCTCTGCTTGAATGCCTTTGTAGAATTCGAACTGTGTTTTGGGTCATTGTCTTGTCGGAATATCCAATCCCTGCGTAACTTCAACTTTGTGACTGATGCTTGAACATTATCCTGAAGAATTTGTTGATATTGGGTTGAATTAATCTGACCCTCGACATTAACATGCATTGAAATCACAAGAGTACAAGTGTACCCAAATTTTTGCACAGGCAGTTTTTCACATTTGATTTAATTTCATACAAATAAAAACTGCTCCTGTGTGCAATTTAAGTATCACATGATCCATTAGTATAAAAACACTTTTTCTGAAAGGCCCCAGAGGCTGCAACACCACTAAGCAAGAGGCATCACACCATGAAAAACAAGGAGCTCTCCAAACAAGTCAGGGACAAAGTTGTTGAGAAATACAAGTCAGGGTTAGGTTATAAAAAAAATATCCAGATCTTTGATGATCCCACAGAGCACCATCAAATCCATCATCTTCAAATAGAACGAACACGGTACCACAACAAACTTGCCAAGAGAGGGCCTCCCACCAAAACTCACAGACTGGGCAAGGAGGGCATTAATCAGAGAGGCAGCACAGAGACCAAAGGTAACCCTGAAGGAGTTGCAAAGTTCCACAGCAGAGACTGGAGTATCTGTCCATAGAACCACAATAGCTGTGCACTCCATAGAGCTCGGGCTCTACGGAAGAGTGGCCATTACTTAATGTAAAAAATAAGAAGGCCATTTAGACTCCTCAAATGTATGGAGGAACTTTTTTGAACTTTTTGGTCACTAAGGAAAATGCTATATCTGGTGCAAACCCAACACATCTCATCACCCCAAGAACACCATCGCCACAGTGAAACATGGTAGTAGCAGCATCATGCTGTGGAGATGTTTTTCAGCAGCAGGGACTGGGAAACTGGTCCGAGTTGAGGGGAAAGATGGATGGTGCTAAATACAGGGATATTCTTGAGCAAAACCTGTGTCAGTCAGCCTGTGATTAGAGACTGGGATGGAGGTTCACCTTCCAGCAGGACAATGACCCGAAGCATACTGCTAAACCAACACTCAAGTGGTTTAAGGGAAAACATTTAAATGTGTTGGAATAGCCTAGTCAAAGTTCAGACCTCAATCCAATGAGAATCTGTGGTCAGACTTAAAGATTGCTGTTCAAAAGCAAAAACCATCAAATGAAGGAGCTGGAGCAGTTTTGCCTTGGAATGGGCAAAAATCCCAGTGGCAAGATGTGGCAATCTCATAGAGGCTTATCCATAGCGACTTTCAGCTGTAATTGCCACAAAGGGTGGGTCTACAAAGTACTAACTTTAGTGGGGAAGGGCTGAAGTTTTCTGTTATTTTGTCCTATTTGTTGTTTGCTTCACAATAAAATTTAAAAAAAAAAAATACACCTTCAAAGTTGTAGGCATGTTCTGTAAATGAAATGGTGCAAACTCTCAAACAATTTTATTCCAGGTTGCGAGGCAACAAAACATGAAAAATGCCAAGGGGGGTGAATACTTTTGCAAGGCACTGTAGATAGATAGATGTATTATTTTGTACATTTGTCTGTTACTCATTTATACACAATACTCTTCAAAAGTATTAGTATTAACTTTAGAAAATGACGTTTTAATGCAAATCCTGTGATATTCTGTGTTTTATCTAGGTACCCCAGTCTAATGGCACGTGTTGTTGATTTTCTAGTTTATTTTAAATGGAAGACACTTTAACATTTGGAAAGTTGTGGATTAGGAATTCATTATCGTTGGACCCTCTGATTATTTCACAGGTCCTTGAGGCAGGTCCAGAGTACAGCACAGGTTTAGGAGTTCTGCTCCTCAAACACTCTCACTAAACCTGCCAAGGAATCGAGCCAAGTGTGCTTGAAGAGAGCTTGAAACTGAGGATCCCTGATAAAGAGGGATAAAGAGCTTAAATAGAACTATAGCAGGGTAGAAGTATGACATGATGCATTAAATTTGCAATAATGAATAAATATGTTTGTGCATTGCAGAGCAGGACATTTTACACATTAAGGGGCTGCTTAAGGAGTTGCTTCAAGGATCTCCTTGAAATCAACACAAAATTATACATCTTTGGGATACTCTTTGGGATATGTCTCACCCAAAACCGCTAAACACATAATGGTTTAAATGCTAATAATTTTAAGGCAACTGTTACCTGGCAACCAACAGGATCCAGTTATAAAGTACTGCTACGGCGATGAAGAACAGCCAATAATAATACACATCATCCGACTGAGATATGATAAGCCCCTCCCACTTCTCCCTACAACACAAACATAAACAAACACACTGCATTACTAACTAATGATTAATCATGAGAACATTAACTGGAATAATCATTATTTTGCTCTTTATATCAACGAGAGAAGAAAAGGGGTGTCCAGCCTTGATAGTGCCTTGAATACTCATGTTATTAATATATTTGCAAATGAGGGGTGACAAAATAATTTTTTTTTGTCCATTAAATGAAGGCATTTTGCATCATGTCTTGGAGTCTTACTGTCCAAGAGATCTAAATTGATCTAAATCCAAATTCACTTTTCTAAATAATAAATTATATGCATTATTTATTCAACACTTTCCATACACAATCAGTTCAAAATGCTTTATGATATTAATTATTTCAGCATAAATATAATTACTTAATAGCTCATTCAAACATGTAATTCAAAACACCAGAACAGGAACAGTTAAATACAATAAATAAGTTATTAGAACAGCTAACATGCTTTTTACCCAATTTTTCTCCCCAGCTTAGTCCAGTTCCTCCCACTAACTAGTTGTGGCGCTGACCTTGCAGTCTCCAGATGTCAGGCCCAGTGCTTGGAACATCTACTAAGAGAGTATCTGTACTTGTGCATGAGTGTTTGTGTGCAAGCAGGTGTTTGTGCTATACTTCATGGTTTTCTTCACAGTGGTTCCGGCTCCTGGTTGGTCAGATCCACCATGGCTGGTCGCAGCTCTAACCTCTGGGCCACGAAATCGCTCGAGGAAGGAGTCTGGCCGTTCCTCTTCCTCCATCAGGCTCCTGTGAGCCCATTCCCTCAGAGTCACCACCAGGTTCACCAGCCTGTCAGAGAGAGGCTCACATCAGCATTCTGGAGTTACTGCCCATCCTGGATAAACCATACCTTATTTTCTTATGTTTTAATAAACAACCTCTCAGGTGTGTGTGTGTGTTAATGTGTGTATGTGTTCTGTACCTGGACAATGCCCCCCTTCCCCTGAAAGAGTTCCTGGATGCTGCATCCTGAGGCTCGAGAGCAGCCACACGTTGCAGCTCTGAGGACGTGTCATCATCTCCATCACACACTGACTGAGTCCTGCAGAGAGAGAGAGTAGTTGATCAGCTGAAAAATGTTTGGATTAATTTAACGATTACTTCTCGTTGGCTGAATGTGAAAGATACTATCTGCCACTGTGAGCACACAGTACAGCAACCACAAAGAAATACAGTCTCTGTATTTAACACACACAGTGCAGCAGCAGGTAGCCATATTTTTAGTGATGGGGACAGTACTTTGCTCAAGGAAAACTCATGGTAACCTACTGGCCTGGGACTTGAACCTACATCCCTCCAATCATAGTCCCTAGTCCCTAAACACTAGACCACCACTGGCCCGGAACATGGGCTGTTGTTATTGGAGGCTAACAAACATGAGAAGTCAATAGTCACCCAAATTGTTTCTGTGATCCAGCACATCCAGCTCTTCATTAAGGTGGCGGTGGTCCAGTGGTAGGATACTAGCCTATGGACCTGTGGCTCAAGAGGTCCCAGGTTCGAATCCCACCTCTAGCACTACCACCACTGGGTCCCTGAGCAAGACCCTTAACCCTGAGTTGCTCCAGGGGGACTGTCCCTGTAATTAGGACATGGAAGTCGCTCTGGATAAGAGCGTCTGCTAAATGCCGTAAATGTAAATGCAAGGTGGAGCAGACTTGCGAGTGTGATTTAGGACACAGTAAGAAATGCTGTCAGCTGTGGGGATATTTGTTTCAGTGTGTTTGGGGCAGATTTCGTTGAATCTTAACTTTTCTTTAGTGAGATCATTTTTTACATTAATTTTCTTGCTTCAGAAATTTTTGATGTTTCAGATGAGTTCACACATGGTCTCTTTAAATTAAGGAACATGACAATTCAGTATAACAGGGCATGAACAGAGAGGAAACACACACACACACACACTCTGACCTGCTCAGTGTAGTCTCTGCCCTGTCCAATTCCTCGTCCAGTGTGCTCCTGACCGAAAGACGGTGAGAGGAGTTGGACCTTTCTACTGCAGCCTGACCCGTCATACTGCGCATATACACACACACACACATACAGTGGTTAGGATTATCTGTTATCTGCCTTCTGAATCATGTTAATGAGCACAAAGTATGTAAATAAGAACAATAACAACAACAACAATAATAAATATATAGAGAATCTGTAAAGAACTTTTCACAGAGGTTTTCCCAACTTATTTCCCAACTTTTCACTGGGACACTGTGAAAAGTTTTTCACTCAAATAATATATAAAAAAATTAATAAAAGCAGAAACAAGTTTGATAGGATTGTTTAGTGGACTCCTGATTCTCCAGGAAATCAGTAGCTGCAGCTCTAAGATCATGTGTTTGAAAGAGAGGACAGTTATACTGAGTGATGGGGAGTGGGAGCACTGTCCTACCCACACAGAGAGAGAAGACAAGTATACTGAGGGATGGGGAGAGGGATTATTGTCCTACCCACCCAAAGAGAGAAGACAGTTATATTGAGTGAAGGGGGAGACGGAGGACTGTCCTAGACCCAGAGAGAGAGAGGACAGTTATATTGAGTGTTGGGGGAGAGGGAGGACAGTTATATTGAGTGATGGGGGAAAGGAAGGACTGTCCTACACACCCAGAGAGAGAGAGGACAGTTGTACTGAGTGATGGGGGAGAGGAAGGACTGCCCTACCCACCCTGAGAGAGATAGGACAGTTCTATTGAGTGATGGGGGAGAGGGAGGACCACCATACACACCCAGAAAGAAGGAGAGGTAGAGACACACACACACACACAGGAGCTGAATTAAAGAACAGCGTGATGAGAGTTCTAAGAAAACAATCTGCCACTTGGGGCTGTGGTCACTATAGCAATAAGCTTATTTTACCCAGGGAGAAAGAGAGAGATGTTAGGAAGAAAGTGAGAGACAAATCATTGTGCAATGTTTGATCAATTTCCTAACTTTTTAGTTTATTCACTAGTGTTTCAGTAATAGAGGCCTTAAAAAAGATTTGATTTTACTGGTTTTTATTTGGTCTTGATGCTGTTGTCTGTTCTCTGCAGAGCGTTTGACTGCCCTCCTCCTCACTGGGTGTGTAGGATGACTCTCCCTTTACCCTGTGAGCCAGCCAGTGTAGCCGAACTGTCCCATCATGTGCCAGAGGCAGTAAAATGTGTCTCAGAGGAAGCATGTGCAAAGATTTACCTTCCCACACTGCTCAAGTAATGTGAGGAATGAGTTAACATAAAGAGACATAAACTACTGAACAAAAACTTTTACTGCCACAAGACTGGATTTATATTTTATTTTACCATCAAAAACAGAAACAGATGATATAGAGAAAATGCTGAAAATATGAAAAACTGTTTTTTTGGGTAAAAGATCATTTTTATCCTCTAGATCTCCACAAAGTCTTTACAAAGATCTTTACAAAGTCAAATTATGTCAAAGAGAGTTTTTCTGAATTATAAGATATTAAAAATGGAAAACAAAAATGTGTCATTTCAAAAATCATGGATGGACTGCTAAGTGGATGGATGGATTGACATACAGGTATGTGGATAGATGGATGGATGGATGAACTTGGAGGTATTGGGATAGAAGTAATTTGATGGATCGACATACAGGTAGGTGGATGGATAAATGGATGATGGATGGATGGAAAAATGGATGACAGATGGGTAAATGGATGGATGGATGGACTTGGAGGTAATGGAGGTTTTGGGATGAGGCAATTTGATGGATGAATGGACATGAGTGAATGGGTGGTAGGATGGATGGATAGATGGATGACAGATGGGTAAATAAACAGCTGGATGGATGGATGGATGGATGGATGGACTGCTAAGTGGATGGATGGATGGACAGATGGGTAAAGAGATGGGTGGATGGATGGAAAGATGGGTAAATAGATGGATGGATGGATGAATGAATGAATGGCTGGATGATGTAGTGTTTAGATATGTGTTGAATAATGTTTTCCTAGTTGGCTCATCATTAGAGGAACTCCAGACGGCAAACACTCCACAGACAGATGTCCCAGAAGACACACACACAAGACATATTTGGTTTCTGGAGAAACCGTCACTGCTGACAACCACCTCTCTGAAACACACACTGATTATAAGCTGCTGTTACAAAACACACGTAACTCCTTCAAGGGTTCAGCGCTTGTCCCTGCTAATCAGCTTTTGCTAAAACATGTTTTAAACACTCACCTGTGTTTACACCTTTATCTTCAAATCACATTTAACCTAAACATGTTTTCCACCTGAAAACAAAGCAGAAGCTTTCACTCTAAGTGTACACCACTACAGCTGCTTTATATTTTTACAGGATTTCTACATTTACTTTACACCATTAATAAGAATAAAACATGTAAAGATGATTCCATATTCAATACTTTACTTTCACTAAGAATTAAATATTAAACAATACTAATTAAATATAATAAAGTGAACACATTTTAAAATAGAATGCATCACTATGTAAAAATGTTTCTACAGTTTTAGAGCATATTTATAAACTATATATAAAAGATTCATCACCTTGAATTTAAATATTAATTAAACACTTGAACACATTAACCCCAGACATCCAGTAATGTGTGTGTGTGTTTTGGAGATTCTCTGTACTCACCTGTGTTTGCTCCCTCTTGTTCAGGATAGGGGGATGAAGTGTAATGTTGATGAAGAACACATCTCTCTCTTCATCGCGATACAAACTTCTCTTCTGCCCCCACACACACTTGCGCCACACTCACACACACTGTGCCATCACTTTTCTCCCAAAGAGAACTGAGAGTAAGTCAAGTGAGAACGGGAGGGGGGGTTGCAGGAAAAACGGGAGGAGACTTTCATTCCACACAGTCATTGGAAATTATGGTCCTCAGTCCAGGTCACCTGTTGTCTCAGAGGACATCAGTCCCAAGTAACCCGATCTGTTCTTTTCTCAGAAAAAAAAAGCGTGTGAACCTATTTTTTTTTTTATTTTCTAAACATCTAATCACTGTCTTTGTATAAACCTCTTATAATTTGTATAAAGATCAGTGCAGCTCAGAAATTCGAGTCTCATTGTGTCTGTTTAGAAACTCTTAAGCCTTTATTCTTAATTTAATAAATAAACTTCAATGTAAATAATATCTCGTTTTGGAATACATTTACGGCATTTAGCAGACGCTCTTACACAGAAAAAAAAAAGTTTTTTAGTGAACTTTGATCAAATAAAATAATCCATTTGAGGATTAGGATTTTAATACAAAGTAAATAACGTTTACTAGCCTTGAGTCCAGTTATCATTAATCTTTCTGGGTGATAGTCTAGTGATAGGATGATCATCTTTGGACCAAGTCGCAGGTTTAAATTCACAGTTAGGTTCCTGAACAAAACCCTGAACCTGAAAATTGCTCAAGGGAGACTGTCCCTTTCTTGAGGGACAAGAGCGTCCACAAAATGCCACAAATATAAATGTGGTGGCATCCTCGGCACAGGATTCTCTGCAGACCAAGAGGGTTTGTGGGTTTGAGCCTGGCTCTATCTCTCCATCAAGCCACCAGTCACAACCTTTGACCCAAATTAACACAAAGAGACTCTCCTTGTCCCTGACAATGCATAGCTTGTAATAGGGCAGCGGTGGTCTAGAGTTTAAGGACTAATTCCAGAAGGTCATGGGTTCGAATCCTGGACCAGTAGGTTGCTCTGAGGTACTTGTGCAAAACACTGTTCCCATCACTGCTCCTCGGGTGCTGGATGTCTGCCCCGTACTGGACGGTGTGTGTTAAATACAGAGAATATATTTGGTTGTGTTTACATTTACAGGATTTAGCAGATGTTCTTATCCACAGCGACTTCCAATTCCTAACTACAGGGACAGTCCCCCTGAGCAACTCAGGGTTAAGGATTTTGCTCAGGAACCCAATGGTGGAAGTGCTGGAGGTGGGATTTAATTTGCTTTGAACCTGTGACCTCTTGCTCCACAAGTGAGTATCCTACCACTAGACCGCCACCACCCTGATAGGTTTCACTATGTGCTGTTGTTCACAAGAACACATTTTCACTTCACTTTAAATCATTGCTTGTGTTTAAAATATTATGTGAATAAATATGAATTGAGCACTTGGTGTTTAGGCTTTGGACAGTTTAGCTAAAATATAAGAAATTGTATAGTTTTACAAATAAAAATAAATAAAATTGTCAGAGTGAATCAAAGAACTCTGATATTTAGGCATCAGACATCATAGCCATTTCATGGTTTTAACTTATGTTTATAATAAAAATTGCTCTTCAAGTGTATCCATAATCATTTTCTTACTTTCAGTTCCCGCATTTGTGTCAGAGTGTCCTGTTTTTTTTTTTTTTTGTTTTTTTTAAGATATTCTGTAATTTTTTTTAACACCATCCCAGGAAAATTGCTGCCTGAGTAGACACACTGTATTCAGGTATTCATCAAGAAAAGTTTCTGTAATTTGTAACGGTTTTTCAGGTTGTCACTGCAAAAGACTCAATGGACCAATCACAGTGCTTTGCTTTACTGATCCTGATCCCAGCGGACCAATCAAATCAGTTCGCTTCGTTAACTTTGAACCCAGTGGACCAATCACGATCGCTCGACAGAAACAACGCTATACACGTCAGTTGGTAGTAAATGTTAAAAAATATTTATTTTAATTCTGTATTGTTGTCAGTGGACAGAACTTCCCCCAAAATTGGAAACCAAAACAAAGACAGTACAATATCGATGATCATCTAATCTAATAAAGAAAATAAATAGCTGAGATCTTGCTTTAAAGCTTCTGTATCTTAATCTCCTTGTCAAAATAAGGGGACAAATACTATTTATTTTATGTGCAGGAAAAACAGTGGATATAGTCACATGTACAGGTTTGAACAGCTTCGTCGAAGAAGTTTTTTTTTTTTGTGGTTTTTTTTGATTATCAGAGCTAAAATGCGCACATGCTCTACAAAATAAATTATAAAATAGTTGATTTTTGTTCATTTTTTTAAACGTACAGAGGGAAAAACCTACAGTGGGCCTCTATAATCATCTTTAGTCTTTAAGGTTTAACACCGTTCCATTCTTAAAGGGGCTTCACGTGATTCAGCTGGAACATTTACTCGCCCACACCTCCCAGCATCGGTGGGATCCACTCATGGGTGTAGCTCCAGCTTGTGGGTGGACGTGGAGACGAGTAAATCGGGCAGAAATCGGGTTTCAATTTCAATGTGTTCTCTGCTGAGATTAAGTTGTGTGACCAGGGTACACAAACCATGTTTGCAACACAAGGAAAGCAAATTGATTAGAGGAAGAGAGTTTGATGCACAATTGAAGAATATTATTTAAGCTAAAGTTCAGCTATCTCGAAAGGAGAACATAAACCCTGTAGCACTTTTCTACAGCCTTAGGTTGTTTAACACAAACAAATGGCAGAATTCTGCTCTGCAAATTAAATCCCCTCACAGCATGCCACTGATTTTGGACTGCACATTGCTTTACGACACTTTAGATAAAGTGCTACAGGAGAATAAGAGGGGAATAACTGAGGTAAATATACACATTTTTCCATCATAGTGTTTGGCTACAGTGCTAGCTTGTTGTTTCTCAAGTTCCCATGTCCATGCAAAGAGCTTTTTAACACATTCACATCCTATTTTAATATTTTATATGTGGACCGATGTCACTGTTAAAGCTAACAGAACATCTGTAGGAGGAACATCTAAATTTCACAAGCAATTACACAGTGAAGGTCAAGCAGGCTTGAGGAAGATGGCCTACATTGTAGCGACAAACATATTAAACAGTTCAATCAAGCCCAAGTGTTCAGGTATTCCAGGCTTCCTGTACAGAGCCTCGCAGAAAGCAGCCGTGTTTGGACACAGAGTTAAAGAAATGATTCAACATAAAGGCAAAAAAAAAAAAAAAAAGAAAAATGATGAAGTTCAGAGTCCTTAGACAGTTAACAAACAATATATGCTCCACACACACACACCATTCTCTGCCTGTCCTTACTGAGGCACACACTCCCATATACACACACTTGCATGTGAAGTGATCTGCTCTGCTCACACCTGGTCTCTGAGTTTGGCCAGCCTCTGAGAAAGCTCATCCTACATATACATATACATATACACACATATATATATGTATATAAGAATATATGAGAGAGAGAGAGAGAGAGAGAGAGAGAGAGAGAGAGAGAGAGAGAGAGAGAGAGGAGAGAGAGAGAGAGAGAGAGAGGAGAGAGAGAGAGAGAGAGAGAGAGAGAGAGAGAGAGAGAGAGAGAGAGTGTGAGATATAGCTGTGTATATATAGATACAGACATCAAGGTTTAGTTGAATGAATAGGTGAGAATGCGTGTGTTTGTGTGTACCAGAATGTGTATGTAATAACATTTGTAAGGGTGTAAAGATATTGAGCATTGGTTTAATCACCTGTTCTGTAGATGCCACGCTGCTGGCCACTGTTCCTGTCTGCCCTTGAGGAAGCTCCATGTTAAGATCCAGCCTACGCACACAGACACACACATGCTTGGTATTTTACTCACTTTAGTGTAGTGTAACAAGTGTAAACTGTTGCCTAAATGCGTTGTTATAGAACATGTTCAGTTTTTCGGAACATGATGTCCAAGAGCTTGTCTGAGCATAATGGATTGGATCTAATGGTATGTTGAGACAAGCTGCTTGACCTAAAGGCTCTAGAAAGCTTTGTTCAAACAGAATATTGGACCTAAACGCTCTAATGCTCCAAAAGGTTGTTGGTTCAAATCCTAGAGCAGTAAGTTGCCCTGAGGTGCCAGGTACCGTTCCCTACTCCTTTGGTGCTGGATGTGTCTGCCCCTTGCTGGACAGTGTGCATGGGTTAAATACAGAGGATGCATTTGGCTGTGGTTCACTGAAGGCTGTGCACTCACAACAGTTACTTTCACTTTCAGGTTTTGGGCCTAAAGGCTCTGATACCTTGTCTTAAAGCATGACAAAGTCTTTAGGTCCAACACCATGTCTGAACAGATCCATGGACTTGACCAGTGTGTATTTCAGCCTTTCACCCTATGAGCACTGGGATAGGTTAATTAGGATAAAAAGCACAGGCTATGTGATCTTGTCTGAGCATAATGGGTTAAGAAAACTCAGATCCAGCAGCAGAAAATAATTGTTTACTTTCTTACCCTGCTTCATCTGCCATCTCCTGCATCAGAGTGTCCACTTGGTTCTGAAATATAAAACATCGAACCAGATCATCTGTTTGCAAGAGGACATGTGTGTTTGCCATATTTTGAGAGCTGTGGTGATCAGAGTGAAGGTTTGTTACCTGTGGGGTCGTAAGTGTTGTCGTACTGCTCATGGTGTCCTCCATCTGTTGTGTCTGAACATCCAGAGTTTCAAACTGGCGCTCAAATTTGTCCATCAGGCCAGAAATCTAACCAAGGGGAAAATGGCACAGATTATAAAGTGACCAAAGTCATTACAAACAGTTAATATTTATATTAAATACATCTCAATGCTTCCTTTTACACACCTTCTCAAGGTTCATGCTCTTCAGGGTTGCATCCATCCCTTTCACCACTCCTGCCATGGACTTAGTGACCTGTGGAGAAAATGTTACCATGTACTTAGCTACAATTAAAAATTAAAAATCTATAATCTGACCAAACATCTTCAGAAAACGAGAGTGTGTGTGTACCTTATTCATAGTGACTGCTGTCTGAACTCTAGCTGCCACGGCATCGACTCTGGCGCTCATCCTGAGGAAGTTGACCGATTGATTCTTTTGTCTAATGGCATTTTCTGCATGGATACGGGCCACCTCCATATTCCCCTTCTGAATCGCCTAGAAAACCAAGAAAATACTGGCTTATACGTAAACTGATTTTGTGCCTGTTAGAACAGAACAAGCCTTGAACAGCTATCATTGGGTATTTTAAAGCTCTCTTTGTTTGTATATTTTTAAATCTACCAGGAGACAACCTGCATAACACTGGGTAGGTCCTTGTGCGTATGGTTAGTTTGTTGGTCTTTTGTACAAAGATATTAGTAGCACAAGTACTTCAAGTTTTCAGGCGAAGCCACCATCAGCCTAGTTCGTATAGCAAATTCCACAGATGCTCAATCATCTGAGATCTGGGGAATCTGGAGGCAATTCAACACCTCTTTTCTGTTCTCAAACCACTTAATAGTACTCTGCCAAACGAGGAACTGGAAATCCGGACAGCTTGAGCAGCGTACAAGAAACAGATTTAAAAATCTTTTTTTTTTTTGTACGGATGGAACAAAAGATAATATCTAAAAAGGTTTGCAAGCCCATTGTTACTAAAAATAAACATGAAAACATCTTTAATGGACATGTTAGTAATTACTGGGCCTGTGGTTCAGGACTGTCCCGAGGGCCCTGTGGATCTGCAGATGATGTTAGCTGAACTGAGCCATTGTATCTGTGGGTGCATCAACTCACCTTCTTCACTTTGGCCTTCTCCGCCTTCTCTTCTTTGTCACATTTTTTGGAACTTCGTTGCAACTCTTTGGCTGCGAATTTCAGGTTAAACAAATGCTCTGGGATAGAAGGTTAAGGAGGAACAAGCAAGCACAGTGAAGACGTACCTGACGTCATTATTTGCTGGTTTATTTACATTTAAAAATAGGACTGATTGCTCGGTTAGGGTCATAGTTTATATGCAACATTTACGGCATTCAGCAGATGCTCTTATCCAGAGCGACTTCCATGTCCTAATTACAGGGACAGTCCCCCTGGAGCAACTCAGGGTTAAGGGTCTTGCTCAGGGACCCAGTGGTGGTAGTGCTAGAGGTGGGATTCGAACCTGGGACCTCTTGAGCCATAGGTCCATAGGCAAGTCCCCTACCGCTAGACCACCACCACAGTGACTCAGAAGTGACACATGAGCTCACTGTGGGCTGAAAAACATGGAAATCTTAAAACCACACATGTGCCAAGGGAAGTAAGAAAGCACGAAAAAAGGAGTCGTGGACTGCTGAGTCACATTTAGAAATGCGGAGTCCTTAGTCCATTCAGCATCTGTCAGCAATAAGAACTGGAGTGTGAACAGCTCTGTTGTCTTTGGATCATTTTGGTCTTAAATAAAATGCTAATGCTTCAAATTGAAAGGTGAGATCACAGAAAAACCCAACAAGATGTAAAGCAACATAATATAATGTAATAAATACACAAATATTAAATCAAATATAACACACTTATATAACTGTGAAAGGATCATCCAGTCAAGAACCAACGCTTTTCACTTCAGCAGGTTTAAACCTCCTCTACATCCAACTAAAAAAACTCATCCAACCTGTAAGACAGGTGAGTCAGTACGTCACCGGAAACAGCAGTTTCTCCCCAATCACACGTTTTAGTTACTATTTATAGCAACAAATACGTAAATAAAGAGTTTGTTCATTCTCAGTTAAATTACACCAGCATTAAATTCACTAATTTCATGGAAAAGCCCGGTATATGTTGTATGGCTTAAGTCTTTAATCTCCAGATCTGAGGCTGAAACTGGCCCCCCGACTCCAGTTTTTCCGTTCCACCTTAAATGAGGCGGTAGTAAGGTCCCGGCGGCCAGTCTCCTGTTCCTTACAGCCGCGCGTTTTAAGGTGGAGCAAAGAATTCGAATCAGAAACTCGAGATGTCAAATTTTGTTCTCGAACAGACTAAATCGTGAAGAAAAACAGCGCTGGTGGAAAAGGTAAAACTCGTCCTATAAAAAAAACGCTCTCCCTTAAATGTCTAAAACACATTCTTTATAAAAAATAAAACAGTGAGCCATACAAGAGCAGCATGTAAACACAAACACAAGCCCTCGTTTAGCAACGTCATTTAAACACACTCTGATCTCGACCACAGACACTTCATATCAAAGGATACGCTCCATGTTCGGCATGATGCTCCTCTACGCTGAGATGTTAAGATAATAGATGAAAAGAAAACGCTTTAACGGGCTTGTTTATCTCCGTTTTCCCCACTCGATCCAGACACTAACGATGACTTCCGTCTTCTCTACGCAGCTGGAGTGACGACACGGTCACGCGGTTAATTGGTGACGTAATCGACAGCGGCTCCTTACAGCCAATCAGAAACTTCTCAAGCACACCTTGGTGGAAATACACTATTATCTATCTGTCTATCTCTCTATCTATTTATACACAGTCTCACACTCACACACACGTTGTTGAGTATGAGAGTGTTACCTAAGTGTTACCTTAACTTACGAGTTTAATTCGCTCTGTGACCGAGCTTGTAACTCAATTTGCTCGTATGTCAAATTAAATTCCCCCATTAAAATGTATTGAAATGCTATTAAATCGTTCCAACCACACCAATTCTTTTTGTTATATGTTTTTAAATAAGAAAAATGTACTTTACTTAATCTTCTTATATACATATATTCTTTCTTTCGTTCTTGTTAAAGAGCCCTGTAATACCCAAATTTCCCATTCGTGGGATAATAAATTATTATTCTATTCTATTTATAAATAACAAATAATGTATAAAAATAATAATACACAATAAAAGAGAATGTAAAGAAATAAACTGGTTTTATTAAGTGTATTTATCTTGAAGATCAGACAAAGATGCTGGCAGAGGAGGTTGGGGGAGTTTTTCATTTCATGCTGTATTGCTTAACTTACTCGCTACACTCAATGCTAAAATTATTTACTAAATTTAACTTACACACTATGCTACACTTTATGACTAAACTTGATTGCTTTTTTTAAATTTTCACTTCACTTAATCTTCTTCTTCACTGACTTTTGCCTTTTTTGCCACATTTTCACTTTCACTTGCAGGGCTTTTCTATAGCAACCTGTCCAAGGAGGTTTGTTCCTTTCTCCCTAAGACAGGGGTGGGCAATTCCAGTCCTGGAGGGCCGGTGTCCTCCAGAGTTTAGTGAATTCTCCGCTTAAACACACCTGGTACAGCTCACCTGATCATTGTCAAGTTTAGCGAGTGTGTTTAAGCTGGGAATTCATTAAACTCTGCAGGACCGCCAGGATTGAAATTGCCCACCCCTGCCCTAAAATAACCACGTGAACTGAACGCTCACTGGGCTACCTCGTGGCGGGTGGCGTAAGCTCACTCGCTAGCTCGTAACTCAGATCTCACCTCGCATCTTACAGGAAAAACTCGACAGAGCGGGAAGTTGATTCACATGTAAGTCAAAGTTTCATTTTATATATATATATATATATTTGAACTGCACACTTCTATATTTACAACATTTAGCAGATGCTCTTAACCAGAGCAACTTCCTAATTGCAGGGACAATTCAGAGTTAAGGATCTCAGGAACCCAAGGGTGATCGTGCTAGAGGTGGGATTTGAACCTGGGACCTCTTGATCCATAGGTCTGTAGGTAAGTACCCCACCACTAGACCACCGCTACCCCTTACACAACTGTTTTTACACAGTGTGTAAAATTGTGCGCAACCATTGAACACACACTCAGTAATGTAATGTGAAAACATTTGAGATGCATCCTGGCAAGGGCAAAACTTTTTTGATTAAATATTTGTTGTAAAGGTGTGTGAACAACTGGTGTCCATTCTTTCATTCCCTCCCCAGAGACAAGTCCATTTAAACAACAGTAAGCAGTTTTTACATCTTTATTTAAAAAAAAAAAACAAAAACAAACAAAAAAAAACAATCAGAAAATGTATAGAAAAAGTAGACGCTGACGGAAGTTTATTACATCCATCACCACCATTTGCACCAGTCAACTACTTTGATCCATCACACGGGGTGAAAACTAAATAAATAATGCATTAAAAAATGGTTTTCACTGCTAGGAAGTAAAGAAGGCAGAGACTGGTCAGGTCTTTACACAGACTAACTTTGCGGTGAATTGGCATTTTCAAGCACAGGGATCTCGGAAACATCACAATATATATTCTTGCCTTTAGAGAGGTAAAGCCGAGTGGCCAAACCTTAAGGGACTCTGACAGAGCTGGTAGCAGCCATGTTTCATTTTTCAACACAAATTGCTGAAATGACACTTTTAACACACTTCTCTCAGGAAACCCCTCAGCAACCTTAAACATGTACCGAAACAAGCCTTTCAACTTTCAATCTGATGGCTCCAGAAGAGCAGAAAATTACCAAATTAATCAATTGACTAAAAAAAAATCTAATTTTCACAATTTTTCTTCCCATTTAGACACAAGACAACTGGACACCATCTGCAACTGTGAAGGTTAAATCATCACACAATTGGATATATAGAGTCATTTAATTCAGAGTGAAGTGGAAGAGCTCCATGACCCCACATTTCCAACTGGCCTCACAACACTTTCATTCTTGCAGGCTGCAATAAAAAAATTCCCGATCCCATTTTTTCATCTGTGACGCATAACTGAAAACACCAAAAAACATTTCACACCAAACATTTAGGAGCACAATTTTGTATTGTTTTGACCAGCAGCTTAAACAACAGAATGTAAGAAACTCTTACTTAGGCCTACACGAGTCTTGAAGTTATCAAATGATGAAGTAAATGGAGTGAATGAAGAATAAGTATATTAATTCTATTTGCCGTCTTTGGTTGAACTCCTCATTAAAGTTGAAAAAAATGGAAAAAAAAAACATGACCAGTTGCGATTTTGCGATGGCGTTCCAAAGATGTTCATGGACAGAGCCAGATGCCAGAGCATATCTAAACTAAAAAAATTTTAGCCTAATTTTAATTGATGATAGTAGTAGTGCCTGTAGTGTGAGGAGAGCCTCCTGTCTAATCCCTAATAACAACCAGACCTGAGATGTGTTTGTGTGTATGAAACAGATGATTAAAATGCTATATGCAGATGTGGGCTGTGAGAGGGGGTTAATTTTAGAAAAGAAAAATAAAGAAAGTTAATATGATTCTTGACCTTGGATTCTAAAGAATTCCAGATAACACCACAGGAAGAGAGACAGGAAGTAGTCAAAAGAATTGCATGAGTCACATAACTGGAAAACCATCTTATTTTTAAAATCTTTAAATAAAAAAACAAAAAAAAACAAAAACACGAGGAAATAAAAAAGCCATGATTTAATGAGCACTTAATCAGCATGAGAAGAAACAAAACCAAAAAAAAAAAAAAAAAATTGCAACAAAAATAGCCCTTTGCCCTTTTGATGGCTTGGCGGTAACCAGGTCTAGTTTAGGGGCTAAACCAATGAGGAATCAGGCTTTAGAACCCATTCACAAATCATTTCCATCAGTCAGCTGCCACATACTTCTTCGTAACATGTGCAAATGTTTACTGGATCAGTTTGAGTTTCCTGACTGTCCAGAGTAAGGACCAAATCATAAAGTGAAGAGGGAAAATATATAAATATACTCCTTATTAAAAAAAACAGTCTGCAGAGTGTTTGTGTGTCTCCAGACCCCCCTGCTTATCTATGCTTGTACAAGCAGGGTCTAAAGACGTGGAAGGGCCAAGATTCAAGACTTGGAAGTAGTTAATACATCTTGGAAGATTTAAGAGAGTGACAGAGTGACAGAGAGAGAGAAAGAAATGCATTCTGTTCACACAAATTGAGAGAAGCAACCCCTTCAGCTGATTTAACAGTGTATGCTGGAGAAAGGGAGAGAAAGAAGAGGATGAATGAGACAACTAGAGAACAGCACCATCGTCCATCTTGCAGCGCAGTGAACTGAGGGAAGTTGGAAAGAGCACCACCATGGCAAACAAAGTTTGCCTGTCACAGGGGAAGAGAAGAGGAGGTGAAGAAAGAAAGAAATACAAAGTTGAGGATCTTTAGAAGATCAGAATAAGGCTGTTTCGGTTGATGGTAGAGTCACTGTTTCCATGAAAACCCAAGTGAAATAGAGGAGGGGGGAGCACCATGATTCAGAGTAGTAAACAAAGTCTCTGTGATGATGACAAAAATAAACACAGCTGTACAAAGACAAAACAGCTACTAATAACCAAATATAAACAAACAAAAATCCCTGCAGTATTGCTGTAGTGAGTCAGTCTGAGGTTTGTTTAAAAACAAGAAAAAAAAAAAAGAAAAAAAAAGTCTAAAGGTCAGTGTGTCCAACCCATCAGATGGCTGACCCTGGCTCTTTCAGTCATGCGCCGGACTCTTCCGGAACGCGACATTCCCAGGTTCAGGGGGTCAGTCATGGGCCCTTCCTCCTCCGAATCATCATTGTATACAACGGTCCTTCTCCCTTGGTTGCGAGTGTTCACCCGCTCTATTTTTACTGTCCTCTGATTTGTCCTCCCGCCTCTAGCGGGAACTTGCGACATCGCCAGCGCTGGTTCTTCCTCCTCAGGATCCTCATCTTCCAGCTCCTGCTCCTCCTCCTCCTCCTCCGGCGGCTCCTCCTCCTCCTCCTCCTCCTCCTCTTCGTCCTCACCATCCTCGTCCTCCTCCCCTTCCTCTTCACTGGGTACCGCTACTGAGATCTGTTCCCTGCGCACTCGTTTAAAATCTACTTTTTTCTCTTCTCCTGTCCTTTTCCGCTTGGCGCTAGCTGCAATGGCAGCAGCAGCTGTTTTGCTTTTGTGGGCCAGTGACAGCCGTGGGGCTTTGCTGTAGTCATGGTCACCACCGTCGGGGAAACTGCCAACTTCAGTGTCGCTCAACTCGCTCTCAGAGGAAGATGATGATGAAGTTGTCGAGGAGGAGGAGGAGGTTGTAGATGACGATGATGACGATGAAGACGACTCTGAGCTTTCAGAGTCTGAAGCCTCCGGCTGTTCCACGAGCACAGCTACCCGTCTCCGTCTGGTCCGGCCACCGTTGGTGAGCGGCCCATTGCACTGAACATCTGGGTATATACAAACGCAGGCCAAAGGTTAGAAGCAAGTGAGGGGTCTGCTGAATAAGTGCATACAGAGGATTATGCTCGCATGTGTAGAGTTTTTTTTTTTTTTTTTTTCCATGCACTATCAGCATGTGTGTGGTTGTGTCCGGCTTTGGCCATTTTATCAGCCATTCTTTATTAAAGCTGTGGAGGACAACCTGTGCACTTCCACAAAGCCCTGTAATACTGTTGGTGCTTCTGTGATGGGGTCCAATCTCAAGAGTGAGAGAGAGAGAGAGAGAGAGAGAGAGAGAGAGAGAGAGAGAGTGTGTGTGTGTGTGTGTGTGTGTGTACCTGTTTTCCTGCTCATAGCTCTGCTGCGAGTAACTCTCTTGGTTCCTGGTTGCGAGGAGGGTACAGGGGTCACTGCTGATGTTGATGACAGCTGACTGTCTTCATCACTTCCAGCAGTGTTTGAACCTGACGATGTAGAAATGCATACAAATTACAAAACACAGATTTTTTGATTTCTGTGAAAATGGATTTTTTTTTTTTTAATCAGAATCAGTCATGAATGTTTTTTTTCCCTCTTTCTCCATCTTCTCTTTAGTTGTATGGGCTGTTTGGCGTTGTGCCATGAAGAGTGCGCTCTGTATGTATTGGTTGCTTTTTGTCGCTCCACATTCAAATAGCAGACCAGGGTTTTATGTCGGTGTGAGTAGGCGGTGCTGAATGTTTAGAAGTTTAGATCTTTGGTGATATCACAAAAACAGTGAGATTCAAAGCAGGCTGTTTATGCAGCTCAGTTTCTTGCTTTGTATGACCCAAGGTATGATTTACACATCTTGAAACTTTTATCTGACAAAATGATGAATCTTTTATTTTTATGATATGAGCCCTTTAACATGAACAGGCTTGTTTTCAGAACGTTTACTGATGCAGTGCCAGATAAACAGAAGCAGCACACACACACACACACACACACACACACACACAACCTTGAGAGGGCTGCCGTGAACGGCTCCTGGGAGGCTGATGGGGGGCCTTTGTTTTCTTCACCGTCTTCCCTTTCGGACTGCAGAAACACACAGACACATTTATGATCCGGTCATGTTCAGTTTTCCTTTTTTTATTTTTTTACCCTTAAAATCTTTATTTTAAATCACATTTTTATTCATATTTAAAATACTTTGACTTGTCTGTATGAATTAAAGTTTGCAACATGAGGAAAAAATATCCTTTACATTTACGGCATTTTTTAGACGCTCTTATTCAGAGTGACTTCCATGTTCTAATTATGTTCTAATGTCCTTTCCTTTTTCTTGAAGTAAAAACATGAAAATAATAATTTAATAAGTTACACCACATTACTACACAGCACAGTAGAGAGAGAAATAATATATTATATATTATATATATATAAAAAAAAAAATTATGCCAAGGGCACATCTCCGTTAAAGAGCAGTGTTGCACACGGGACGTGGAGCTGATAGACTATCTGCCGCGCGAGTTCTCACAAGTCATTGCGATAACTGTTTACATCCCGCCGGCAGCAGACACAGCAGCAGCTTGCGAAACAATACACACAGTTGTTTCTCAAATGCAGAAAGCACATCCCCAAGCCTTCCTCCTGATTTCTGGTGATTTTAATCATGTCTCCTTGTCCTCCACTCTGCCTACTCTCACCCAGTATGTGGACTGCTGTACCCGGGACAACAGGACATTGGACTTACTGTATGCAAACGCTAAGGATGCATACAGAGCATCACCCCTCCCTCCACTGGGACACTCAGACCATAACCTGGTCCATCTGGTTCCCTCATACATACCTCTAGTATGCAATCAACCCCCCACTACGAGGTATGTGAGAGGATGGTCTGATGAGTCTAGCATGGCTCTCAGGGACTGCTTCGAAACCACAGACTGGGAGGCGCTGTGCAGCCCACATGAAGAGGACATCGACAGTCTAACAGTCTGCATAACCGACTACATCACCTTCTGTGTGGAGAACACTGTACCGACCAGGAGAGTACGGTGTTACTCCAATAATAAACCATGGCTGACCCCAGATCTGAGAGCTCTGCTGAAGCAGAAGTCAAGAGCCTTCAGATCAGGAGATAAGGAGGCAATGAGAACAGCTCAGAAGGAGCTGAAAAGAGAGATAAGGTGGGGGAAGGACAGATACAGAGAGAGGCTGGAGGAGCAGCTCAAACAAAACAATGTCAGAGGTGTGTGGAGAGGACTGAACACCATTATTGGAAGGAGCACAGTGAGTAGGGGAGGCCCAGAGTCTGGAGATCGGGACTGGGCTAATAGTTTAAATCTGTTCTTTAACAGTTTTGACTCAGGAATCTGCACCTCACCCAACCACCAAAGCCCAATACATGCCTATGCCCCCCTTCACACCTCCTTGCAAACTCCAACGGCACCTCCCCTTCACACCTCTCTGCAACCCCCACCAGGGATATCAGCTGCATATCCCCTCTTATCTTCTCCTTCTCTCCCCCCCCTTTCCCCTGAGGACTCTACTGCCCCCTCCTGCTACCCCACTCATCAGGAGGCACCCACTCTCACACCACACAATAGCCTCTCCATCACAGCTGACCAGGTGCGGCGTCAGTTGAGGAAGTTGAAGCACAGGAAAGCCACAGGCCCGGATGGCATCAGCTCCAGCCTGTTGAGGGACTGTGCAGATCAACTCTGTGAGGTTATCACTTACATCTTTAACCTCAGCCTCAGCCTGGAGCGTGTCCCCATTCTGTGGAAGACCTCATGCCTCGTTCCAGTCCCCAAGATGTCGCACCCCAAGGAGCCAAACCATTTCAGACCTGTTGCCCTCACCTCTAACCTGATGAAGGCTATGGAGAGGATCATCCTCCATCACCTTCGTGCACTGGTCAGGAGGGACCTGGACCCGCTGCAGTTTGCTTACCAGCCGCACATTGGGGTGGATGACGCTGTCATCTACCTGCTGCATCGGGCCCTCACTCACCTGGAGAGTGCCAAGAGCACTGTGAGAGTCATGTTCTTTGACTTTTCCAGTGCTTTCAACAAAATCCGGCCTTCAGTTCTGAGGGGGAAGCTGGAGGGAGTGGGTGTGGACCATCACATGACTGAGTGGATTATTGACTACCTCACCAATAGGCCCCAGTATGTGAGACTCCGGGACTGTGTGTCTGAGGTGGTGGTCTGCAGCACTGGAGCCCCACAAGGAACAGTCCTCGACCCCTTCCTCTTCACATTGTATACAGCGGACTTTAAATACAGCATGGACACCTGTCACCTGCAGAAGTTCTCGGACGACACCGCTATTGTTGGTCGTTTGTCGGAGGGGAATGAGCAGGAATACAAGGGGGGGGGGTCATCGGTGACTTCGTCAGATGGTGCAATCAAAACCATCTGCGCATCAATGCCAGCAAGACGAAGGAGCTGGTGATTGACTTTCACAGGAAGTCACCCCCCATCACACCGGTGGACATCCAGGGTTTGTGCATTGAAACGGTGGAGGAGTACAAATACCTGGGTGTCCACATCAACAATAAACTGGACTGGTCCACCAACACTACTGCTCTGTACAAAAAGGGCCTCAGTCGTCTCCACCTGCTAAAGCGGCTGAGGTCCTTTGGGGTTAACAGAAATCTCATGAGGACATTTTATGACTCTGTGGTAGCGTCGGCTGTTTTTTACGCTGTGGTCTGCTGGTGTGGAAGAGTCGCAGAGAGGGACAGAGGGAAACTAAACAAACTGGTCAAGAGGGCCAGCTCTGTCCTGGACTGCCCGCTCAAGTCCATAGAGCAGGTAGGGGAGGAGAGGATGTTGTCCAAACTAACATCCATCATGGACAACACCTCCCACCCCCTACACGAGACTGTACGAGCACTGAGCAGCTCGTTCAGCAGCAGACTCTTACACCCGCAGTGTAAGAAAGAACGCTACCGCAGGTCATTCCTACCTGCTGCAATCAGACTCCACAACTCATCATCATAACATTACATTGCTTGTTTTATTATTATATAATATATTATTAATGTATATTAATGTATTGTATAGTATTATTATTACACTTATATTTTGCTACTTGTTTATTTATAATTTATTTAAAACTTATTACAGTATTATTACTGTGTACTGTATATATGGTCACCTAAATCTCCTTGTAGATATAGAGATAGAGAGATAGATAGATTATTTATAGCTCCTGTACTTGTTCCTCTTTCTTTATATCTCTATAATTTTTATATATTATTTTCTATTCCTTTTCTGTACATCTGTCACTTTTATAAGAGTCCTGTAACGCCTAAATTTCCCATTCGTGGGATAATAAAAGATTACTCTACTCTACATATAATTATAAAAAATAATATACACATACATACACACACACACACACACACACACACCCACCATTAGTAATTCTACAGAGCGTGTGAGGTGTGCACGTGTGTGTGTTACCTGTCTGGGACAGTGTTTTGTAACTTCTTGCTACATCTGACCCTCTGCTGACAGCGCTTTTGGTTCTGAACGGCCAATTTGTAATCTGAGATGATGGAGATGATCTGATGCTCGAAGAATGCAGACAGACTAAGAGTCATACTGTAGATCTGAAAAGACAAGAAATTAAACATAGTATGGAAGACTGCACAGAAGCAGAAATGTTAATTTTACTCATCCAAGAACAATACTGAGAAGCAGGTGATCAAAAAAAGGGCCCAGTACTGCCCAAATTAGTGTCTTTTGCTCCAGCTTTTAAACTTTTAAATCTTGACTGAAACAACATCTTAAAGAGCACTTCATTTTGTTTTTTCATTTCATTTTTATTTCGTGCTTCCCTTACTTGTGCTTCACTTACCCTGGACTTCTTGTTGGGGGTGTAGGCTCTGGAGTTACTGAAAATTAGCCTGACGTCTTTGGCGAACTCCATGGGATTTTCATAATTCCCAGCTGCCAGAGTCTCAGACACTGTACCTAAATCCATCGGAGTATCTATGATGTCTCTGTAGTCCTGAAAACAATAAAAAGTACTAAAAATGATTAAAAAATGTTTTACTGTACTTTTTAAGTAGTATAAACCCATGTGCAATCTGCTTGGCTGTACTGATGCCACTGACTTCCCTTCCAATGAAATTTAAACAACACAGAACAGAAATCCATATTAAAGTAGAACTTCACATTTAAGTTTATGGCATTTAGCAGACACTCTTATCCAGAGCGACTTCCATGACCTAATCACAGGGACAGTCCTCCTGGAGCAGCTTGGGGTTAAGGGTCTTGCTCATTGGTAATGCTGGAGGTGGGATTTGAACCTGTGACTGCTTGGTCCATAGACCCATAGGCAAGTATCACCACTAGACCACCACCACCACCACCTTCACCATATGTTCTGATGTTTTAAAAAAGAGGTAAACAAAGGCACTCCGAACTTTGGTGTGAAATGCATCCTTGTCAAGAAGCTTAGCCCAGGAGTTTGGAAAAGCTTTTAATACGAAACCTTATTCATTTATGGAGGAGAGATACATTGCTGCTGTTTTGAAGCACTGAAGAGAACCGATTTAGTTTAGATTGATTATTTTACCATCCAAGCTTCATTTGAGCACTCAAATATGCTTTAGGTTCACTGCTGGAGAAGAAATGGGAACGAAAAAACACACCCTTTCACACCAAAGCCACTCTTGAGTAGTTTAATCCCTGCGGTTAATATGCTGATGGAGTTCCCTTTAAACAAGAATCATGTTGATGTTTAATGACACTACCGGGTAGGTGAAGAGGTCGACGGGTTGCCGGAAAGGCTCGGAGTCTGGACTGGTGATCATTCTCTGCAGTAGCTCGTTACACTCGCCAAACCATGCCCGAGCGTCCAGATCAGCACCGCGCTTCTGAGAAGGCTGAGTGGATCTCTGGATGCCGACATATCAGACACAAAGCAGAGAGGATTAATAAAACACTTTTATGATATAAACTACTTTAACTTGGCTATTTGGTTTTTGTAAACAAGAACACCATTACATTATAAAGAAAACTGAACACAAAACCAGCTAGTTACCAGCAGTCAGACTGTTGTATTTGAAGCTGGGGGCAAAAGCAACTTTTGAAAAAGTGCTAATTAACATGTTAATATATTAAATAAACAGGTGGGTCGGCTCCTGAAGACCAGCGATGGTTCTATTATTGATCCAGTTCTAGATATATAAACTATATAACAGTTTTGTCGGGATGGGCAAATTCTTCAGGTCTTAAACTCACCTTCTGACCAGTAGAAGTGCCTGGTGTGTCTGAATCAACATCAACATCCTCCTAAAACAAACACAGTCTTAAATGTTCATGCACACACAAATGTCCCCAACAACAACAACTTTACTTAACAAGGCTCCATAAAATGCATTCATTGGTTAATTGAATAAAAAGCAGGTTCTCAATCCAGAAAATAAGACACCTCAAAAGGTTCTCTAGGCCATGTCACAGAAGAATTACTGAGATTCATTAAAGAACTGTTTTTAATTGAGATGTGTGCCACTCTTTACCAAATTAAAAGCTCTTTGTTGCACCTTTGTGTCATAGGGTTCAGGGTTCCTTATACCTTTATAAGAGGTTCAAACATTTAATTTATAAAAAGCTTTTGTAGGGTCTGAATCTCACAAAGCATCCATTATTTTTTTGCATCCGTTTTTTGCACTCACCTCTTCTTCAATATCACTACTGAGCTCTGTGTTGACCCTCTTGTAGAGGCCCAAAATGTCAGTACAGCTTTGATCCCTGTGACACAATCACACACATAAAGGTAAGCATAAAATGAAGTCCAAGCATGTGTGCAACAGTGTTTGTGGGAGAAGAAAAAAAAAAAAAAAAAAAAAAAAAAAAAAAAGTTCTTACCCAATGAAGTGAAGCAGGACATCGGTGACCATTTTGGCTGCTGTGACGATGGGACTCTGGGGCTCATTAAAAGTACGTGCGTTGTGCTCGATGTAACGTACCTCCCACATCAGAGCAGAAATCCTCCTGCAGGGGGGATACCCACAAGCTTTGGCAACCACAAGAACAAGTAGAGTGATGTGTGCAGTAAAAAGGAAAAAACTACTAATCTTCTGAAAGGAGCAGAGTTACCTACAGGTGACTACAGACAGATCATGATGTGTGTACCTATAGAAACGGTGTACCAGTCTCAGTCTGATGGTGCTGAGGTCAGTAGGATAGGCCACCACAGTGCAGTACAGAGGGTAATCCCTCAGATCCACAGGACAGGAGAAGGCCTTAGCTACATCTAAACACACAGAAATTAACATTACGGATAGAATCTGTGTTTTGGAGGTTGAAATTTCAAAGAATCCTTATGCAAATGTTACTTTTAGTTAAATATAAGCTATTACATTTTTTTTTTGAGAAACGTTTGTCAAAAAATAATTAGCATCATTAAGGCAAATAAAAAACAGCAGGCAGTACCAATCCAACACTTATAAGTTACTTATCATGGGGAAGAAACTGGCATTGTTAGATGGATTTTGGAAAGAAAAACGAAAGCATCTGATCATTCCTGTAAAAAAAAAAAAAAAAAAAAAAAAAAAAAAAAAAAAAAAAAAAAAACTAACCTTAAAAAGGACGCTCACCTTGTTTGGTGTTAAATTAGCGTGTGTTTCTTCCTTCTGGACAGTAGGGTTTAAGTAGAGCATATTTTTTAATTGCTCGTCTTAAACGTACAACTCATGAGGGAAAGATGTTTTAAACAAGAAAAAGAAGCATAAGCCAACATTCAAGGTTGCAAAAGGTTGTGACATACCCAGTGCGAGCAGCTGGTCTATAGCGGTGATGACTCTCTCGCACTCTTCGTCCTGTGTGTGTACACCCCACTCTCCGTCCTGTGGCTGATACAGCAGTGCCTGAAGCTCTTCCTCTGTCACTGGGACACTGTCTCCAATCTCATCAGGAAGTGGAGCTGAGAATCACATGATAACCATGGCCGATCAGAAGGTATCAGGAATCAAAGTTTTCAAGCAAAGCCCATTTTCTACCTTCAGCCTGTTTTACTTACCTTCTTCAGGAATGGGTTCCATGTCCCATGGACTCATTTTTTCCCTTTCTCCATTATCCCACCTGAGGGGGAAAAAAAAAAAAAAAAAAAATCTAATGAATTAACACTAATAGTAAGCTCACACCACACACACACGTCTATGGTCTACACACTTGTTATAGTGTTTCATCTATGTTTTCATTAAAATCTGGCCATGTTTGTTCATAAACACCAGAAATACATAATCCCACTAAAAATGAAAATGTTAATGAGTTTTTTAATTATAGCCTACAATCAAAGATATTCAGCTTTATACAGTTAAAACTTTCTTTATTTTAACCACACACACACACACCTGACAGCATAGCACTGGAAAAGACTGTCTGGGTATTCCGGCTGATATGGCTGCTGATTCTCCACCGATCCAAACCACCAAGCATCATCAATAATACTTCTGAAGCGCTGCCCTGAACACACACACACACACACACACACACACACACGGGTGTGCAGTTGCACAACTCAACAAAGCACTACCTTTACATTTGCCGCATTTAGCAGATGCTCTTATCCAGAGCGCCTTCCATGTCCTAATTACAGGGACAGTCCACCTGGAGCAACTCAGGGTTAAGGGTCTTGCTCAGGGACCCAGTGGTGGTAGTGCTAGAGGTGGGATTCGAACCTGGGACCTCTTGAGCCATAGGTCCATAGGCAAGTCCCCTACCACTAGACCACCGCACTAAAAGTATCATATGGTAAGTTTGACACTTAAAAGCCACAAAAAAAATAAATAAATAAAATGTTCTAAATGCTTATAACCAAAGAGTGCTACTGTTATCAGTTAAAAAGAAAGAAAGAAAAACAAACAAACAAAACCCTTGTCCAACACTCACACTCTCTTACCAGGTTGCCAGTTGCGTTCTTTGGCCTCAGTGTAAAACTGCTGTAGCACCAGAAAATCTATGACATCAGGCATATCATGATACCTACAGGAAGACAGAGGACACCATTAAAAGGCCAGTTTCCCTATTTGTTTTAAATCCCATGTCCAACTGTGGACAAATTTGCTTTCCTGCTTGACTGAAGTGCCCCTGAACAAAGCACTTGGCTCCATAACTGCCCCCTGGATGCTGCTCTTGCTTCTGGTGTGAGTGTGTGTATTCCCTGTGTAACACAATAAGAGTTTTTCCAATCCGTGTCGTAGTTTGTGTAAGTTTATGCAAATGCGTACTTTAAGCTGAAGGACTCGCCAGTCATCTTCCCTGAGAGCGGGTCCAAGAAGGCCAGTTTGAGGCAACAGAGTGTGGGGGGTCCCACCTCATACTTTATACCCACCACCTTCACACACTCCTGATCCTATGACAAACACAAGAACACACACACTGAATTGAAAATAAGGTCTCATTTCAGTCATTAGTTTAGGTTCATGAATAACAATACAATATTGGACAATTAACAGTTTTAGGAAAATAAACAGGACAAAATGATCAATAAATATCACTTAAAACAGGTCTATGGTAAGTACAAATTCTACATATCTGGGGCAGTTTGCAATTTTGTCAGAAAGGGGGTAACTAAAAGGAAACATCACACCAAGTGAAACATTTTTGAATTCTGTTTTTTGCTTCAGGGCTTTTGGTTGCTTGTGGTTTGTTCACTGGTGGAACTGATGGATCTACTTTTGTTAAACTTTCTTAGCAGCAGTGCTTAGTAGCAGTGAAATAATTTCTCTACCACCATTTATATATAAAACTGTATTGTTTGATTCAATATTTTAAATATTCACTGAACAAGTTAATAAAAATGGCCTGTTTGGTTCTATAAAATATTACCTGTAAGATGCAACTTCAATCATAGAAACTGATCAAAATGTTTGGATATTTGCAATGCTGTCTATTAAATCTTACATTAACAGCATGCTGTGTGTGTGTGTGTGTGTGTGTGTGTTACCCTGAGATCCAGTCTGTTCCAGGGCTGTTTCTGAGGGTTAACACTGTAGGCTTTGGCACGACGCACTGCTCGTACATACGCCTGGTGACCCTGCCGGAAATATATCAGCTACAGAGAGAGATTGAGAGATTATTAATCAGCTCACCATGGGATATGATTACTTCCAGCACAAAATTAATGGGTGAGGAGTGCGTGTGTGCACAGCTGTCATGTTACCTCATCGCCCATTTGAGGTACAAAGGGAGATCGTCTGGGTATGGTTTCCATGATCCAAGAAGGGGGGCGCCATTCCTCAAGTTGACCAGCAGGAACATTCTACACACAAACAGGTGAATAAAGCTATAAAAAGAGCCAAGATATCCATAAACTGATAGAAAAATAGTAAGATGAATGAAACAGATAAAGTGGATGGATTGATAAATAAACAGAATTAAAAGAAGGAACTCACTTTTTGCTTAGTTTGCTTGGGTTTCTTCTTTTTCTCTTCCTCTTCTTTCTTTTTTTGCTCCTCTCCTTCTTGCCGCCCCTCTCCTTCGTCTTCTGAGCTGCTGCTCTGTGTGACACGAGCTGGCCTCCTGATTGGTCGTTTAGGCGGCTGCAGGTTAATGCCTGCATCCGCTGTCCAATCAGAATACTCGCTGGAAGAGTCGCTGGAAATGTAAGAGGAACAAAGATGAGCGTTTGTCGTCGTACTTTGATATCATAATGTGTTAAGATTTTAGGGGGTTTGATCCTCTGTCTGCTAGTGGGCAGACCTGGAACTGCTGGCATTTTCCCACTGAGACTCGCTTTCAGATGAAGCATTGCTGTTCTCCGCTTGTTCTTCCTCCTGCTACAAACACACAAAAACAGGCGAGTTTAATGAATAAAGGAGTTTAATGAATTTAAGACATTTTAATGAATTATGGAGTTTAATGAATTTAAGACATTTTTCATCAAAAAATCCAGGGTTTACTTCCAAAAAGCTTCAATCCTGGGAATCATTTGCCATTTTAACTGGGCACTGTGACCATTCAAACAGTGTGTCTTTTCTTCAGTTTCTTTTTTTATTTCTCAAAGAAAACTTTAGGTAGTGGGATATTTAATTTGGCCATATCCCCCATTCTTGTTAGATAAAGTTGGTTATTTTAACATATCAAAATAAGCTCTTTGTGGGCTGGATTCTCAAATGAGCAATTTAATATATTCATCTTATACCTCTGCCTCACTGCCTGATTCTCCAAGGCTGTCTTCCTGTGTGTTTGTGTTCGTGCTCCTCCTCCTCTCCCGGGCGGACCGAGTGTGATACGAGTGTCTCTTCTGCTGCTGCTTCCTTAAAGGTCTTCGAAGAGTACGGATGGAGACACCAGCAGGCTCACTCTATATAGAGAAAGATGTGGAAAGATGCCAACGAACACATGAGGAAAAGAATCATATAATTGTGGGCAAGAGAGTGAGTAAAGGATTTGTGTGAAAAACAAAAACAAAAACGTACTCGAGTATTACTGACAGGTTTTTTCTTCTCAGTGTTGTACAGAAAACACTCCAATTCTCCTTTGGCCATTCTAGTCTCCTCCATAATCCTTAACAAAACACACATTCACACTTTACTATTTTCCACCCTAACACATTTTAAGAGTTACTGTCACACAAATGGGCCCAATTCTGCTCCCACCATTTACAGAACAAAATAATTCAGCGATTGACATCCATATCACTCCAACATACTGCAATATATTTCCAATGTCAGACAAATAGCTCTTTCTTTTCTTATGCTGATGTCCTACTGCCAAAACTACAGCCTTATCTGTTAAACAGTTACACACTCATCAACAGGTAAAACCTTTCATTTTAACTTTTAAAGTGTCTTTAAAAAAAAAAAAAAAAAAGTTATTAAAAGATCACAAAGAACCTGAACACTCCTGAATGGATCTCATTAACGACCACACGACGACTCCACGCTAGGAGATCTCTCTCTGTTGCCATCTGACTGCGGGGGGCATTGTTGTGCATCTGTCGGACCCCCTCCACCTGCCCACTTCTACGCAGCCCTATGTTTGGTGGTGACAGAGGGCCACCTACTGCTTCTCCATCTGAGAAACAATAAAACAAAACAAACATTAACGAAAGTGCCAATCAAATAAATCAAAGTTAACAAAGTTGAAAGAAAAAAACAAAGTCACAAACAAAAATTTGCCCATTTCTGACCTGCATGTTCATTTCCTGAGTTCATTCTCTCATCTTGCTGGTGCTGCAGCTGCCTGATCAGACTGTCTAACGGGCTTTCTTCCTGACCTTCGTCCACCGTTTGCTGGCCTATTACCTGCTCAACAACTTCCCCATTACCTAGGAAGATAAATGTTTGGGTTTCAGGATGCTGCTTTTCTGCTCTATCCCTCTGGTATGAGCTCATCAGACCATGCTGGCTCTTGTACAGCACAGCCCTAAGTCTCAGGAGGTTTTAGATTTATCTGGCTTTACCATTGGCCATGTAGCCTAGCTGAGGCACCAGCTGCTCCTCCTTGCAGTTCTCTCTCCCAGGCACCAGGCGCTGGAAGCGTGGAGGGTGAGGATTTCCGTCAACGTCCACCAGGAATGGTGGCGGCATGAGGTGAGGCGCCTGCTGCGTCTGCTCGTCCAAGACGTAGTTGTTGGAGTCCCGGATCAACGGCCGGTAATCCGTATGGAAGAACATCTGGTCTGGGATCTAGAAAGAGTAACCAGTGATGATAATCAGTTAATTCAAAAGATGTAAAAATGAACTAGATTTTTTTATTTAAGTTTAATAATTAAGTATTTATTTTACTTTACATTAAAAAATGTAAAGTAACATTTAGTTAACAACATAAAAGTAAACATTAAAAAATGTTTTTTATTGAAATGTCACACTTAAGTGTCCTTCAGTGTTTACAATTCTGTATGACATCAAAGAATGTGCATAAATGAGACTGTGAAACTGAATCCTTTCCTGTAATCAAATATTGACTGCACTGACATATCTAAAATCAGTTATGATATCGTTCAGATTACTGTCTCATAAGTAGAATGAGCCAAAATATTAAATAAGACAAGCGATAGATTTATTTTGCAAGACTGCATTACATGAAGAGTGGGGGGTTTAAACTGTTAACTGCACCATAAAAACACTTAAAATGATGGCAGAAGCAAATGAGAAAGAACCTAATGCACAACAGTTACATTCATTTATCATCTGAATAATAATTGATAATAATCGATTACTCAAATAATGAATCATTTTAATAACAGGTCCTGGTCCTAATAGAATCAGGCAAATTTCATATCTGCCTCTTTTTGTGACTTAAAAAAAACAAAACACAACACACACCACTACCCACCAACCTCACTCTAACTGACCTTCTCATAGGGTTGGCTGCAACCAAAGCCAAAGATGAGTAGATGCCCATGTGAGTCGGTGCAGGCAAAATGCTGACCATCAGCAGAAAACTTACAATCAAACACTGCCCCGTGGCCCTGACCTTCGATCTAAGAGAGAAAAATAGACACAACAATAACACTCAGCCTAACGCTGCTTCATTTCGTTTATACTGGAGCCTAATTTATATATGATACACCAACATAATCATCTTTATGTTGGTGTATCCACTATCAATCCACTTTTTCGATCCTGTAAAGAAAACAAATCTATTTGCATGTACCCTCCTAGATGACCTTAAGTGGTTTAGATCTGTCCCTCCCGCTCACCATGTTGAAGAAGTTTCGTATCTTAGTCCCTTTACTGAGATCCCAAATATAGATGTTGCCATCGTGTCCAGCCGATAACATTATCCGCCAATCAAATGGGTGGGCCTCCAGCACGTACACTTCATCATCATGACCCTACAGTCAGTCAGAAATAAGGGTTAAAGGAAGATATTCAGTTGCTAGGGACAGGGGTGGGGGGGGAAGCAACTTTTTTCATAAACTGTCCACAAATGGACACACAAACCTTGTATACTGCCAGTTAATAAAAAGCATATTGTGTGTTATTGTTTATAGAACTGGAGAAACATAATTAGCTAGAACCAAATTTCTTTTTCCCTTCAACAAACTTAGCTAATAAATCTGACACACACACCGAGAGCACATGCAGCAGCTGGCCATTTGAGGAGTTCCAAACTTTGAGGAGGCAATTGGAGACAGCGGTGATGACAGTTCTGTCTCTACGGTCCCATGCTACCATGGTAACCACCAGCTTGCTCGACTTGTCCTCTCCAGATGCTACAGAGCTCCTGAAAACACAAAAAATGAGGAGAGATAACGTATTTGTCTACATGTCTTTCATGCCAATAACAAACGCATTTGCTGCTTCTCAGTTTTATAATATTAGCATACAGTAAAAGTGTTTTGAAAAAATCTCAGTCCCAATTCAAATATATTGGGACAGCAAGGCAAATTCATTTGTTTTACTCTGCACCGAAAACATTTGGGTTCTAGACATGAATATTTCATATTAATCTTTTGCTCTCAAATCCAAACGTCTTTCTTGCAAAGCAATTGGCCATACTGTTCCAATACTAATAATATATCCTTAATGTACATCCATCCATCCATTATCTGCCGCTTGTCCCAAACGGGGTCGCGGGGGAGTGCCGGTCCTTAATGTACAGTACTGTGCAAATGTTTTAGGCAGGCATAGAAAAAATGAACACTAAATGCAAAGAATGCTTTCAGAAATATAAATAATGATTGTTAATTTTGATCAATTTACAAAATGCAAAGTGAGCAAACAAAAGAAAAATCTAAATCAAATCAATATGTGGTGTCACTACCTTTTGCCTTCAAACCAGCCTCAATTCTTCTGGCCCCACAGAGCCCTGATCTCAACATCATCGAATGTGTCTGGGATTACATGATGAGACAGAAGGATGTGAGCAAGCCTACATCCACAGAAGATCTGTGGTTAGTTCTCCAAGATGTTTGGAGCAACCTACCAGCTGAGTTCCTTCAAAAACTGTGTGCAAGTTTACCTAGAAGAACTGATGCTGTTTTGAAGGCAAAGGATGGTCACACCAAATATTGATTTGATTTAGATTTCTCTTTTGTTCATTCACTGCATTTTGTTGATTGATGAAAATAAATGATTAACACTTCCATTTTTGAAAGCGTTCTTTGTTTACAGCATTTTTTCCCCACACCTGCCTAAAACTTTTGCACAGTACTGTATATAATTAAATATCATTTAGAAATAGAATTAAAGTGATAACCAACATTTTTTTAGTCTAAAGCACAAACTCAGAGAGGCACGAACACATTGTCTTACCCAGGCAGTTTGGTGCTCATGTCTAGAGTGATGCTACTCCACTCCTGCTGGTGGTAGTGCCAGATCCGAGATGTCCCATCTCGACTACCACTCACAAACCTCAGACTGAACACACACAGTAAAAACAAGGCAATCAGTCAGGAGAACATAACCAGATCACAATCGTAGAACCACAGAGACAAAGAAAAACATTCACTGAAGAAATAACATCATAACCAGCTTAAGAAAGGCAGCTGACTGACAGGAGTGGCAGTAACATTAGAGAGAGTAAGAGAAACCGTCCAATTAGAATGCAGCAAAGAAAGCTTACCTGTCACTGCTGTTGCAAAACTGTACTGTAACGACTTTATCCTGAAAAATGAGCAGATGTTGTAAAGCAAAGCTGTCCATGGACAATTTATTTAAATCATAAACCTATTTATTTTAAACAATATAAAAAGGAAATAATATGATTAAAGATGATGGACACAAATGTATTCTTATGAGTCTATCAGATATTCCCCACCCATCCTCTCCTCACCGTGTGGGAGTCCAGGTCCGAAAGCTTCAGGGGAGTTTCTTTACCCAGATAATAAACTCTGATCACATGATCTGTCCCCCCAGTGGCTAGGAACATCCCACCTGGGGTCAAAGGTCACAAAGGTATTCAGTCACAACAAATACACAAAACTTTTGTTTGACTCATATGATGGTTCAGCTTATAATACCTTTCTAACATAAAAATGCTGACAGTGGTATTGTTCTTTAAAAGGTTCCAGAGATACACCGGCAGTAATAGAAATTTACTGTATATAACAGACGCTCTTATCCAGAGCGACTTCCATGTCCTATTTACAGGGACAGTCCCGCTGGAGCAACTAAGGGTTAAGGGTCTTGCTCAAGGATCCAATGGTGGTAGTGCCAGAGGTGGGATTCGAACCCGAGCCATAGATCATAGGCAAGTACCCTACCACTAGACCAACGCCACCCACCGCCCGTTTCCAACAACATGAAACCAGTTCTTGCCGTTTGATGAAGCAGCCTGTGCTTCCATAGGTTTTGAGCATAATGGCTGTAATAACTGATGTGTCATCTACAAAGGTACTAGACAGCGAACGTAAATGATAATGCACCCCCTAGTGTCATCACGTTTCCTGCTGGAAAAGCCAACAGAGTTTGGTTCTAGTTTGAAACTGACTTTTCAGGTTCTCAACCAATTTATTTTTTTGCCAAAAAAAGCTGAGAACGGTTCACAATTTGGTGCCCGAATCAGACTAGAGCCAGCTCCCTGTTGGTGGAAAAGGCGTATAAGAATGAGAAGAGGGTGTGTGCATACACAAAGACTATCCAGTGAGTGTAAACAGAATAACTTATTACACAAAACCAGTTTGGTGATCAAACAATCATTACTTTGTCAAGGAATTCAAAATTTTGTATGGGTGCATTTATACCCACCTGTACTGAAGGAGCAGCAGGATATTTGAACACTTGGACGAGAGCGCTCTGTAAACTTCACTGGCCTGTCACTGAATATGCGCAAACACAAACAAATTTGTTTAATATGACAGTATAAAAAAAACAAAAAAAACAAATTCAAATATATTTGGAAAACACTTACTGGAACTTCATGGTAAGGCTACTCCACTGCCAGAAACAGACCATTCCATCAGCTCCTGTAGACGCCAGGTAGCGCACTGAACCAGCTGCAGATGAAGAGAACTTGAGAATGGAATAAAGAGGAAGAAAGGAGAGAAATAAGAGGCAACGTGAGTGAAAACGAAAAATAGACATTAACTACTTGACAAAAAGATTTAGCCATCAAAATGCGTTCAACTGCAGCTTTCAGCCATACTATTGGTCTTTAGTCCATGTTCAGAGATAAGAGTGTGTACGGTGTCCAATCACAAAAGAGTATTAGAAGTTATCTTAGGGTTTTTACTTTGAAGCGTGTGTAATGGCACTAAAGAACTTCAGTTTCCAAACTTACAAAAATGATGCACTGCACATTATCCTACCACACACCTGTATGGAAGTAATGGAGGCTGTGTGTCCCTGCAGGACAGTGATGGGTGCGCATGTTCGGAGACACCACACACGGATGATCTTATCACAGCTAGCAGAGGCGATCAGCGTGTTCTCATAATTCACAGACAAATCAGAGATCTCAGCTGCATGACCCCGCAGGGTCGCCAAGAGGCGACCGTCATCCGTCGCCCAAATCTTCACCAGACAGTCATCAGAACCCTGAGAGAGGACAAGAAATACACTCACCAACATTGAAACACGGGTCAAACGAGTCATGCTCACTATGAAACATACACACACAAGGTCTTTTTACCGTAAAGATGCGTCTGCCTGTCCTGTCGAATGCTACACAGTACACTGAGGACAGATGACCTAAAATCCTCCTGTGCATCTTCATGTGCTGGTAAGTGCAAGAAGGAAGGGCGTGTCCAAACCGGGCAACACTTGTCACCTGGCGACCGCTCATGACTGACACTATGAAGAGAGGTTTTAATTAGAACTGCATAACATGTAAAGACCAGTATTGCAATGTGACAAACAACAATACTGATATCAATCAAATCTCCAGGTGAGATTTAGGTATTCTTCATTTAGCCTAATTATTTTGGCTAATTTTTAATCTAGCTTTTTTAACATGCATTTTTATGAACACAGTAACAAGCTGCAGAGAATCGTTTCAAACTGTGTAGAAAATAAACGATGCAGACTGCCTGTGATGTAGTTGCTGAAATAACATTATGTTGCTAAAAATATTTGCCTTAACATTGACTGGGCTTTTGGCAGGTTGGCCAGTTATTTCCACACAATGATTCAGGCAGGCAGACACTAACTGGGGGGTTATGAGTTTCTACATCTGAGAAAAGGGGAGAATGTAGGTACATTTTTGGTTAAACCATTGCTTTAATACTTTAGCTCTGTCCATGCATGCAGTTTTACCAGCATCACTATAGTAACTAAAGGGTAAGAGTGTTAACTGGGAGGATCCAAGCACAACAGGTGAGATCCAACAAAATGGCGAAAGCTCACCATGAGCTGTCTGTTGGACGCCTGCATGTCTTGGTTTGTCCCATGTATGCTCACAAAGCCAGCAAAGCAAAAGTTTTTTTTTTTTTTTTGTTGTTGTTTTGTTTTTTTTTTTAAATGGCTGAGTTTTCAATTTTTATTTTAAAGTGTATCTTTCAACAAAATTTAGAAAGGAGAGAGCAAAGCCCAGCTTGAGGGTTTTTTTTTTTTTTATGTGAAAGAAACTGTGGTCCTAAAACTTTAAGAGGTTTAATAAACCTGGCAAAAACAGAGAAATAAAGTCTGTAAATCAATGTCAGCAGTCAGCCACTGTGTTTTAGTAGGAGGGCCTTACCCATATTTGGTGATTTGCCAAAGTTGATGGGCGGTTCGGGAGGCCGCCCCCTGTGGAGAGCAGCAACTGCAGAACCCTTCCATACTGTATATGAACAACCTGTGAGAGAGAGGAAAGAGAGATACAAACAGAAGGGACAGGGAAAGTGAGAAAACAGGCAGATGATGTGTGAATGTGTGCGTTTGTGTGCATTTGAGTAAACCTCACTCTTTGCTGTACGCAGCAGTGACTGTCGTCCCGTCCCCAGCAGACTGCGCACTCCAGGTACGCTAGGAGGAACATGTGTGTCCACCAGTGGACATACCTGCTCACACACACGCAACAGGTAATCTGCTGGGATATGCTGGTTCAGAGCAACCTGTACACACACAAAGGTTTACTAAGTTATTATATATATTTATTTATTAGTGACAAAAAAGGCGGGGAAAAAATAACTCTTCAAAGTCATTTTAGGACGTGGTATGCATTTGTGGACAAACTATGTGACAAATCACAAGGGAAAAAAGGCAGCCAATCAGAGTAATAATATATTAACTTTTTCCCCCATCTTAAAAATAACCCATCTTATTTTAAACAGAAAAGAAATGATGGGAAATTGTCAAAGAAAAATATTTCCTTTCTGAAAAGTAGACCTTCTGGGGAAAATTAAAATGATGGAAAATTTTGGATATGAGCTCCTCAATCCTTGAAAAGTTATTCAGGTAGTTAAATCTCAGGTTTGGTCTGGAACAACCCACTCAAAGGCTGTCAGAGAAGAACAGAATGCAGTGAGATGAAGAAGAGAGTGCAGGCAGAGTGGAATTGGTGGAGAAGAGTGACAGGAGTGATCTGTGACAGACAGGTACGAGCAAGAATAAAAGAGAAGGTTTACAGGACAGTAGTGAGACCAGCTATGTTGTACGGGTTGGAGACGGTGGCACTGATGAAAAGACAGGAGGCGGAACTGGAGGTGTCAGAGTAAAAGATCCTGAGATTTTCGTTGGGTGTGACGAGAATGGACAGGATTAGAAATGAGTATATTAGAGGGACAGATCAGGTTAGATGTTTTGGTGACAAAGTTGGAACGGCCAGGAAAGAGGAAGACTTTATTTAAAAGAGGGGGTTTATGAACATGGTGAGAGAGGACATGCAGGTGTTTGGTTTGAAGGAGGAAGATGCAGAGAACTGGAAGAAATGGAGATGGATGATCTGCTGTGGCGACAAATGTCTGTCAAATCTGTGTGCAGTGGTGGTGAATGTAACCAGACATCTGAATCTTCCTCCCACACGACATGGTGGTGGAGATGTTGCCAGATATCTGAGATGACGTTTGGAGAAGATTTTGGAAAACTAAAACTGCTCATGGTGGAGCGATACATGCAGGGCATTGTGAGGCTCTGATTTAGTTCAGACTATTTGGCCATCATCATCATCCCATAGACACTCGGAGATACATGATAAAATGCACCAATTTGTGACGTCTCGTTCCATCCACCACCATTTCAAATGAACCAAACCCACTCTGGATTAATTTACACCTCACACACTGAGTCACAGAAAAAGGGTTAAGATGTACTAATGGATATTTCACATCACACACACATAACTAATTAAATTAATACATGCGCACGCGCGCACACCCGTACTGTTTTTAGACGGGAGGCCGCCCGTCTGGCCGCCACTGGCCAATCACAAGCTCCGCTCCATCCTTCGCTCAATGCTAACGCGCAATCTGATTGGCTGCCAATTTGATAGACAACCAAAGCGACCAATCGCGCGCCGCTTAGCCTGGCCTCCTCCCGCCCCACCCGCACAAAGCCCCGCATTTCAAATAATGAGGATTTTGAGCGAAAAGAAAAGTTTCAACCGAAAAAAAAAAAGAAAAAGAGAGCGAACAGCGACAGGTTAAGCGATTTAACAAGAAAAAAACAACCCCTGTTAGCGTGCTCGGCGAGCGTTTAAGCGTTTAATAAAAAACAATAAAAAGTGAGGAGGGTGAAAGGCGGCGAGCTTTTTGACGGGCGGGTGTTAAAGTGTGATTTTACTCACCCAGTCCGAGAAGCTGCGCCTGAAAGGCTGCCCGTCCCAACTCCAGCGCTTCGGGATGATCTGCCCAGCGGCGCCACGAACACCCCGGAAAAAAGACCAAAACACGCCGCTTTACTGACACAATTCAGGACTTTTCCAGCGGCTGACAGGCAGCGAAGCGACAGACATTAATTCACGGCCGAAAAGAGCCGCTGCGTCGGGAAACGGGGATGAAACTCACCTCGTACTCCTCCAGCTCCTCCAGTAGGATCTGCGGGGAGGCGCACACACGGCACAGTTAGAGCACAGTCACACCGACACCCAGTCTCACACATTCTGTCCTGTCTTTTTTACCTGAGCGGACTTTCTGCACGGTCCCGCCTGAAGAAACCTGGCGATGAGGAAATACAGCTCTGCGAGGTTTGGGGGGGAAAAAGGAGAGAAGTAGTTAGCCTAGCCTAGCTTAGCCTTCCAAAGCTAAACTGCTAAGAAAAACAAACAAACGAAAGAGGGGGGTAAAGTGTGATGTGGACGTGTTTAAGGGACGGGAGGGGTGGGGGAAATAAGCGTCATCGCAGTGCCCACCGGCTTCAATTTGCGAATACGGCTCCGATGCCATGGCCCGCTTGGGGCTCCGGGTCCCGCGGCTGTATTTGTGCTAATCGGCCCTTCTTGAATTGTTCCCACCGTTCGGCCTTTTTCCTCAAAGCAGCCACAGCTCCTGCTGCGGGTTTTTGGCGCCCTCCTGTGGCCGCGGTGCGCTACTGCAGGCAGCGCTGAACCCGCTGTACTAAGCGTTCTGTTGTGGCCGCAGCGTGCTACTGCAGAATAAATTGAACACCCACCTGTGGCCTAGTTTGTCTGGAACGCTAGCGCTGTTCTAAGCGCCTTCCTGTGGTCATAGGGCGCTATTACATGTTATATTAAATACTGAGGTTGAAGTTGCAGGCTGCACCTAAACTTTATAGCCTTAATTTCGTTATACATTGGTATAATGACGATAAATGTTTCTAATTTTAAGTGCTTGGAGTGCCCTCCAATGGCCACATTGCGTTACTGCAAGCTGTGAACGCAGTTTAAAAGCGCCCTCCTGTGGCTGTGATCGAACACTGCATGCAGTATCAAACAGAGCCGCCGGGGGGGGGAACGAATAAAGGAAATGGACGGCTATCAGGTGAACTCACCTTTTTTTGAGAGGAGACATTTTGGTTTCAATGATGATCAGACCTGAGGACTTGAACAGCATTAAATAACATCAGTAACCATGAAAACTCTATAATCTTTTCTCCTAACATTTACAGAAACACGTTAGCCTTAATATTAAAGCTCTCAGTTGCACATATGTAGAAAAAAAAAAATAACCTGAATGAATAACCTGAGTGAGTTTTGAGAAACAGTAATTAAACTTGATTGTGAGATGATTAATTACCATCTTCAGCAAAGTATACAGTAACCACATAAAAGGATTAAAAATCTACTGTAATATGACAGAAATCTTTCGATTTCTAACAACATGATTGTATTAAAGTTTACATAGAGCTTAAAAGTACTAAATTTATGCAACATCTACTATAAATTAGTAAGGGTCTACATTTTTTCCATTAATATAAATTATAATGTATCTCTAGAAATGATTGTCTTCACAATAAAATAATTAATTTTACAGACTTAAAACTGATACATGAGCTACACTGAGTTGCCAGTTTATCAGCAACTACCTTGTTCCTGCACTCAGTCACCATTTTAATGAAACCATCACAGTAACAGATTGTAGCTCATGTCCCGCTGTGTGGCTGATCAGCCCTTTTTACCCCTTCATTATTGGAAATGGGGCATTAGACCCACTGCTGACCAGAGATTGTTTTAAGTGGTGGTTCATTCTAACTGACTATTTATGGTTGTAAATACAGCATACAGTGAACCCCGGCAAAATAGATACACTGCTTTTTGTCAGCATTAGATCTATGTCGGAACTGTCTCTGGAGTCTGGACACCAGCGTAGTGGGGTTTCTAGAGGGGCAGTGCTGGCCTAGTGGCTAGGGACTAGGCCCCAGGATCATGAGTTCAAATCCCAGACCAGTGGGTTGCCCTATGGTACCCTTGAGCAAGGTACTGTCCCCATCACTGCTTCCTGGGTAGTGGTGTTGCTGGAGTTCTGAACCCTTCATTAGAAACCTTTCTCTTGGTGTCCCACCGTGCTGGCGTCCAGTCAGAGACTATCCTGATACAGATCTAATGCTATTTGAGGCGTTCTCAGACTGGAGACACTCAGTTTATCCAGTCAACAGACCAAACCTCAAGGGCTACCATGAGCCCGCCAGCTGAGCCCCCCTGCTTTCTCTAAACTCTTCCTGACCGGCTATTGGAAGCCTGTAGAGATCAGCTGCTCTGCTGAGTTTCAGTCTAAGACTCCCAGAAACAGAATCAGCCATTACCTCCATAGTCTCCCAATAATCACATCCTATAACCTCTCAACAGATGCTTCTTCAAACCTCTTCCCCTTTTTAGATAACCGAGAGAAGCTGAATTTAAACTTAGTCACTTTGTCCATTTAAAGGTTACATTCACCTCAGTTTGGTCAGCATGTACAAAACAAAGCTGAAAAAATTGACTTTCCTCTTCTGTCATAAAACACCATATATTTCCACATACATCCCCGTTTCACTCCTCTGTTCAGACTAGGAGGGTTTCAGTCCTCACAGATTTCTGAAGGGGCCCAGTAATGGCCAGCCAATCAGAAGAGTTTCTCAATCGGTATTTCAGTGACAATAAATAAGAGCCTGTTTAACTTAAAAACAGCTTGAGAGTGAAGCCTTGTGAAAAAAGGATGAAATGTTAAATGCTGAAGCTTAATGTGCAGCGATTATTTAATTTTAGGAAAAATATAACGTGTGGCATGTGCATAAGTTTGGACACTTAGTGCTGCCCCAGCTGCCTGAAATCACAGCCTCCAAATATTTCCTGGAACCCGATAACAGACCGTTTCTTCATTAGAACCTTTTCTCCTGATGTTTCTTTGCATTACACTTTCATTCAAATTAATTTCTTGTACTTAACCCACCCAAACACACCAGTTGTGAGATCACCAGGGGGTGGCTGTGGTGTAGTGGTAGGATACTTGCCTACGGACCTCTGGATTAAAAGGTCCCAGGTTACCTTCTAGCACTACCACCACTGGGTCCCTGAGCAAGACCCTTAACCCTGAGTGTCTCCAGGGGGACTGTCCCTGTAATTAGGACATGGAGGTCGCTCTGGATAAGAGCGTCTGCTAAATGCCGTAAATGTAAATGTAGTGAACTTACACACCAGGACTACACAACGACTGCACCGGGGGGCAGTGATGAAGACGGTATCTTGCTCAAGGGTACCTCAGAGAAAATTTTATATTTACACTCAGAAAACATTCACTCTGGACTTCTTAAATTCAAGTGTGAACAACTGATCGTTTTTCTGAAATCGTTTTCAAAGAGCACATTTTAGATAGCAAGGTTTTTCTTTACATTATTCATTTATATGCATTATCATACACGGTGTATATATATATATATATATATATATATATATAAAAAAAAATATATAAAATACAATTATTAAATATAATATTGACAATGTCAGTTGGTTGAGTTTTATAATGATAAAATCTATTCAAACTGAACTTGTTAAATGTAGCACTTAATCCTGAAAAAAAATTATTATTTGTGAAAAATGCCCTGTGTAAAAAAACAATGTAAATATTCATATTTAAAGTTGAATCAAAATATGGTTAAAAAGAAATCACAAATAAGTATTTACACCACAATGCTACAGACCTACCTATAATATAGATGACAGTAGTTAAAATCTACAAAAAAATAATTTTCATACTAATCAGTGGCCCCAAGGGGGTTGGGTAGCCGGTTGACCTTGGACCCTCAGAGGTTTTTTTTTTCTCCACACAGTGGAGTTTTTGGTTCCTCTCCTTCGTAGTCGTCCGGCTTTAACATCTATTACTGTAACCTGTTCCACCATCCACCACCATTGTAATGTGCCTTGGGGCAACTGTTGTAAAAGGCGCTATATAAGAATACATTGAATTGAAATTGAATTGAATTAATGTGCCCAGAAAATAATAAATGTGTTGCAGTAAAATGAACCACTATTGCAAAAACATTGCTGCCTCTAATTCACAGAATATTATTTATAATTTAATATCCTTTTATCAGATCTTTTAACATTTTGGTGAATATTTTGGATTAAATTCCACAATGAATAAGTTAGAATAAACACTGAATACGGCGTTTTGATTTCTGAACGCTGTATATTTTGTAAAACGCTGCGGTTTTTATGCACAAACACAAAGAGAAGAAGCACAAACCAGGGTTTGAGGAAAACTCCAATAATGGTTTTATTGAGTGAGATTCAGGGCACGCTACTCTTTCACAGATGAATTTTCAGTGTTAAAAAAACTCCCCAAAACATTATTTATTTTAAATCCCATAATTTCAAAAAAGTCCAACACAACTGCATAAATCCCACCCGACCCCAACCCTTGAACGATCCCGGTGAGTTTGATTTTATCGTCACATCACTTGGGTGGCATCGCTCTTTCCAAAGCCAGGAGGCTCCAGGAATGTTACTTTTGTGTAATTTTTCGTATTTATGAGATTAGTTCCTCTTTCTCCTGAACAACCTTTGTTTTTTGTATTTGTTTTTTTTAAAAGAAAATAAAACAAACCCCCAAATTCAGGATAAGATCACAATCACTAACGGACACACACACACAACCAGCCACCAAATGCAGGTCCAACGCCTCTAACTCAACTAAAACCGATACAGACCGTCTGCTTAAAAAAAATAAAAATAAAAAAATAAACAAAACAAAAAACCCCACAACAAATCAACTAAACAGGAAAAAAAAGCAAAAAAAAAACCCCAAACAAACAAACAAACAAAAAAAAAAAAAAAAAAAAAACTACACCAAACCCGAAGTTGCCGCTTTTCTGCACCTCTCATGTTGGAGACAACTTAGATCACGGCTGAAAACCCCCATCTTTAGCTTTTTGTTTTTGTGCTAAAAACCTGAACCAGTATTTACAAAATTGCTGATAAAAATATTCCTCTGGTGACAATTGTGGATAGAGGGATCCATATGGGCTTGGAACCTGCTGAAGAGAGGGAGAGAGACAGAGAGAGAGACAGAGAGAGAGAGAAGGAGGGTAGAAGAGGGGAAGAGAGAGGGAGAGGGGAAAGGAAGGATAGGTCTACGGACGGATGGGGAAAGAGGAAAAATTTTTTGATGGATAGGCGGGGTGCTACTCGGCATTAGTCTCCTCCTTCTCCGGTTCAGGCTCCGCCTCTGGAGTCTTCTCAACCTGCTTGGTAACAGAAACGGACCAATCAGCCTTCGGCAGGTACCGCCGGTACCAATCAGAATTACCCCAGTTTTGGGAGCTTGTTACAGGGGCACACAATAAAAACTGAAAATCAGCCAAAACGTTTTTAGGATCACCTCTGGGGCAGGGTTTCCCTTTTAATTACCATCGGTGTATGAGTTTCACGCTAATCCAGTCATTTTCATCTATCCATTGCTCTGGGGGATTTCATAAAACAGGATTTTGGAGATAACCAGATAACAAGAGCCGCTAGATGAGGACTGTCCAATAAGATGGTCCTCCAACTCGTCATGTTGGACAGACTCACTTTGGGCTGAAGTAATCTGAACAAACTGAGAAATCCTTGTTTGTATAATAACACCCTGGTCCAGTGGTCCATCTGGATCACAACACCTTTTCAGTGGACCAGATCATATAAACCAGGACATAACTGGAACACCCTAGAGCTCCTCCTCTATCGGACAACACTGTGCAAATGGGGTAATGCTGTTCCGTCTACCTGAAGCCAACTTGTGATTTCGGGAAAATGCCTCCAGCACAGGGTTGTAGCACGTAGGCTGAGCTCAGTCTCAGTTCGATTAGCACACCCTCCCTAAAACTGCTTTATATTAACTTTATATAGAGGAAATCATCTTCTGAGACAGACGTTTGGGCCAGAACAGCTTTGTACTCTCCTCACTAGAATCAACACAAAATTTTAAAAGGGCTCAGATAAGAACGATGCACTCTTACATTGTGACTGAAACTTCACAAATGGATTTCAGTGAATAGACAAGATCAGCTGTGGTACAAAAATGGCCATCACAGTGGTGGTCATTCCTGTCATTGTCTCACAGTGAGATTCCCGATCTGGGTTCTTTCTGTGTGGAGTGTCCATGTTCTCCCCATTTTTGTGAGTCTCTTCTGCACTGGTTTCCACCCAGACAAAAGAGAGGTAGGTAGACTGAAGATGCTGAAATGCCCTTCATGTGAATATCCGTGTGACCTGTCCAGGGTGTTGACTCCAGCGCCCCAAAACCATCCTTCTATCGATCATCTTAAAAGTAAGGTTTACTTAGCGTTTAAGATGAGCGATACAAGGATGGTTGGAGAGCCCAGACAGAGATTTATTCTTGATTGAACAAGCAACTGTTCAGATATCTGAAACACAGCTTAAAGTGGATTCAAACATGGAGGAGCAGGAGCTTCAGGTGTCAACCTCTGAAAAGGGAGAGGCTTTTTGGTACTTTTCTATCTGGTTAAAACTACTCCAGACTCAGCCTGAGTATTGTAGCAGGTGCAGAATTCATGAAGCTGCAGGGCATACTGACTACAACATTGGAGCTGGAAACACTGCCGTAGATCAGTCTGATACTGTGCTTGTTCTCCCATGTCTATACATGTCCACCTCATTAGGATATCTGTCATTAAAGATGAGCTCCAAGGTTTCATCAACTAGTTATGAAAGTTGAACATCATTCTTGGATTTTAATTTCGTTGTTTCCCCCCCAAAAAACCTTTCCCTTCTAATTTGAAGATAATTCTCAAACCTTTTCATTGGCAAATTTCTTCATTTTATTGTTTAAGAGGTAGTGGTGTAGATTTCAAACTATTACCCATTTTGATAAAAAAGGTATTGTAAAAAATAAAAAATAAATAAAAAAAGGGCATTTATGTCCCTAAAATGTATCAGCATTTTTGGTGAACTGTAACAAAACTTGTCTTGTCTTCTGCTAAAAAGTTTAAAGGAGATCAAGAGAAAGATAACAGAGCAGAGAAAAAGTGTAAATCCTGTCCAAAGGAAATGCTTGTACTTACATGTTTACAATATTCTTTAACTTCAGTTTAACCTGACGTGCTAAATTTAAAGGATACAAAGAAATCTTAAGCTAAATTCTACAAGTGTAGGTGTCTGTAGGCTGTTCAGCGATAATGATCAAAGACTCTATAAGAAATTTCAGATGATCTTAAACCAGGCTTGGTAATCTGAAATTCATAAATATGGACCCAGGTTTTCAGTCATGAACCAACCTAAAGAGTGCTCGAATTTAGTTTTAGAAAACTTTATTTTTCTGATTAGCCACTCTTCCTTCTTCAAGATTTTAAGCACCTTTTTTTGGTTTTGTGACCAACATTATTGGCCGAGTGTTTCAGGGTAGCACAGGCTGTCCCACTTTAAACCATAATAATTCAGGTAGTACATAATCCCTACAACCAATACTGGTAGATAACAGCATAGTAGATAATAGCATGATTTGATCTAATATCACAGAAAAGAAGGACAAATCAGTCTACTTTGGTAACATACACTGGTCTGTTCTTGTTATATTTGGCACCTTTTAATAGAATGGCATTTACTTTGCTTTAAATAGTCCAATATTTTTCACATATTTGCACTTGCACTGATCAGCCTAAATCAAACCCCTAATATTGCGCGGTTCCCCTAAACAGCTCTGAGCTGTCACGGCTTGGACTCGGCTTGAATTTGGAAGGTGAATGTAGTTTGTCCGGAAGATCCCACAGATGCTTGCCTGGATTGAGGTCAGAGGAATTGGGAGGAACCCCATGAACTCTTTGTCATGTTCCACAAGTTCCTGCATTGTGATTGGAAGGAGCGTCATCAGGTGGTACCATGTCAATGTAACATTCATATGCATACCAGGATTTAATGTTTCCCCAGACGCTTCTCACATTGGGGTTTAAAACCACCTTCTTCCATTGCTCCATGGTACAGTTAAGTTACTCATGTACCCACTGTAGGTGCTTTCAGCACTGGACAGGGGTCAGAACTGACACTGTGAGTATTCTGCAGCCCCAGAAACTCCATGTGTCCAACTTTCTATAACAGCATTAATTTCTATGTAGTCTGTGCTATACCACCTCTGCTGTGGGCTCAGAGCAGACCAGTTAGCCTTCGCTCAATAGGTGAATTAATGAGCCTAAACCTATCCATGGCTCTCTAGCCAGTTTTTCTTCCTTGGAGGACTTTTGGATGGTACTGACAACTGCATACAGGGAACACTCCACAAGACCTTCCATGTTGGAGACATCCAGCCAGTTTGGTTCTGGTCAAAGTCACTCTAATCTTCACGCTCACCCATATTTCCTCCATCCAATTCATTGACTCCATTATACGGCCACCCTTGAATTTTAATGTGATATTTTAACGTATGATACATATAAAATGATTCCATCCATAACTACAGAAGACAGAATTAGTTATGGTTTCTTCTTGTAGAATAGTAGTATTTATTAACAGTTTAAGCACATCTTTTGAATGCCCATCCTAACTGAAAATGAAAAATTACTCATAGATTTGAACTGTTTAAAGGGAAAAAAAAAAAAAAAAAAACATTGATATGTCAATAGCACTCCCTAACTACACAAAAATAGTTCCTTCTGTCATATCTGTATATAGACTGTGAGTGTTTTTCCCTGAAATATATCTTAAAAAAATTAAGTTTTTGGGGAAGTTTTTAATTTCTCCAGTTCCAATTCAACTTTAATTAAAATATTACCCCCTTGTTTGACAGCATTGCAAAAAATATTTTAAGTTTAGTTTAGCTTTTTTTTTTGTGTGTACATGCCTCGTTATTCTTGGTCTCTCCGTTTTCTGACTGGTTCTCCTCCTTGGTCTCTTCAGCTTTAGCCTTCGTCTTCTTGTCCTCCTTTTTATCGTTCACTTCTTTCTCTTTCTATCAGAGAAGATAAAAAAACACATCAAAACATAAAATGGGAAAGTGAGGAAGGATCATTTCTGGGCATTTAGGTTTATGAATTTTTATATTATAATTATAAGTTGTAATTTTTCTGATTTATTCTGATGGAGCTGCTGAAACAAGCAACCTCTGAACAATTTCAGCCTATCTAAAATATATATTAATTATTTGCTTGTAAAATGTAATATAGCACAAAATATTGCAAACAAAATAAAAAGGGGTGGTGGCTGTCTAGTGGTAGGGTACTTGCCTATGGCTCAAGAGGTCCCAGATTCGAATCCCACCTCTAGCATTTACATTTACGTCATTAGCAGACGACTTCCATGTCCTGATTACAGGGACAGTCCCCCTGGAGCAACTCAGGGTTAAGGGTCTTGCTCAGGGACCCAGTGGTGGTAGTGCTGGAGGTGGGATTCGAACCTGGGATCTCTTGAGCCATAGGTCCAAAGGCAAATACCCTACCACTAGACCACCACCACTACCTCCACTAGCACTACCACCACTGGGTCCCTGAGCAAGACCCTTAACCCTGAGTGTCTCCAGGGGGACTGTCCCTGTAATTAGGATATAGAAGTCACTCTGGATAAGAGCGTCTGCTAAATGCCACAAATGTAAATGTAAAATATTGACCTTAAGAGTGTTTTGTTACGACTGTGGAAACATATTGCACTGTTATCTGTAACTGTCATTTATCAACCACAATGTGCTTTGCTGCTGCTGCTTTTATAATTTATGTAAAAATTGCATTTATTTCTGTGTATTCATTTACATTTACGATATTTAACGGACACTCCTATCCAGAGCGACTTACAATTCCTGAGTACAGGGAGTCTCTCCGGAGCAACTCAGGGTTAAGAGTCTTGCTCAGGAACCCAAGGATAGTAGTGCTGGAGGTGGGATTCTAACCTGTGACCTCTTGGTCTGTAGGCGAGTATCCTGCTACTAGACCATCACCACCCTATATTTCCTGTTTTAAGACCAGTGTCAGCCTGTTGTGCTGGTTCATAATTGCACTATTGAATACTCACTGAGGTGTAATACATCTGACCTTATCGCTGTGTGACTGGCTGTACTGCATTTAGGTTATTTGACAACATTGTCTAGCTTAATTGCAAAATATATTATCTGTGTGAATTACTTGTGTTGTAATTAAGTGTATTGTAATGCCCTGTTGTGAATGTACCTTTGTTTATTAAGTGTAGAATGCAGCACTACACTGGTGTAACCACAATCGTTAAGTTCAGAGCTGCTCAAACTGTGGCTAAAGTTGGCCTGAGAGGACGTTAACCCATTATTTTAGTGTGCAAAATTTAAACCCTCTGATCAAATCGCATGCTTTATTACACATTCAACATACACATCTTGATGCACGGTTATTATTTTATATGAATCTGACATATCAGGACAAGAAAACAAAACCTGAAAAGTGCCCCAGTTGCAATTTCATTTACTTTTTCTCCTGGAATTTTTGACTCGCCAAATAAACAGAAAACGTAAACTTAAGTATTCCAAAAAAGGGTCAACTTTGTTAACCATAGGGGAATAGTTTTATTAATTTTATACATGATAAATAAGTACACGTTGTTAAAATTTTTGAATACAGCTGTTTGGCATTTCTGGTTTTTGGCCCTTGAGCCACTATAAACTTTTCACTTTGGCCCCCTGTGTTGTCCCCGTCTCTTGCTGTGTGGTTCAGTACACAATAGCTCCATCCTTTTCACTAAATACTGTGGATGGAAAGACGAAACTCTTCTTAATCTGAAACGTCTTACCTTGGGTGTTTTCTTGGGTTTGGGCTCAGGTTTAGGGGGAGCTGGTTTCTAAAAGCAACAAACAGAAGTGATTCACTCAACCATCACTGCACCGCCGACAAGAAAACCACAGAAAATAAAAACAGTTGCTTGACAAAAGGGTTGCATCCTATCTTTTCCGAAAACAGATTTCTAGAGTAGTCAGGCTGCAGGGTCAGAAAGGAAGGTTGGCTAAAATGCTTTGACTCATCATGAGCTTTAAAGTGTCCCTGCGACACAAGAACTGATGCCTGAAAAACTGGACAGGAATCAACAGGTTGAGTCTGGTTTCATTTTCCTTTCTCCAGCTGTTTTAAGAGCAGCGATGGAGACCAGTATAAAGTCTTAATCTGTGGAAATTAAAGGGGAAGGGGAAAAATAAAAACTGTAGGATGTATGTAATAAATTGGGTCTAGAATTAGTTTTCTGCTCATTCTTTTCACATCAGTAAACATGATTTATAAAATAACCCAAAATAACTGTATACAGTTTCTCCACCTGCATGAATGGTAATGTGTGAGTGTGAACTCTCAAATCATAAGAAATAAAAACTCAAATAAAAATAATAAATTTGAGGTTTCTGTGGTCACAGATTTATATACTTAAACAGTTTACCTTATAAAACTTTCTTCTAATGTATGTGACTGTTCCCAGACCTGTGCTTTTCAATCCTGGCCAAATGCACTGCACGATTTCATGCCCCCCCAAAAGTGTGTTTAAGCAGGGACAGCACTCACCTATAGAAGTAAAAGGACTGTCCCAAACTTAAAAACAAGCTACAGATACAAAAGGGCTTGTGTATCATATAAAAACAGGCGACTAAACTTAACTTTAACTTTGTTAAAAGCGTGTTAACATCCAGACGTGTCCACTTATCAGAGGAACAGGGGAGGAAAATACAACAAGAAGAGGGAGATACTCACTGCAGATAACCTGGCAGACCTTCTCTGAGGCTACGAAGGCAAAAACAGAAAAAGAGAATTTTATATCAGGTGTGAGCATTTCTCTCACAAAATGATTCCAAAACGTTATTTAATGCAGGTTTGTCAAGTTTAAAATGTGTTTGTGTGCAGCTTTCACCTCCTCCTTGACCTCTCCATCGGTTCCCTGCACAAAAAAACAGACAGACACTCAAGAGCTGCAAAAAGTACATCATCCCAACGCTGACAGCATCCCAGCACAAGAAAACAGAAAAGTTAAAAAGATTCTATAAACCTCCATACACATTTTAAAATGAGTCAAATATATGTAGTTACAGCACTGTTTTAGTTTCATTTTAGAAACAATTCTGCTTCATTAAAGCAATAAGCAATAAGGCAAAAAAAAAATTATTCACGTATTAGCACTGCTGCAAAATGCAAAAAGGTCCTGTTATTTTAAATGATCTGTTATTATTATTAAAAAAATAATTTGAAAAAAGTTGAAGATGAAGTTTCTTTTCCGTTCCACCTTAAATTGCGCAGCCCTTGCGCCGCGGAGAGCGCACAGGATTTAAGGTGGAACCGAAAATTCGAATCGGAAGCCAACGTGAGTCTCGAGAAAAAAAAAAAAAAAAGAAGTGATGTGCAGGTCGCGCGCTCTTCTAACGTGACCGACCTGCGCCGCTGTCGTCCGGACGAAGGGCGTGTTGTAAACCCGCACGACCCGTTTTTGTTTGGAAGACCCGGTCTGTGCGGGGCGACTCCACACGGAGACATTTCGCGGCAGAGGATCAACTCCTCTTCTCCAAGGGGGAGGGGCGCGAGTGGCGGCGCCATCTGGCGGCAAGAAGGCGCCATGACACCCCCGCCGTCCAGGGCGAACAAAGAAAACGTATTAAAATTGTTTATTAATGCGACGCCCTCCAAGGAAAATCGACGCGATTCCCGAAATCGGGGTCGTTGCTGAATTTTTTCGCGACCCTTCGACGGCGTTCGGCGCCCCGTCGCACTTAAAATCCGCCGTTTTTTCTTAACCCCCCCCCCCGCACAGCTGCCTTCGAGATGGACAGGAGCGAGGGAAGTACAGCATGGCTGCGGCTCCACGGGCTGGGAGATCTCACTCCTGCCCACAGCCGAGCCGAGCTGCCCAGCGGGGGGAAAACCCTCTCCCTAATCGCCCCGCCGTCGAGGAAAAACACGGCGGTTGGTCAGAAAAATCCTAAAAATGTCGACGCTCCGATCTCCGCGGGCAGATTCGAGAAAAGTCGATAGGGTTTGATATAAAAATATGAAAAAGAACACCCCTGTTGTCTCGAGGGCTTCCCAATTTCGCGACTGGTTTGTAAGGGACACAAAAAAAGTGTCTCCGCATGCCGCGCTCGGCCTTTTACATACCTTTCTCTTGGGCATGTTGAGTTTTGAACAAGTTTTCTCCTTTTTGCGCCAAACTAACAGGTTATCTTTGAAAGATTCGCACTTCACAGACGAGGGAGACAGTCGTCCGCTATGCACTAATTCTGTAGTAAACAGTGAAGCTGGGCTACATTAGAGCCAGTGGTTGAATGGGGGGAGAGGGGGTGCGGCCAAACTGTGATTGACGTTTGGGCAGGCCAATCAGAGGCGGCCTCCGCGCGTCGCGGAGGAGCCACTCCGGGCTCGCGCTGCGATTTACGCGCGAAATCCTGAGGAGAAGACGAGGGAGCGCGAGACTTGTCCCGATATAATCTTTCAGCGGGGACAGAAGCAGCCACTCGTCATTGTTTTTCGCTACGATGGGGGACAAAAAGTCAGTTTCGCAGTTTACCCCGAGCTCTTTGCAGGCTGTACAGACGCTCGAGCGTGTTTTTTTTAAACAACACACGCCTTCAACACTCGTTTTTAGGTGAAATGAAAGGAAGGAAGGAAGCTCGGTGAAATGTCATGTTATCATCATGGCGGCGGCAGTTGTTGCCTAATAAACCGCCAAGGCCCTGGCAGGAAACCATTCTCACTTATAATACCCATTTCAAACCGGTTTCTATACATTTGGAGATCATTGTCCATTTTCACTAGGCGAGTTCCCCTAAATTTGGATCAGAAACATCCTAACACTGGCAGTTAATGGAACCAGAGGTCCAAAACAAACAAGGACATTTTATTTCCCAAAGAGAAGCTACACGTGTCTTCTCAGTGTTTAACAGTACCTCACAACAGATCTCTCCATCATGAATGAGTTTGTTTTTGGTCCAAAATGGACAGACGTCTGGTTCCAGTCACCTCCACAGGGAACAACTCAGAACAGAACATTTCCCAAGAGAGGGGTTATGCAGAAATTTTAACATACTGTCAGAATATAATCTGCATCTGAATCAAGTTCAAGACAAGCAAGGAAACATTTTATTTCAAGCATTTAATACCTTAACGCTCCCTGTTTTCAGCCTAGTCTCTTTCTCCCTCTTTCAAAGGGTTGCAAAAATACCCAAAACTGTCTTAAAAAACACCCATTTAGACATGTGTCCATCTGTCCAAAGACAAACCATGTCCCCATATCCAATAAGGCAGGAGTCACCAACCTTTTTGAAACAGAGCTACTTCACGGGTACTGCGCCATACAAAGGGCTACCAGTTACATAAACTTATCTAAAATTAATGTATAATAAATGTTTTAAATGCTTTTTTTTTTTAGATATTGTCATTTTCAAATCTATATAAATGCAAATGTGATTAAAGAATAGCAACAGGATAAAATTTAATTTTAGACGCTGCTCACTGGTGAGTTATTTTTCGTGAGCTATTTTTAGAACAGGTCTATGGGCGACTGGTCCTTGGGGGTATCCTGGTGCCTGCAGGCACCATGCTGGTGACCCCTGCCATAAGGGATTTCTAGGGTTAGATTCTTATGGGCATGTCAAAATTACACTTAATACACTTCATTCAATTAATACATTAGTTATAAATCCATTTAACTCTCTCTCTTTTTCTATATATAAAGAGAGGGGGCAGCGGTGGCCTAGTGGTTAGGGAGTTGCCCCGCATCGGAAGATTGTGGATTCGATTCCCTCACAAGTAGGTTGCCCTGAGGTACCCCTGAGCAAGGTACCGTCCCCGTCACTGCTCCCCGGGCGCTTTCAATAGCTGCCCACTGCTGCACAGTGTTTGAGTGCATGGGTTAAAAGCAGAGGTCCAGTTTCATTGTGGTTCATGGTGTGCAGTGCTGTGACCTCGCAATGACAAGGGTTGTCACTTTCATATATATATATATATATATATATATATATATATATATATATATATATATATATATATAATATATATATATATATATATACACACACACACATATCTATTTATCTATCTGTATATAGTTGTATGAATTTAAACTATTGTATTAAGTGAACAGAATTAGTCTTTGGAAATTCTTCAGACTGGTGAAAGAGGTGCAGGATGGAAGTTTAAATATGTTCAGCTTTCATGATGAATCATGTGTACGTTGTTTTTTAACAGGTGGTTTGATTTGTTATTATAATATCAGTATAATTACAATCGGTTTGTCAGGGAACCCTTAGAAAACTTTCCTACTAACAACTAAAAGCTCACTTGTGTGGAATAAATGGGACTCGGTTTTGACACAGCTTTAAAGGAGGTTTCAGTACCGAGCATATCGTCTTGTCCCATTGCACTACATCTTGTTTCTCTGTATGTTTTTCTGCACTTAACACTGGTGGTCATGTCTGATTTAATGAGCCCTGAAGACATACAATTTCAATTGGTCTGCATATAGACGAGGTGACCATAAGAAAGTCTAATTCTTAGAAATGATCAAAATTTGAACCTAATTTGGTGGTTTAGACGTAAACACAGACCTTCAGAGAGGTTTGATTTGACATGTTTAACATGCTGACTTATTTTAATGGTGGTGAATGGAACCAGGTGGCATATCTGAATACAAATTTATTTACTATCCAGTCCCACCAGTAAACCTTTGTGTGTCTTCTGATTTATTTCTTCACTCCTGCGGACTATCCTGACTGGGTCAGTTTCTCTAGATGGTGCATTTCACATCAAGTCTACCTGAACAACTTTCTTTACATGTTGCCATTTAGAGCTGTGCAGAAATGTAACTTAAGAATTCAATGAAAAATCAATTAAGACTTTTGTTTTCTGTGTGACTGGGTATATGTGTTTTCACAGACTGAGGTGTATGGACTTGAGTGTGTGTATACATGAGGCCTTTCTTTCTCTCAGTTCTGCTTTAGATGCCACAATCAGTCATTGCGTGCCTGTGTGCATGCGAGTGTGTGTGTGTGTGTGTGTGTGTGTGTGATTATCTGAATAGCCAATAGCTTGTACTTCCTCTTTATACACTGTGGTCTGAACAGAGTTTATTTGTGAAATCTAAAGTGGAAGGCTGGCACGACTTGAGTGTTTGAAAAACAGCTTCTTGTTGATGGAATAAAAGATTCAGTGAAGACCGATTTGACTGAATGAAGTGTAGGAAAAGAAAAAGGAATTATTTTTTCGCGCAGCAAGCCTTCAGGACCCATTCAGGTTCCATCGAAGCTGGTAGGCTCCTTCTCTCATTCTGAAGCTTCAATAATGCATTACAAAGCTGTGCTCCAGTATTGTATTGGCATCACATGTGTTATTGCATAACAATTATCGACAACCTGGTTCCCCACAACAAAGTCTAACTGTAGTTTTACTTTGGCCGCAGTCGGTTGGATGTTTGATTGATAAGTTGACAAGTCCACACCAGGAATTGTTTAAGGCTTTTACTTGGAAGCATGATGGCGTTCAGACCATTGGGGTTTGTTTTCAGTTCATCATCCTAAGCTTTAGGCAACCTTTATGGGAAAATACAACCATACAGATTAAAGAATGCAGTATACAGAGTCCAAATGGCCAGATTATGTAGAGGCACAGATGTATAAATTCTTGCTTTCTGGGATTTGGGCTACTGGGTGTGGCAACTCAATACCAGAAAATGGTCCTCATTCATTTTTTTTTCATGACCTAAAAGGAAATTTAAAACATTGTAGGAAAAAGGAACTTAAAAGACATTTCATTTAAATTTTTAGGATGTGTGGTTTAGCAGAAAAAACATCCATTAGATCCTCAAAAGGAGCAAAAATTTGTAGGAAGTTTTAACTGACGTGACTTATAACTACTTATATGTCACATCAAATAGGAAACATGGATTCACATATAATAAACCTTTTCTTCCAGTGTGCTGTGCGCATTGGATTATGATACATTTTTTTTTTTTTTAAATAGCTGTTTTAAATGGGGAAAAAAAAGAAATTACGCAAAATACTACTGGTGTGACAGAAGTTCATAGTGTGCTTCTTTGAATAAGATTATTTATTTAATCATTGAATATAATATTTATTTTTTGTAATGTCTTGAGAGTAATGGATGTTCAAGTTAACTCAATGTCAATGAACTGCCAAAATATTTGCATTTGCAGGATTTCCTGTCAAAATTAATAGACGTTTGTGGGGTTTTTCTACGGTTATGAAGTAATCAGAAATACAAAAATGCTTACTGAAATGCATTACTTTCCTCTACAGTCTTTAATAACCTTGTAATAATTCGATTTCCCTTGAGATCAATACCACATACAGTTATATGTGCAGCTGCTGAACTTCACTGCACAATTGTGGTCAAAAAGTATAATGGCCAACACTTCAGTCGAAAAATGCCAATTTTTTTAGTTAATCCCAAATGTATAAGATCAGCCAGGATGATTGGTTCGCAAATTTTGCATGTAATGGATGTTTACACCACACCAAACTTACACTGCAAAAAAAATCTACCAACTCATGAAAAGATGCAACCCTTAATTTGTAATATTTATTTAAATAATCAAAATAAGGCAAAAATAAGCACAAATATCAAAACCATAAAAAATCTGTATCATACTAAAACATGTCATCCAGTTGCTAAGGTTAGATTTTTGGCCATGTAGCTAAAATGCTATGTTAAATTATACCTTAATATTTATTAACTGTACATGGGGAATGATAATGACAAGGATGGACAGGATTAGGAACGAGTATATTAGAGGGATAGGGCTCAGGCTGCACGGTTTGAAAACAAAGTCAGAGAAGAGACTGCGTTGGTTTGGACATGTACAGAGGAGACACAAGGATTATATCAGGAGAATGTTGTTAATGATGGAGCTGCAGGATGAGAAGAGAAAGGACCAAGTGGAGGTTTATGGACATGGTGAGAGAGGACATGCAGGTGGTTGGTTTGAATAAGAAAGATGCAAAGGATAGGAAGAAATGGAGATAGACAATCTACTTTGGCGACCCCTAATGGGAGCAGCTGAGTGGAGAAGAAGAAGATTTCACACTGGGAGAGGCACGATTGTCAACATTGTCTGCGATGCTGCAGAACATTAACATGGGTGAAGTGAATGGGGACAGAAAGTTTGTTCTTTAATGCTGCTTTGAAGCTCTTGCCGTTCCCAGAACATACAGTTGTACAGGAATCATCAGCATGATGGTAGCCCAAGTCATAGTTTGGCTTAAACTATATGGAAGCGTTGAGTACTCACGTCTGTGGTTTTTTAAGAATCTATAAACTTGGTCTAACACAAACAAACTTTCATTACTTTCACTACTTAAACTGCATAAAAGAACCAGGCAAAATAATTTCTTCTTTAGGCTCTCTCTGTTGGAAACCAGCCTAATTTATTGGGTTCTCATCACCTGGCTATTTTAGGAGACAGCCGAGAGCAGACTTTCATTGTGTAGCTGCATTTTAAGATAAAACAAAGGGGTAGATTTTACGATAATGTAGCTGAAAATTACAGGACTCTACCCTGGGATCTCAGTGGATAAATCTGGCTGTTAATTATCAGAAAACCTGCCACTTGTGTGTACTCTGGACTCTTTCTGTGTGTGTGTGTGTGTGTGTGTGTGTGTGTGCGTGCGTGTGTGTGTGTGTGTGTGACCACAAAGCACATTAAATAGTTTCAGCTGTATTTAGCTTTTACGTTGTGCCAAACACAAAGAAATTAATATATTGTTTATTTAGACTAGAGACATTCAGAATGCCACTCACAAAGAAACACACACACACACACACACACACACACACACACACACACACAGATGGTTTAGATTGAAATTACCTTCATGACAAACTTGTGTATGTGTGTGTGTATGTAGGTGTGTGTTTGTGTGTGTGTTGCCCTGTAGGCTACAATCATGCTTGGTGAAGCGTTCCTCCAAATACTGAAGTACACACAGGAAGGCCCTGAACGCAGTACTTCCAGGGACCAGAATGGACACTCACGCACCACGTCTCCACCTGAAACCAAAATGACTCATCGGACCTCTAAATCACCCCTCACACCCCGGGCCCTGAGAGGTGAGCATTCTGGGTAATGGTGTTTCAAAAAGAAATGGCTGACACAATCAAATTTTACTCACTTTTTTGGAAAAAATAAAAGTGTTGAATAATATTTATGGTTCTGGAGCAGCTCTGCCTGTTTCTAAACTAAGCAACTCTTCCTCAGTTGTTCGTGGATTGTTTTTTGAATAAGAGGGTAGAAATGCAGAAAACAGGTTATTTTCATTTATCAGGCTTAAAGGCAATGTTAAAGCAGGCTCTTTAAATCTAAATAATGAAGAAAGGTTGGAAAATAGCACAAATTTATTAGGACTGACACAGTGAACCATAACGAAATGCATCCTCTGCTTTTCATCCAGTGCAGCAGGGCAGCCTACTGGTCTGGGATTTGAACCCACAACCTTCTAATCCTGGAACCAGCTCCCTACATACTAAATTTAATTACTTAATTTATTTAGCAAATGTACTAAATTACTACTTTATATTACTAAATATCAATTAACATTATAAGAGTAAAATACATAAGAGAAAATGTAGCCCATTTCTTTAATCTTTTCCGTGATTGGATGCTCAGATAAGTTTAAGGCCAACAGTATTGCAGTTTTTAAAGCAATAATGGGTAAAGTAGCAGCTGATGTAATGAAGTGAGTAACTATCGTGCAGCTGCAGAGTGGGGTTCAACTCCTAGACAAGCCCTCCGCACTACACCAGTTACAGTGTTTGGGGAAAACTCAAGTGGCGCTACCAGATACAAACATATAAAACTGATTTTATTTTTTTGATTTTTTAATTTAGTGTCCAGAATACCCAGTCCGTCCACATCCTAGTGCGAGCCCAGCTTCTAGCACACCTGAACCATAAACACTTAAAACATAAGTGTTAAAACATGTAACTGACTGGTTTTGCAGCGTAACATAACAGTACAGAGCGTAGGTGTAAGAAAAGGTTCAGTCTCCATTGCTTGATGTTCATTTTAAACATGTTTAAACAATTTTGACACAATTTGGGCTCCAATACAGTAAAACTGGTGAACTAGCTTTAATCAGCTCTCCTGCAGTCTAAAACAGAGAGATGTTAAATCCATCCTGCTCACACAAAACTGCCAGCAAGCTTGAGGAACATTTTTAAAATTTTATGCTTTGTGGGTAGTTTGGGGGTCAAGTCTTTTAGGATGTGAAGGTGTGTGAGGTAAAAACTTTGGGAAATTTTGCTTTAAATCATGTTTCTTCTTTCTGTTTAGCCACTCGAGAGAAGCCTTGGCCTCGCCTGACTTCCACCACCAGCATTGCCCTAACCATCCCCAACTGCAGTGTGGAAGAGCATTGGGGCATGGAGCTGTGTGCCTGTGGGAGCTGCCCAAGCTTCTGCAAGGCATACCCTGACCTGCAACTGGCTGGAGACACCCTGAGGGGTACCCACTATCCACATAACCCAGCACACCCCATCCAATCCCATGGTCCTTTTTTGCAGTCTCAGGACTTGGGCTCCCTGGAGGCCTTAGAGCTGACTGAGCTTGAAGTGAATTCCCAAGGCAACCCAGATGAGGGCTACCTGGTGATAGAGGGCATGCAGGGCCCAGGTTCAGAACCGAGGCTGACCAACTCAATGCTAAATGGCTTTTTGGAGACCCAGCTGATGGAGGTGTATCGCCAGCACATGCATGACAGCCTGGCACGTTGTGCATCTTCTTCTTTAACGGCTAGTGTCGTTCCAGCGTTAGTCCCTGCCAATCTTGGCTCATCCGATGGCAACAAAGCCGATAAAGGGGAAGGATTGGACTCAAGCTCCTCTCACAGTGTAGTGCAATACCTGAGCACCTGTTCAGCCCCGCCCACTTCTCACTTTAGTTCACCTGTGCTGCGGATTTCATACCCTGCCGAGCCAAATTCAAAGCATTAAACTATGCAAGTGAACCACTAACCTGGGATTTGCCCTACACAAAGCTCAAGTCTCTCCCCAAATTTAAAAAACAAAGTTTTT